>CM057167.1:9435211-9586241 GCA_029962745.1 Echinometra lucunter
TCATAATGTTACTCTTCATGACGACATCGACCTACCTTCGACGTCATACCCAAAAGACGAAACAATCAACGCGCATGAATTCCTGGCACATCGTAAGTTCCACTGAAATATTCTAAAATATTTTATGATTTGTAACAGAATTTGATAATTTCGACACCAAGGGGTGCCAAGGAGAGTTTGCTCTCCGCATTCAGCCAAGTTTGTTTCGGCCTCTGCTCTCATATATAATATCAATATAATGATGATAATGATAATAATAATATAATGATGATGATATGGTGATGATAATGTTGATGATGACGATGATGATGATGATGATGATGATGATATGATGATGATGATGATGATGAGGATTTAAAAACCAAAATAATTTTCGGGGGTTTCATGCAATAAGAAATTGGTCTTTCCTCTTTTTTTTTTTTGTCCTTGATTGGTTTTCTTTTCTTTTCTTTGGAAACATATGCACGGGTGTGACGTTTTATAATCTTTCTGCATTTGATTTGTAGGGAATGATGATAATTAAACAAGCAGGGAATTGATGTTAGTTTAACTGAATTCACAGTGTCGTATAAAATCACGACGGTGCGAAAGGCCAATATCATGTACGCTATGAATATTAGAATGCCATGATATCATTGCCTTCTGCTAGAAACCCATAAAAGTCATGATGAGTGTAGGCCTATGTGAACCAAATTAAGAGGCAATAATAGCAATGGCAGTTATTGCATATACACGATAGAGGAATAGTAAGAGAAGTTGAAGGACTAATTGAAGGATTTTGATTGAAGGATTTTATTGTAAATATCCCATTCTTGCAGTCCGAAGAAATGAATTGCAATCAGCAATGACAATGAATGTGATAAAAACAATAATACAGCATTCAATTTCAAAACAGTTCATTCAATAACGGAATTTCAATAGGGAAGTTGTATGACAATGAAATAGCAAATGATATGAAAAATCACATAATACACAGTGAGAAATGTAATAAACAGCAGATTCACCAATAAATTGTCACTAACATACAACAGTATACATATTTCGAATCAGAGGAGTACTTTTTTTACCACTGACAGAAAACTAAGAATCAAGAGAAAAAGAAAAGATATGAGGACTTAAAAAAAAGTATCCAGATTTAATATGCCAATTCACAATAAGCAAGGTAAACTCGGAGGAAATAGTATATTCCACTAGCTATCACATTTATAAAAGAAGTATATTAAAATCACTTCATCATTATCGACAATTTACGGTTTTATGAATTATTGAGACATTAGCATTACAATCGTTATAATCACATAATATTCATGAACAAATTTTATGAATGAATGATACCTGAAATTTAAATAGAATATTGTAAATTGATTAGGAATAGAAAGAAGCTTCGTGCAGCCAGCTGCTATGCAGCTGTCACCTGTCATGTTCATGATTTACGCTTATATTTTTCTATTCTTCACTATATGTATATTTGTCCATACAGAACGCTTTTTGGCAAGATGTCACATTGATTCTGATGACGGCGATTATCGAGTCCGACGATGATGACGTTAAGCAGGCCATCGATATGTCCTAGCCACCAGGCAAAGTCAAAAGGAGTTATGATATCCTCGTTATCGGTGGGTGTGATATTTCTCTAAAATTTGATATATAAGAGAAGGAAGAAGTGGGAATAACGATTAGGACACCGCCGACGACGATCATAATGATGATAATTGGGAAAATAGTGCTGGTGGTGGTGACGATGATGATGATGATTGATGATGAGATATGATAATGAAGGAAGGATGATATAAATGATGATGTTGATGACTATACTCATTAGGAGGAGGAAGAGAAGGATTTATGATGATGATGATGATTAGAATGAAAATCAAATTAAAATGATGTCAAACATCATTTTCAGAAATATAAGGGACACAGAGACAAATACATATAACTTTAGGAACTTTAGGCGTCAAGGACAGCCTACTGTTAACATCATTAGAGCATGTCTTCTTACAAAGGAATAAAAGAATTAAAAGAGATGGTTATTTCTATAAGAGCTCTGATTCTTGACGTCTCGATCAGCATGATCAGTATGCTGATCATGCTGATCTTCAGGAGAAGGTTATATCTGTCTTTTCCTTCTCAAATAATGGTTTTCCCCCGCCAGATTATTCAAAAGATGAGGATATCTCTACGGCTCTTACATCTCCGAGTTTAAGAAACGCCCCGTGGGTGTGTCCTTTGAGGTTGTCAATAACTTTGATCCAGTCACAGAGGTGGCAGACGTACAGACCGGCCGAGAGAGTGTGGCTTTTGAAATTACAGCCAAACACAGTGACTCTCCAGCGGCACGTGCTGTGAGCGACATCCTCCCAGAGGTGCCCGTGCTAGTCGACCAACCACAAGCATGAGTTGCACTCTTCACGCCAAGGAAGGCGTGGCCTTTGCGATTGACTTCAGTGATAATGAGGAGAAACGACAGCTGAAGGCTCTGACCAAAGTGACGTCAATGATAGCTGCAGATAGTTGGAGCGAACGTGATGTCATCAAAGAGGTGTGGGTGGCCAGCAAAGTTCTATAGCGATGAAAGTAAGTGGGGAAAATAAATTGCATTAACAGAGGTGGTCGTCTACTTCACTAAGAAATATGAAATTCATTTTAGTGCCATACCAGCTGCTTCCTAAACTTAAGAAAGTGCTAAATAATTTTTTAAACAGGAAAAGAGCAATGGCATTTATAATGATTATTATAATAAAATGATAATTCTTCTTCTTCCACATAATACTGTATGTACATAGTTACTGTACATGTAAGTGTAGAGAAAATTTTAATTCTGCTTGAAAGAGATTTGTTGATATACAATGTACTTTAAGTGCAGCAGAATTGTTCAGGGAAATACTCCTATAAAGAAAAACAATGCAAGTAGTATTATTTTCTTCTCTTTCAAGGAAAATGCAATTGCAAAGAGGAATGAGGAAAGCCTGATTTCTCTGAGGAAGGCTGAGCTAGAGTTCGACCTGACATGCCTGATGACAGCCACCATGACAGATGAGAAACTTCAAAGGTTCCATCACGTATTGGAGAAGGAGACTACTGCACAGAACATAGTCTCCTGAGACAGACGCAGTTCCAGGCCTGGAAGAAGAAGCTCATGCAGGGTGGTTGAGCCACACTGGGGTTGGACCTGATGACACCCTTCACAGAAACAGTAGCTCCAAGCGAGAAAGGGATCGAGAGAGAAGGTTTCGCGAAGAACACAGTCTTTCGTATGCCCTTAAAACTACAGTGAGTCTGTTCCTGCATGAGGGAGGCTATAGACATGATAGAGTTTGACTTGATGCAAGCAGCCGCATTATGATTTAGACGAATGACCACAAGGATCACTGCTGAATCAAGACGGAGAGAGGAGGGGGAGTCAATCTATTCTAATGACTTAAGGGCGAGTATTAGTTCCAAACCGCCTTATCAGTTTTTCTAGGGAAATGTCATAATATTCTAATATTTATTAATGTCTTCTGTTTTTGTCAAAAGGGTCTTTCTTATAATCCATCCTGTCCCTGGAGAAAGAACGTGCTCGTTTGGAAACTGCGAACATCAAATTAGAACTTCAATTGGCGATAATGCATTATCAGTCTTTTTCTTTTTCTCCTTTGACATTATGACAATAAGGAGGCTTTTAGAGTAACGTTATAATATTTTTCATAATGAATAATCTTGAATATTATCACCAACCTCTGAGTTTTATGATGTTTTTGTTTTGTTTTGTTTTGCTCTTGTTACCAACTATATATCTCACTTTTGGCGGTACGCAGAAGACTTAACACATGCTTGTACGGGTGATCATTTAAAGAAATATATTGGTTATATTGGAGATATAAAACTGTGTTAAGCGTTAAAGTGCCATTCCATCGATGACAAGACGAGATATTTTATCTTGTCAAGTCGTATAAAGCCCGCCGCCAACTATTATGATCCGACTGCGACACGATTTTCGAACAAATGGCTTTTTGCATTAAATGTGAAAGTTTGAACAAGTAAAATTTTCATATTTATCGAAATTTTGGTTAAATGCAAGCAGTGGCGTAGACAGATCCTTACACCTGGGGGGGGGGGGGGGATGATTTGCCGTTCACGAGAAATCGAGGATCAATTTCGTATACAGATTTTTTTCCCATAATGTTTTTATTAGAAATTTCATTCAAAATAAACATCAGTGCATCCATACAAATCAATATAAGCAAAATAATATAATACAAGTCTTCATTTTGTTTCCAGAGCATATTTTCGTAGATGAGACATCAATTAATGAGCAAAAGAAACAAGGAGGAATGAAACCCACCACATACACACCCAGATACATAGACCCGAATGCACAGCACCGGCGTAAATCGACTTTGAGGAGGGGGGGGGGGTGATCGACTTTTTCGCCGATTTTGTTTTTCTGTCGAACTCACACTTAATTATAAACACACCCTCACCCACCTGCACAGACCCCCTTACACACATTTTAATTTTTATCTTGCGAGCGAGCGAATCAAAAATTACCACTTTTCTGGTTTTCAATCGCATTTTCATGTAAAAAATTCTATAATATGATGAGCGAGCGGAGCGAGCGAGCCAAAAATAAGCGATTTTCTGGTTTTTAATCACATTTTCAAATAGAAACTCTAACATATGATGGTTGTTTATGACAGATTATTAAAAATTTTATTAACGATTAATTCAAATATCATTTCTTCCTTAAAAAGTGTGGGGGATATTTGTACACGCCATCCCCCCCCCCCTCTCAAAAAAGTGGGGGATATATCCCCCATCCCCCCGGGATTTACGCCAATGATGCACAGACAAAAATAGAAGATATACGCACCGTGACAAATGAATATAGAATATGGACTGACACACATTATTGCATATTTGCATCACGCTATTTATCTTTTTTTTAATTTTGTTGTTATAACACTTCAGAAAAACTGTGACAGTGTCGAAATTACCCAAAAGTAATATGAATAACTACATAAATCAGAATAATGATCGATAAGTTATGATATAATCGTCATTTCAGTCACATTAACGATGATGATGATGATGATAAATATTATTATTATCATAGGCATAACAATAATAATACATTACTAATTATTATTATTATCATTATTATTTTATTATTATTATTATTGTTGTTGTTATTGTTGTTATAATGATAATTATTATTATCATTATTGTTGTTCCTATCATTTCTAAACACGTTAATTCAGTTTAATTGTAAGGAAACATCCTTCCCTAAAACTTAGGGGGGGATGATTGTATATGTCATCCCCCACCTTGTGAGGTGGGGGGATGCATACCCCTCTCCCCCCCCCCCCCCCCCACCCGCTGTCTACGATCCTGTGGTCGGAGTAAAGGCCATTTAAATCGGCTTCAAATTGTAGCCGATCGATCTCAAGATTGCTATGACGTCACTGCGATTCGGAAATGAGTTCGCTTTTAGTCCTACAGGAAGGCCCGCAGTTGCACAGCCCGAAATTTCGATTTTGATATTCATACGACTTTTAGGAACTTTGATTGTTCAGATTTTACATAATATCAAATGCTTTAACATTTTTTTTTTTCCAAATCGCGGACGGATCGTATAGTGTGCGGTGGGTTTTATATCCATGGCATGTCGACATGTTTAGATATTTAACTAAACAAAAGGTAAATGTCCTCATGACGTTATAAATTATCTTACCAAGTGGACTTCCCCAAAAGAATGTCGTCATGAAGACATCGAACTTTTCGTGAAGACATATTGGCAGGATATTTTTTATGTCTCCATATATATATATATATATATATATATATATATATATAGACCAATCCCACAACGCAAGAGGGCAGCAGACTGTTCGACACAGTTCGACATACTGCGGTGGGCGCTCCAACTTTTATAGTACACAAATCAATAGCGCGTTATGTACATTCGTTAGATTTTTGTCTATTTTGACCAGTATATGCAAATTTATTTTAATATTTGCAATGAGGAATAATCAGGGAAGTTCAGGTCGCAGCTATGCGGTGCTCAAATGCCACAAGAATTGGAGAAAGTTTAAAAATTGGAAGCTAAGTGAGTGCGAAATTCACTCGCTTTTGACTCATGAAGCCTGTTTGTGTGAGAAGCCGTACTCCCTACACAGGTTTCTGTAAGCAGTGTCAAGGAATTCGTCGCCAGTAGGTAAAAATATCAACAGAAAAGAGGAAACTGTCCCCGTCCCCCCCCCCCCCCCCCCCCCCCCGCTGCGTACGGGCATGATCCTGTAAAATGATTTAGTACTATAGCATGCAACCATCAACATTTACAACTGATAACAAACTCTCACTGATATAAAGTAAAATATGAAATACACGCAGTTTTTGTAGAAGATAACAACCAACCGGTATTTTTACATCAGAATATATTGCGACTCTGCCAACGCCAGAGTTACTGTAAAATGACAGAGATGTTTTTTACAGTGTAAGAAAAGATATGGATAAGTCGACTAGACTTTCTCATAAAACTACTGATCAGAAAAGCCTTTTAGATTTTATGACCACTTTAGGAGCAAATATTCCAACTATGCGTGCTCTCCTCTTATCGTTAATTTCACAAAAATGAAATGTATAAAAGCCCAATAATCCTTAAACGCGTATCCATGTTTTGGGAGGATAAGCATGCTCGTATTTTCTTTGTACGTTTGTTCGTTTTTGTTTTGGGCTTCTTTTTGTTAGTTTGTTTCATTACCCCGCATTCAACTTCAGAATCTGCACAACCAGTGGCATGTATCAGTTGAACTCTAGCTTGCAGCATGGCAACATTGTTTACAAGTTGTGCTATTATTTTTATCATCTTCGCTAACATTTTCTTCAGTCCGGGTGAGTAGCAAAGAAATAAAAGTACTGCCACAATTACCTTCAGTTTTCATTAGAGCATTTAGCCGGGAGGAAATTTGGGCCCTCATTTCATCTGGAATGTCTGGGGAGCGTTTCATGAAGTGTCTTACTGTCTTGTCAATGATTTTTACTGACAACTTTATACTGAAGTTACTGAAATTCTTGCATCTGATTGGCTGAGAGCAAATTTGTCAGTAGAAATCCCTGACAGGACACTTCATGAAACGCTCTCCTGGAAGGCTTCCGCAAAACCAAGATTTCAATTTTTGGAAATATTGTCATCATTCAGAACCCAATCAGGAAACTGTAGTTATTTAAATGTCCACATCTGATACCATTGCCACCCCTTTGAAAGTTGGACAGCAATCGGATGGTATGATCCACCGTGGGCCTAGGATTAAGAGCCGTCTTTCTAAAGATCCATGTCAGTTCTTATTTTGTTACATTTTTGGCAAAAGAGTATAAGTGACCCATCAGCAAATATACCACTTACCAGTGTTGTACGAGCCTTGATGCTCGGCCTTGGCCTTCAAGGCATATTTTTTCAGTGCATTAGCCTTGGAATTGAATGCCTTGGCAATGAGCGTTTAAAGCCCTGATTATGTTTTTAAAAACATTAAAAGCATGATTTAAGGCATGAGGAATTTTAATTTCTTTTAAAATGTCATTTCGTATTCAACAGATTGCTTTATTGTCATGATGAATAATTAAACTATGAATAAAGCTAGTAAACGAAATTATAAAGCTAAAACAAGTTCTAGTTAAAGGCTTGTTAACATTGTGAGCATCTAATTCAAAAAAATCCTTGTCAAGATGAAATATGTTCATGGCTGGTTTTATAGATGTATGTACTCAAAAACTCTGAAACCAACACAAATTAACTTTTACAAGAACCGACATTTGAAACAGATCGATTTTGGTTTCACACATTGCCTCAGATTTTTACTATTCAAAAATACTTCCCGTATATATTACAAGTTGAGACTTTCAGATTATAATTTTTAAAATATAACATATATATTTTTACTATTTTCAAGTAACAAAAGGAGACTTTTACAAAATTATAACAATGTCAACCAATGCCTTTAAACAACAAATTCATGATATCACTCTTTTTTGTCTGTCACAGTTTTGCAAATTCTCCAGTGAACCGCAGACGATGCTTCAAACTACGATAAAGAAATAGAATTTTGGATATGGAAAGGCAACTTCAAGTCTTTCAAAGTTGTATTTAAATGACAGGATTACTTAGTCATTTGTTCATTTGGGGTGCATGGCATTGATGATGCCCCCACAACTTTTTATAGACTCATGAAAAGTACCCCTCCTTACAATTCCACACCTCCCACTAAATAGTCATTCCAAATACAGTCAATCCAAATACAGCTTATCCATATACTTAATTGAAATACCCCTCAAGTGCAAGAGGGTATTTCTTCATGAATTTATGTCTTAGAAGTATTTTTGTCTCGCCAGTTTATAGCAAGAGCGAGATAAAGGCGCCACTCAGTGTCCGAAGGCGACGACGGCGGCGTCATCATTTTAGAAAATAATCTCTTTCTATAAGCATTTCTTCAATTTCCTTGAAACTTGTATGCAAGGATTCTCAGGAATCGAAAAAGCATGTGGAACAAGTTTCAGGTCACCAAGTCAAGGTCAAAGGCCATTTAAGGTCAATTTACTTTGTTGCAAAAACTGAATCTAAGGTTAAGTTTTTGCAACATAAATGTTTGCAACATATGCCTATGTCCTGCAGTCATATTGCATATGAAATCTAATCAATCTTTTTCTATCATCAGTTTCACAAAACCAATTTACAAATGAATCGTTGTACAAGCTCTCGTCAGAGTGTCGCCTTCTGGATACCATCTCCATATTTTATGCGAGATGCCGTGCCGATTTCATGTACGATTTTACGTGATATTGATATTCATGCTTACTCGAATTTTATGTGGGATAGCGCCGAATTCATTCGATCAGCCTATCGAAGTCTCCATGGGAAAAAGTTGCACCCCAAACCTGGATAGGCCACTGAATTATAATTTCAGTCCTCGATATTTACTTCAGGCTCGGGAGGATATGTTAGGGGTTGTGAACCAGTCGTTCATGCCGGGAAAGAAGTTCCACAAACGATGACGTACTATGCAGATGACAGACGCTTTTATGGAAAGCCTGGGAAGGACTCTCGCCTGATTCAGAAGCAGATTTGTGTAAATGGTATACACGGTTTTTTTTTTAGATTTACATTTACTGTGTATATGTAGGGGCTAATATTGAAAAAAAAAATAGGGGGCGACTGTCTTTTCTGCCATCATCCATATACCACCACAATAACGCCTACTCTATTTCACTGAACGGATGCAATTTTTAAATGGTTAGAAATAATCATAAAGTTACCTTCTCATGATCATGATAATACCGATAATGATAATAAGATACATTTATAATTTGGAGCATAGGGGAATATAAGTCTTAAAACAAGGTATCCTAAGGGGGAACTCTTCCCAGAGGAGAATAGTTCAATTCCCCTTTACGTTTTCCGTACCCCTACCCTCCCGGGAATGCGCGAAAAGCACCGTAGAGGGCAGCAGAGACGGGAGAGTTCTCCTAATCATTTCCCCACATGAATTTTTATAAAATTGAACTTAGCATTTAAATAGGGCTATTGTTGTACGAAACAAATTATGAAAAAATATGAATCCTACAAAACAAAGGAAATAATATTGTTTTGTTATTAAGTCAAGTTTAGATAGGCTACTAGTTCACATGTGTCAATTATGGGAACAAAAAATATTTCATTAAAGTTTAATTTTCTTCACGATTATTCTCCCCAAGTACCGAATTAGCATTATGAAAAATATGATAAATATACGAATCCCCCAAACCCCCAAAGCAGCTTTATAATGATGTAATAATGAAAATATTGATCATCGTCATCATCATCATCATCATCATTATCATTATCATCATCATCATATTAGATATAGTATAATAATTGTGTTCTCGTATAGCTCCCACCAGGGGAAGCGCCAGGGTATTATGAGAGGGCAGGGCCATACTCAGAAATTTTTTCCTAGGAAGGCAAGACGCGTACATATTTTTGAAAAAACTCGAAAGCGAGGGAGCGAAGCGACTGAGCTGGTCACGAGGGTGCTTTTGCATTTTTAAAAGTGAAATTGAAGGATTTGGTACAGTTTTTGGTGGATTTTATGAAAATTTTCAGTAAAAAAAAGGTGTTTTCAAAATGTCTGGGGGCCCCCCTGCCCCCCTCCCCGCTGCGTACGGCCATGTGAGGGGGGGGGGGGGCAGAGGGCAGTTGCCCTTTATTTAAATTCAGGTGACTCATTTGAAGAATTTTTTGCCAAGATAATGAATTCATACGAGGAAAAAGTGTTATGAATGCTCATTCGTTAAAGTGCATGCTTTTTTATCTAAATTCAGATGATTCATTTTGAAGACTTTTTTTTCATGGATAGCACATTTGAATGACAAAAAATGAATTACAATGCCGTTTCGATCACAACTATATCGTGAATTTGAATGCTCTTAACAATGAATTGAATGATCATATTTTTTAATTGAGCGGGAAAACCTAGTTGCATGACCAAGCCCTCCCTTTACCCGCTCTCTTCTTTCTTCCTCCTCCTCTCTTTCTTCCTTTTCTCCCCTTTTTTGGATCACTTAAAAAAATCGTAGAGGGCGATCGCCCCCTGCCCTCCCTCCTGTAGCGCCGCCCCTAGCTTTTGTGTCTGTCCCGCCAGGCACCTCTGGCATGCTTGGCGGTCCCCTGTTATTATCCTGGCTTTAGCATCATCGCTGTTAGGGTCCTCCACCTCTTATCCTCCTCTGAAGGTAATTTCTTCTTACCAGATACCCATTAACTACACAAGGATCGAGAGTGGCAAAAGTAGATAAATGACTCAGTTGCCAAGAGACATCAGTGCAGCAGCTGGACTAGAACCGCGAACTGTGTGATCCACGGTCCGGTGACGCATCCGCAAGGCCACAAAACTTCACAACTTTGTCATTTTAACCGATTGACTACTGAATTCTGTAACTCCTTTTGGCTCAATACATGAACCACGCTTTTCAAGTAGGCAACCGGTTGAAATGAAAAGGTATTATTAGCAAAGGAATCATAAAACGAAGTCATGAAATTAGAAAATCAAACGTTACATTACATTACTAGCTTAGCCGGGGTAATATTGGGAGCGCCTTGAGCACCTTGTTTGGTGGATACGTGCGCTATATAAATATTCAATATCATTATTATCATCGTTATTATTATGAAGCTAAAGATAGAAATGCATTATATGTATAATAAAATATATTGCCTTTACAGATACAACTTTGGAGTTGCCCGAGCAACCACACGACTGTGCTGACATCAAGGCCAGTGGGGTGAATGTAAGTGGTGTCTATGGCATCTCTCCTGAAGAAAATGGTCTCCCGTTCAACGTCTACTGCGACATGGAGACCGATGGTGGCGGCTGGACGGTGAGTAGAATGCATGGCTTCAATTTAAGAGACCGAAAAATATTGTTCTGATGGATGGTTATACGTTACTCATTTTGTCAATGGTTCACTACCGCCGGATGGCTGATGAGACCGACTTCTCATAAGTGGATTTTTGTCTGTGTTTTGTTGTGTATATCATTTAAGTCGATCTCGGAAACTGTTGGCTTTGTGGATTCTTCCGAACTTTCTTCCTTCCTAATTTTCTTCTGTATTTTCTTCTTTTCTGCTGGTCTTGTGGTCTGTCGATAATACAGTTTCCATTCCTCACCTTCAGTAATACATTGCCCAATTTCTTGCTTAAAATTAAGCTTAAGTTTTGGTCATGGGCCTCCGATGTGAAAAAGAACTTTTTAAAAGCATCTGGGAAAGTAGGATTACTGGAATATAAAACATGTGTCTCTAGAGAGTGAAATTTGTGGATTATCCAATTGATCAGAAATCCACACTCTTTCTCCGAAAAGGCACTTGCATTAACAATTGTCCCCCGCGTAAATCATTTTCGAGGAGTGGGGGGGGGGGGGGAATGATCGAAATCTTTGCCGAAATTTCTAGCGCGACCTCACTCACGAGTACATCCCCCACACACCGCACACACACACACACACACAGTCCCACAGTCCCACACACACAAAACACACCTTCACTCACCCTCACATACCCCCACACGCATCCTCACGTGACTGGACTCCCGAGGACAGCTATTTTCCTCTATTGTTCCCTTGTCCTCGGAAGGGTAGCAGAAATCTATTGTTTCACATCCGAGGACTATTGCTGATCTGATGACTATAACTGTTCTCAGGAATTTTTTCTTGGTTCACTGTCCTCGCTTATATAGCCATACAAGTGCACATACTCTCCGATCCTATCCCTAGTTTTTAATAGAATTTCAAATTATTACTATAAACCGTCGTTTACGATAGATTAATCCAAATTTCAGCAACCAGTCGATTGCAATATTATTTCTTCTTTGAAAAGCAGGGGGTATATTTTACACCCCCCCCCCCTCTCTCTCTCTCTCTCTCTCTCTTTCTCTGAAAATAGGGGGATGTATACTACCATTCCCCGATATTTACGCCAGTGTGCGTTGCACACAGATATGGGTATTTGAGACCACACACAATTGGGCAAGAATGTCCGGCCCGAACATTTCAGCTGTTCTTTCTCATAATTGAGGGTCTTTACATAGAGCGATTGTTTCAAGGGAGACTTTGAACTGTGATATTTTTCCTAACTGAATTGAAAACGATGAGAAAGCGCACAAAATTATTTTCAACATTTCCCCAAAGTCAATTTTTTGTTATTAAAATTGTGCTCGGATCCAGCATAATTCTTTGAAAACTGCCGAGAAGGTGCGGGGGGGGGGGGGGGATTTGCCCCTCTGCCTTAATCTGACTCAGATAAAGTGTCATATTTTTGTCGTTTTCTTGTTTGTTTGTTTGTTTGTTGTGTGTTTTGTTTTGTTTTGTTTTGTTTTTGTTAGTAAACTGGAATGGTCTCTGTGTACTTTTTCAAGTTTTCCATCAATCCATTTGAGCTCGCTTTTCCCTTTCATTCCTATAACAAGTCTTACTGAGCGACATATCCCATCCCCACACTCGTAACGCAAACCATGCATCTCGGGAAGTAATTTTACTTGCTGAACTATCGCGACTATGTGGACCGCGCGTTTCTGCAAGGAGGTACCATAGACTATGGTACTTCCTTGGTTTCTGCTTGCGTACGTTATACCCACTGTCACTCAACTGTAAAATTTGAAATGAATGCAAGAGAATAATAAAAGGTGAAAAGGAGGAAATGTCCTACAAGAAATCTATTTCAATAATCCATTCTCCTTCTTCCCACTTGTAGGTCTTTCAGCGCAGAATGGACGGTTCCGTTGACTTCAACCGGAAATGGCTGGACTACAAAAACGGCTTCGGGAGCGTCTCTTCCGAGCACTGGCTAGGAAATGAGAAGATTCATCGACTCTCGAACCAGAATATTTACGAACTACGAGTTGATCTCGAATGCTTTTCTGGGCAAACGTCGTTTGCCAGTTACGACAAATTCAGCTTGGGAAATGAGACCAGTAATTATGTGTTGTCACTTGGTAGTTATTCCGGTGTTGAAGCAGGTAGGCTGTGTATTTTCTATTGACAAGTTATCAAACATATCAATGCGAGCACTGGATTCTACTATTTTTGACCGCCGACATGCAATAATTGTCCAGTTTGAAATTACTGGGTTAATCAACAGCAGCTTCCGCTGTCGCAACTCTCCGAACATCACCTATAGCTCTCGCGAAAGTTTGAGAACAAAAGTTCGTAATTTCCGATGGTTTGAATCACGCAATAGGCTACCTCTTAGCTTAAATCAGACTTAACCCCCACTATCATGTCTATAACGTCTAATTCTCACGAACAGCTTAAATTAGTCATGTCGTAAGAAAGAGGAGTGGCAAAATCAATGGGTTGGGTCAAATAATTTTGAGGGGAAAGTGATGAAATCTGACTGTAGAAAATTACTGGAGTGATTTTTCTTATTCATTCTGAAATCTGCAGGTAATGCTCTTGCATATCACTCGGGACAACAGTTCAGTACCCCAGACAGGGACAACGACAACGACTTACGAAGTTCAAATTGCGCACTGTACTTCCAAGCAGGATGGTGGTTTAAGGCCTGTCAGGTTTGTAACCTCAACGGAGTTTATCCGTCAAACACATCAGTACCTGATCTGTACATGTATTG
Organism: Echinometra lucunter; assembly: GCA_029962745.1. Taxonomy (NCBI): domain Eukaryota; kingdom Metazoa; phylum Echinodermata; class Echinoidea; order Camarodonta; family Echinometridae; genus Echinometra; species Echinometra lucunter. The sequence continues at coordinate 9,449,348 of CM057167.1, forward strand.
GAATTACGGAAGCATTTGTCTCCTCAAATGGACTGAGATGAAGATTCGGCCTGTGACCACAAAGGTCTGACCGTCAGAGACAGTTTTTATTGTTCAAAGTTACCATTTCTTTGAAATACATATCCTGAATATCGAGACTTATTAAAGGTTTTCCCGCCCAATTTCGTCACAACTGCATTCGATTTAACGATGCGATCATTCTATTTCGAGCGAATTTGAATGATCACCGGGATCAACAATCAAAAAGCTAGCTGGTTCATTCAGTTTAATTTTCTTAGCATGGGATTTCATGATTTTCTCACATAAACGTGTAAAAAGCGTGTTCAAATAAAAAAAAAAATGCACGTAAAATGCATTCAAATTCGCACCAGCTTCGCCCTGATGAACGTTAAGGAATTCAACATTCAGGCAAGCATTTACAGCATTTTGGCAGTGTTTTTAGTTACGGCATATGTTCCCTGTACTCTTGATCTGTTTGAATAAATTATGCAAACTACCTTTGCCTTACACTAAAATTTCTCATTTCCCTTACGAACCGTCATCAAAGCATGTGAAAATAGTTATTGTCAGTGATTGTGTAAATGTTATATCCATACTGTTAGGGAATAAACTGAAAACGGAAGAGAACATTAGAAAGAAAATAATCCATTTCAATGCATAGACAACTTGCTTCATAGACTTACAAATTTTGAACTCATGAAAATGGAGCATCATACTTTATTTCAAATTATCACTGTTGCCTGTATTGGTAATCACATAGGAAACAGGGATTGACAATGTTGTTGTATCATGGCAATACAAAAATTAAGAAATTTCGTGCTTGATACAAAAACAGTGTACCATTAATGGTATGTTTTGTTTTGAAGTTGAAATTGTATACTTTGGTGCTTCCAAAATAGTAAAAACGGGAATAAACAATGGCAATAAATAATTTCAAGTTCATAATGTTGCTCATATCAAGTTTGAAGAATAAAACTGATCTGCAAATATGGTAATTATATTACGTTATCGGATAGATATTCAAGATAAAGTTTGTTGATTGTATAACTTTTATGCCTATGATGTTCCTTTTAAGTGTTATGTTCCTTCCAGTTTATTATTCATACATCATAATATAATTATAGAATGTGTTGTTCGTTGCCTGTCAGTTCAGGTTATTGAGTTAATAATAGACAAAGAAGTTTGCAATTTTCTCGACTTTCACATCTGTGTTCTAACAGTTCTATCTAAATTAACATCTCGTTCCTATCAATGTTTTAAAAACTTGATTTGCATTTTCACATGTAAGTCCAGGTATTCAGATTTTAGATAATAAGTTTGTTGAATGTACTTCTAACTTTCATACCTACAATATGTTTTATTATGCATATAAGGAACTAGAATTTGCAAACTGACCTGTAAGGTCATGTTATTGAGGGGACATTGAAGACAGGTTTGTCGACTCTCTCATACATGTCCATGATGTGCTTTTTATTTGATGTTTTATGCTCATTCAAAAACTGTAACAAGAAATGTATATGCATGTTGACTTGTGAGTAGGTTATATCCAGTTCACATTCAAGGTAAAATTCTGTATATTGAATTACTTTTATGCCTGCAATGTATCTTTCCGCTGTTCGTTCTATGGCATTTAGAACTTGATTTGCTTATTTGCCTGTACAGTGCAGGTTTTCGGTTTAGTCATGGACACAATTTTGTCAGTTACATCTACCCATCTTTGAGTTACCACCCTTTTAAGTACATAGTATAGAAGTTCCCTTATATATTCAAATGTAAGTCCAGGTATTAGAGTTTATGTATATTTCAGAAATTCAGACAAATTAAGTTTGTTGACTGTACATCTAACTTCCATATCTACAGTATGTTTTATCATGCATAATTATAAGTAACTATAGATTTGCATACATGTACTGACCTGTGGCTGTAAGGCCAAGTTATTGAGGGGATATTTAAGACAGGTTTGTCGACTCTCTAAAATTCATACATGTCCATAAGGGTTTTTTTTTTATTTGATGCTAATGTTCTTTCAACAATTAGAAAGAACTGCATTTGCATATTGACCTGTAAGTAGGTTATATCCATTTGATAATCAAGATAAATTTTGTAGATTGAATTACTTTCATGTTTGCGATGTTTCTTTCCTATGTTCTTTCCAGGGCATAAGAACTTCATTTGCTTATTTGCCTGTAAGTCCGGGGGGGGGGGGGGGGTGTTTCATAAAGCTGTTTGTAAAGTTACGAATGACTTTACGAATCACTTGAATATGGAAAGCCAAATGGGATTCTGAATCATTATAAACATGATAAATCACATCAGCTAAAGGTGAATATGTAGACGTATAATAAGTACATTACCAATGTTTACGAACACTTTTAATGCGAAGTATATTTTTTGCCGCAATTTAATAGAGATTATTGGAAATGCGGTCAGAATTTGTTAACAAATCAGGAAAAACTTTGGGCATTCCATTTGGTACTTCATATTCAAGTCGTTCGTAAAGTCATTCGTAATTTTACGAACAGCTTTATGAAACACCCCAGGTTATTGAGTTGATATTCAAAACAAATTTAGCCCATTTCCGAGCTTCACTTCTACGATGATCTTTTTAAAGTTTACATTTCTTCAGGTGCATAATTATGGATCTGTAGGTCACCTTATGAAGGAATTATTTCAGACGAAGTTTGGAAATCTCATGTCTATGATTTTTTTCTAATATTAGAAATATATACATTTATCAATAAAAGAGATTCCAGGGATTATGACAAAAATTCACAAGTTTACACGTGATAGGTAAAAAGTATGGGGAGGGGAGGATCCCCATATCATCCATCACACGCCCGCACGCATCTTAAGGGGCATTTTTGGTAGATGTTAAAAGTGTTCCTTAAGGCTACTGTCTGAGCCCCCGCACAGGAAAATCTTACTGTCATTGATATATTTGTTACTCATAATAAATACTTGTTCAAATACAAAAAGATTTATTATTCATGTCTTTCTTAGGGTGAATATATCAGCTATGGGATTTAGGGGCCCTTCAGAGCTACTGTCTGGGCCCCCGTACAGGATAAAATTACTGTCTTTGGTGTTTCGGGTATCTCTGTTGTTTAATACTTTCATTGCAAGAGAAATTAGCCATGTCTCATTTCAGCTAAATAAAATCATATGTGGGGGGCACTTTGGGGCTACTGTCTTGGGCCCCGTACAGGATAAAATTACTGGCTTTGCTGTTTTCATGATAGGTACCCCCAAAGGAACAATATTCACAAACTTCTGTCCATGTCCCTGTCCAGCTGAATAAATGCATTTGGGGGGGGGGAGGCCCTTTTTTGTGGCCCCTATATAGGCTTACGGTACAGGATGTGACCAGCCAGTAATTCATTTTATTGACCCTTGGCCACACACTAACATGATGAGACCATGAAGCCATTTCTCTCTCTTCAGCTGAATAAATCTTCTGGGCCCCCGGTCTAGCCCATTGGTGCATGAACATGAAATGGAAGGCGAGACTCGTCTGTACGTCTTTTCTTCAATGTGCTCCTTGTCCTCTATAGTTCCCTAAGCGATTTGGACAATGTGATCTTCAATTTATCTGTGGGGTCACTCTTTAGTCGTTCTTCCTGCGTTCTGCTTTATCCTTATAATCCATCTTGTCCAAAGAAGCAGGCTGCTTCACTTTCCTTCCTTCCTTTCTTTTCCTCTCTTTTCTCTTTTTCCTTTTTATTATTGTTTTCAGTTCGGAAATTAGGGGGGGGGGCAAAATGATATCTTTGCCCTAAAAAAAAATTCGGGGGGGTGGAGGGGGTCGACGCCACTGCTTATTCTGTGAAAGTCCCCCCCCCCCCCAAAAAAAAAAAAAAAAAAAAAAAAAAAAATCCCGTTATATGTTGAAGTTTATTGTCAAGGATGACCGAGAGTGAGGAATAAATAACACTCATCATGTAGAAATTACAGTTAAGAAGTTTATTATGATGAATTACTCAAGTACATTCACAAGATGGATATTCGAGAATGTCTTGCAAGCAGAGAGGTGAGATAGCGGAGAAAGAATTATAACTGACGAGTTAAATAGGATTGCAGCCATTCATGTGCTGGTTGGCTCTCTATCCCTTTCGTTGATTAATTACTCCCCCTCTCTTCAAACGCTGTTAACTCTTGACAGCTCCGAACCTTCACTGCCAAGGTTTTCACTATCATGACTATTCACTCTCAAGATAAGAACGAACTCCGCCTTATATACCCTTTCACAAACAATGAAGCTTCCCTGTTCAAGAGAGATAGAGAGAGAGACCAGCCATGAAGGTCACAACAAAGACCCTTGTCGCGCTGCGGAGTATATAGGAGAAGGACGACATTGAGCACAAAGAGAGAGCTCAATATTGAGAGAGAGAGGAAACAAGGACAGGAGAAAGTCAAGATAAGAGGCAAGCTGAAAGAGCTGAAGGACAGTGCTCTGAAAGTCAAGTCAAAGTCGAAATGAGGTAAGCACAGAGTAGAAAAGTCTGACCTTGTGAAATTTTCGAGATCAACTCGTAACTCGTAAGACTTCTGGTTCAACATTCGATGAATCTTCTCGTTGCCGAGACAGTGTTCGGAAGAGACGCTTCCGAAACCGTATTTGTAGTGCAACCAGTTTCGAGGAGAGCTAACAGAACCGTCCATTCTCCTTTGGAAGAGCTAGAAAGAGGGACGAGGAGAAAATGTGAACTGCATTCTGATATACGATAAATTTCTTTGACTTTTCAGCCACTAGCTTTTAAAGGGTGTACGGGAGTAAAAGCCTTAAAGGACTATGTTACGGGGGGGGGGGAGGTGTTTCACAAAGAGTTAAGTTTTACCTAGAGTCGTGCTTAAACGCCAATGCCCGTAAGGTATTTATCGCGTAATCTCATTGATAGACTTTTCAATTTTCGCGCACGTTCCCTCAACATGATCCATTAGCGTAAATCCCGGGGGGGGGGGAATGAGAGGGGAGGATGGCGTATACAAATACCCCCCCCCCCCACACACACACACACACACACACTTTTTAAGGAAGAAATGATATTTGAATTAATCAGTTAATAAAAATTTTAATAATCTGTCATAAACAACCATCATATTTTAGAATTTCTATTTGAAAATGCGATTTAAAACGAGAAAAGCGCTTATTTTTGGCTCCCTCCCTTCGCTCGCTCGCTCATCATATTTTAGAATTTTTGTTTGAAAATGCGATTGAAAACCAGAAAAGTGGTTATTTTTTGGCTCGCTCGCTTCGCTTGCTCATCATATTATAGAATTTCTATTTGAAAATGCGATTGAAAACCAGAATAGTGGTTAAATTTTGGCTCGTTCGCTTCGCTCGCTCGCAAGATAAAAATCAAAATGTTTGTAAGGGGGTCTGCGCAGGTGGGTGAGGGCGTGTGTTTATACTTAAGTGTGAGTTCGACAGAAAAAAAAATCGGCAAAAAAGTCCATCATCCCCCCCCCCCACTCCTGAAAGTGGATTTACGCCGGTGGCATGATCTGACCAGGATCTGACCAATGCGGTGATGCGTAATATACAGCACGTAAGTAGGAATTTCAGTGCGACTGTAACTCAAACTTAAAGCTCAAATAAATGAGAGTTTTGCCAAAGTTGCACGGAATAATTAATGACATAATATTATTTTGCGCTACCTTTTTAAGCATTTGACTGGTCCACAACTTTTTGTCGCAAAAAGTTTGCCTCTTGCCCTGGCACTTGTTTCGTGAGGTTTTGGTTTTGTTTTTGTTTTTTGCCACCTCGTATCGCATATAATATTTGTACATACAAAAAATGGCTATTTACCGCCGGGGTTTAATTTTGCTTAATATCTGAACAGGCCAATAGGCTGTTAGACTTGTCATGCTTGTGATCGGTTGGTCTACTAGGATTTCGTCATGTGAACACCTCCTAGGACTCACCGTCCAGCCACCACCATCGGTCTCCATGTCGCAGTAGACGTTGAACGGGAGACCATTTCCTCCAGGAGAGATGCCATAGACACCACTAACATTCACCCCACTGGCTTGTATGTCAGCGCAGTCGTGTGGTTGCTTGGGCAACTCCAAAGTTGTATCTGTAAAAGCAATATATTTCGCATTCATTTCTTATTTAATTATCATTTCATTGGCAAAATTACCCTTTTATCACTGTTAACAGGATTCCTGTATTACTCCAATATAGTAGAAAACAAAGCTATTTCTCTCATATTATGATTGTAAAAAGGTAATGAAAAATAAGTTCAGTTCAAAATGCATACAATGAAATACTTCAGACTAATTCCCTACTGCCTTGAAAAGTCGACCTCTAAGTTTCTTTTGAACCACTAACATTCAACAGAAGTGTGATATAAAAACTTGTTAATTGTCCTTTGGCGCCTATTATATAGATCTTCGACGTCGTAGATATTGTGATCGTACACGCGATCTCAGAACATCCATGACGTTTAGATTTTTTTTAAAGATGGTAATTATTATTCTTATTTTGGTTTCTTTTGCCCTCTTTATTATTATGATGATGATTATTATTATTATTATTATTATTATTATTATTATTATTTGGCAGAAAGCACATCACATAAAAATACAGAAATGAAAAAAGGAAAATGCAGATCACACAAGAGTTCATGAACATTGGATGCACCTGGCCGTGCTGCCAGGATTTGGGCAAAGTTAACCAAATAATTGTAGTCCGCAGACCGCCCTCTCCCTTATAACAGCCAGGTGCATCCAGTGTTGCAGGGCCGTGTGACAAAAGCAACTCGGAAAAAACACATTTGTAATAATAATTAAAAAAATCACAATCACAAAACTGATATCAATATCAACACACAAATTACATCAATTACATTAGGCCTACAAAATTTCACAGGTGTTGAATCACACTCCAAAGACTCAAGACCACAAATGATGAAATGAAATGTGGCACAATACAAAATGAAATAATTCCCTCTTCCCTCCCCTCCCCCTACGATTCTGAATCAATTCGCGAAAGTGCAATACCCCCCCCCCCCCCCCCCCCCTGGATTTGGAAAAAAGAAATTACTAAAACTACTTATTATAAAAAAAAAAAAAAAAAAAAGGAACAAGACCCTGGACGTGCCTCTCCGACCTCATTCACATTCCATTCCATACATACAAGACACACCAAGCCATTCAGCGATCAAATATTTTACTCACACACACATTCAGATTAGAAAATAATGGAATGGATTGTGAGAAGGGATCGGAAAGCCACAATGGCAACAATTTACGACATAACCAACAATAAAAAGAAAACTGTGATCGATAAGTTGAATTAAAAGCAAAGATCGCCCAAGTTTTAATCTGTCCGGAGTGTGATGTCAACCCTGAGAAATTAAGACTTAACTCTTTTGTCAAAAGGAAACATGCCCAGTTGTTGTACCCGTTCCTCATCCGTCTTCTTCTCACCCCCCCCCCCCCTTTGATTCCCATACTTTACAATGCTTCTTGTTATGCAGTCAGCGTGCCGCAGCCCCTTCTTCCCCTAATTCCATTTCTTGTTTGTTTCCTAGAGACCAATCCTACAACGCAAGAGGGCAGCAGACTGTTCGACACAGTTCGACATACTGCGGTGGGCGCTCCAACTTTTATAGTACACAAGTCAATAGCGCGTTATGTACATTCGTTCGATTTTTTGTCTATATATGCAGATTTCTTTTAATATTTGTAATGAGAAATTACCAGGGAAATACAGGACGCAGCTGTGCAGTGCTCAAATGCGACACGAAATTGGAGAAAGTTTAAAAATTGGAAGCTAACTGAGTGCGAAATTCACTCCATTTTGACTCGTGAAGCCTGTTTGTGTGAGAAGCCGTACTCCCTACACAGGTTTCCATAAGCAATATGAAGGAATTCGTCGCCAGTGGGTAAAAACATCAACAGAAAGGACTTTGAAGTAAAGAAACATTATCATTATGTACTTTGGCGTAAAATTTAATGAGTGAAAACATGACTTTGTAAACAGGGTAAGATTGAGGGCTCCAGTTTACTACGGCTTCTATGCTGCAATCGAATTTTTACTGACAAAACTAAGTTGAAAAACCATCGAAAGTACAAAAATACATCATACCTTCATCTGTCAGATATGGCCATTGTCTTACCTCATCTACCCATGTATCCATGCTTTATTTTAATGATCTAGAATAAAGTACATGAAACAATATCAGGGCATATCTCATATCTTACATTCATTTTGTACACAGAACCAATCGCGGTCAGCGCGCTTGCCCACCGCAGCAATGGCGTCGCCGATAGAGGGCCAAATACATAAACCAGAGGTGAAATTGGTCTATAAAAGTTCGTTTGGGCATTTTCATTTGGCCACTACCATATATTTTTCGAATATACCCATACATTATGAGGTTCATTTTTTGCTATTTGCGGTACTCTGTCTACCTGTTCTTTTGTTTGTTTATTTGTTTGTATGTTTGTTTGTTTTTTCTCTACTGTATTCGGGTATTACTTTGATGATATCATAATACTTAGCGCATGACAAGGGCGAACTGGACACTGGGCATATTAGCAGTTTGAGGAGTATAGGTATTAGACTTTATTGGATAACAATGTTAGTAGAATACTAATCTGTCACCAGGTTGTCATGGGCCGCTCGACTTTTTTGCTTGAGGACCGGCTGATGTGTGGTCTTAAGGCCGTATCTCACCAACGGAGACGTCGCCGCGACGTCTCCATTTTTATGTCTCCAAGACGTCTCCGCGGCAAAAAATGGTTTTCGCTCTCACCAAGGCGCAACTAGACGTCTCTAAGCCAGGTGTCAATCACTTTGCTTGGAATTCGCGGACACATCTCCTCTGTCGCGGCGACCTCTCTGAGACGTCTCCTCTGTCGCTGCGAAGTCTCTGAGACGTCTTCTATAGTTGAAGCAAAGTTTCCGCGACTTCGCAGAAAACAAATAATCTCTGCAACTGATGGAGACGTCTCCGAGATGTCTCGGAGACCTCGCGGAGACTGGAAAAAGTCTCCAAAAAATCGAACGTGTTCGAATTTCTTGCGAGTCCTCGGAGACTCCATAATTTTCAGGAGACGTCTCTGCAACTAGCAAAATCTGGAGTCGCAAACTAATCGCAATCGCGAACTAGTTTCAAGCCCAGTGAGATACCCCCTTTAGGGCCACTTTTAGAGGTCAGAGGACCGATCATATCCCACTTCCCCAACCGAATATCAGTTTCAGTCTCAGTCTCACCAACGTCTATTACTTCAACCGTATAAAGCCTATGGGGCACTTTCAATTGTGTACCTCTATCACATTTTCCTTCGTCTCTCCTTCACATTTTCATTCAATTTCAATCAGATTTGGTGACTTTTATATGAGCGAGCGCAGCGAGCAAGGAAATTATACTCCTTTTCATTTTTAGCAGTGATGATTCTTCATCGAAGTACCGGATAGCCTATACGATATTTAAATCATAAATTTGGTCCCTTCGCTTGCAGAATTCATTTGCTTTCCCCCAGCATCCTGTGTCTAAATATTATACGAGCAAGTGCGGGGAACGAGAAATAAATATACACTCCTTTTCACGTTATTTCGTCATCAAACTACATTTTGACCAATAAGATATATAAGTCATAGCCTATTCGGTCACCTCGCTTGCGAGCGAGGAAAAATGTATACTCCTTATCATGGTAAAAGTGACAATTCTTCATCCAAATATACGATGGGCCTATTAGATATCTAAAATATTTTGTCACCTCGCTCGCCAAATTCATTCGCTTTCAAAAATCATCCTCTATCTAAATATTATATGAGCGAGCGCAGCGAGCGAGAAAATATATACACCCTTTTCTATAGAACATGTAGAATGAGCGTTATTTCGTCATCAAAATACATTTTAACATATAAGATATCTAAATTATGTATTCGATCGTCTATTTGCCAAAAAGGCGAAACCATCCTGCATCTATACAAACGAGCGCAGCAAACGAGGCAAATTATACACTCTTTTTAATGGTGGAAGTGTTATTTTGTCATCAATAATACACTCCAATAAGATATCTAAATAATATTCGATCACCTATTTGCCAAATATGACTCTATGGGCACCTCGCTTGCCGTCTGAAACCATTCTGTTTCTACCGACAAAATAATGCTATATTTTCTATAAAATGATAATAGTCCAGTCCGGACTCGATGAAGGGCTGGGTAACCCGATTACTAGACGACCCCATCATCACGGTACACTATCGTCGGTATACAGAGAGCGCGCCAATTGCGTAATATCAAAACTTGCCAAGGATGATGAAGGATCGAGCAAGAATACCCGACAAATTAGAGCCGGGCCAGCCGTATGACCCGACATGGTCCGTCATTATCCCGACTCCAAGTCTGCACCGTACCCGCAAGCACAACCTCGGAACCTCTCTTTCTCTCTTCGAGACTTTTTCTTCTCTTTACCTTGTCGTCATTGTTTTTCTTATCCATTTTCTTCTCTCTTTTTTGTCTTTTACTTTTTCCCTCTTTTTTCTCTTCTCTCATTTTCCTTTTCTCTTTCCTCTTTCTCTTCTTTTTCCCTTTTTTCTTTCTTTTTTTTTCTTTCCCTTTCTCATTTTTTCTCTCCCCTTTTTTCATTTTTCCCGACGGCAGCGCAGATTTACCGACAATATCCTGAATAGCGTCCGCCCTTTCATTGCTGTCTTACCATTTTCACAGTGCTTCCAGTGAACGTAACGCTCAGAATTATTTCCAGGTCTTCCGAAAGAGCGTTTGTCATCTCCATAGTACGTCATAGCACTGCTATCTGACAGTTTAAGGATCGAGCCAAGACAGCTCAGAAATAAACAAATAAAGTGTGTTTGACTATAAGAATTAATACTTTCATTATGATAGCAATAAGAGAGAGAGAGAGAGAGAGAGAGAGAGATGCTAAATGCATGCAGGCGGTGTAAAACTTGCTTTTAATTAATATGTGATGTAAGCGGCATTACTAAGTAAACAAAACCTAGTTGGATCACTATTTTCTCCCCCCTTTTCCCTTCTCTCTGTTTCTCTCTCTCTCTCTTTCTACTTTTTAATCGGTCACAGCAATTTTTTTTCATACTTTGCCCTGCGACCTTCTGCAGCATACTGTAAGTATTTAATGAGCATGAAGTAAAATGCACACAGGAGACGGGTAACAAGGCTATGTTGAAAAACAGAAGCAAAGCTAATAATTATTCGATGACGAATATGGATGAAAAAAAGGGGAGATGTAATTCATGTAACCTGTTTGGAGTTGCTATACAAAATGTCCAAGTTAAAGTTCAACCTTTGTCTAATTCATACGAGTGCAATCACGTAAGGTTATAAAACAAATCAAAATACATGAATGCAATGAATGTAGAGAAAGCATATAGGAAAACAAGAGCATTGTCAGCTTATATATGAGGGCCAGAGGGGGTCAACCTAGCAACAAAAAAGAGGGATTTTTTTGTGGAAGTAGCAATGACATATGGACAAAACTATGCTTGGAAAAAAATCGTCTGCCGTGCACAAAGTGTTGGGGGCCGCTAGGAGGATCCTCCAAAGCGGCGGGACCAAAATTACTGCTTCTCATACACTCGGCTTTGGTTCACACATACGTTTCACAACTACACTTGCTACGTGCTTGCAGTGGATCTTTCTGTAAAAGTTGCGCAAACTCATGACGTCATATCTTGCGCTAACCTTATAAGAATTCGATTGGTCCACATCTTTTTGCAGCCAGTGAGGCAATAAAAGATCATTTTAGCTTCCATTTTTTTTTTTTTGTATTTGTTTGTTAATTTTATCACATCTTCATATTTTTATTTATTTATTTATTTTTTTACTTTTTCGGTTATTTTTTTTTCCTTCTCATTTCCCATTTATTAAAAAAAAAGAAAAAAAAAAGAGACAAGAAATGAAGAGACAATGAAGAGAAAAAAAGAGACAAGAAATGCGTAGGTTTACTTCGGCTTCATTATGTGGTTATTCCCCCTTTTTTCAATTTGCAACAGTAGCTTGTTAAAGGGTTACGAAGCAACCTCAAGCATGTCATATCTCAAGGATTTGACATATTAAGAAAAAAAGTCTTTAATTCAACCAACGGGCTATATCAAAAGCAAGGGGCTACCTTTGGAGAGCATTTCACCAAAGCTTGCACTGTCTGCCTCGGTCTGGCTAACCCCTCGGAAGAGCTTGAACGCATCGTAAAATATCTATTTGGTAGAGTTTGGGAACAAAAATAACTTTATAGAGAATTACGCTGAGTGCAGTCGAAACAGGATACTTATGAACTGAGTATCGAGTGAGTGAACTATTCCAAGACACCTTTAATGCTTAGAGCAGTCAACGAATAGATCTTACCAGAAAACCATCTACGACGCCTGGGTCAAGTGTGTATGGAAGAATGTATAGATTAATGTCTTGCCAAAGGACTGAAGTGCCATGTCAGGGAATCGATCGGTGATCTCCAGTCTAGTGACTATTTACTCGACAACAAAGGCTTTACAAAACTCCTCTTCCATGTCTGCTGTTACCAAATTAAGTGCTTTAACTGGAAATAAGAAAGGGTCATATGGATCCTGCGAAAAGACGACCAGGTGTAATCGTGAATTTAATAGGTTTAAGCTGTACTAGTTTATTGCGTAAATCTGAGGAAACAAGTAATCAGCAGCACTACGAGTATGAATACATTAGATAGTGTTCACATTCAAATGTCAGTTCAAATCCCTTAAATGTCCATAAAGATCTTGAAGAGGTTAAGGCACGGATATTAGATCATCATTGTTATCATTATCTTCTTCTTCTTCTTCTTCTTCTTCTTCTTCTTCTTCTTCTTCTTCTTCTTCATCATCTTCTTCTTCATCATCTTCTTCTTCTTCTCCTCCTCCTCCTCCCTCTCCTGCTTTTCTCTCCTCTTCTTTAAAAAAAGATAGGAGGAAGAGGGAAGAAGCAAAATATTTGTTAAATCTGGAACCATTATTTACATACATATTTACTAAGATATTCAGATGAACAAAGTTCTGATGAGATGCAGTCTCTAAAGTTAATGTTGAAGTTAAAATCCTGCTCGTTTTATGTGTACCCTGTATGATGTTGTGAACTCTTTTCTTTTACTTTTTGTATATATTTAGTATGTGAGATTAATTGAGGGAATAATAGCGTAGCATAAATCAAAGTTCCACAGAGCTGGCCTACCATTTTTGGAATTTATGCAAAGGTTGAAAAATGTCTCCGCCGGAATCGAACCCGGGCCTTTGGCTATGAACGCCAATGCTTAACCACTAGACTACCATAGAGACGGGTCAGTGATTTCGGCGACTCCAATTCCCTTAACCGACAAGATTGACAAATCTTCAACCATCACTTATTATTCCTTTGTTGGTGGCAGATGAGTTTTGAACAATGACCTGCCACATACCTCAAGTGGATCCGAGCGAGTGCCTTGGGATGTATATGTTAGAATAATTTACATTTTGTGAGCAAATAACATATACAACAGCTTTGGCAACTCTCGTGGTTAAGGCATTGACGTTCACAGCCAAAGGCCCGGGTTCGATTCCCGGCGGAAACATTTTTTCAACCTTTGCATAAATTGCAAAAATGGTATCCCAGCTCTGGATAATGCTACGTTATTATTTTCTCTCAATTGATCTCACATGTATTTATTTCCACGAGAGTTGCCAAAGCTGTTGTATATGTTATTTGATCACAATACACATTCATAAATATATATATATATATATATATATATATATATATATATGTGTGTGTGTGTGTGTGTGTGTGCGTGTGTGTGTGTATGTGTGTGAGATCAATTGAGGGAATAATAGCGTAGCATGAATCAAAGTTCTCCAGAGCTGTCCTACCATTTTGGAAATTTTGCAAAGGTTGAAAAAATGCTACGCTATTACTCCCTCAACTGATCTCACATGTATTTATTTCCACGAGCATGACGAGAGTTGCCAAAGCCGTTGTATATGTTACCTGATCACAAATACATATATATATATATATATATATATATATATATATATATATATATATGTGTATATATATATATATATATATATATATATATATATACATATATATATATAACTATGATTGAAAATTTGTCTGCTTGGCATCTAGATGATACAAGAATCAGAGCTGGTAGTAGAATGCCATTAAAAAATAAAATCACAGATTTTAAAAGAAAACGGAGCAAAGCTCTCAAAAATGAAAGGCGAAGTCACACTCTTCGTCAGCGCCCATGGTGTGACAAAAAAATGTTAATCAAAATCCGTTTCTGAAACAGACGAGAAAACACGTCCGTTCATGGGCATGCTCCGTTTTCTTTTAAAATCTCTGATTCTTATATATATATATATATATATATATTATACTTAATGCGATTTGGATATAGGATATAATTCTTGAAATATCTGGAAATATCTGGAAATGCTGCATTTTAATAGCCTTATTGCCGATCATAACGACGTTTGCTTTGTAAAACAAATCCTTAACGTTTTTCATATACAATGATATAAGTGCGAAAGATTTGGCATTCTAGCCAACTCCGCTTCGCCTTCATGAACAAAGCTACTGCATCTTTTACCTCAACAAAATAGATTTGATATAGAATTTGATCTCCATTGCCTTTCATATTCGCCTTTTAACTTTTAATGTAACATAACTCGTTAGATATTCTTATATAATACTTTAATATGTACACGTTATTCTTCACCGAATTTGTTGTTTTTAAACAGTTTGGTACAACATGTTTGCCATTGCCAAATCTGTAAATACTATAGATACAATATTCCATTCAATTCGATTCAATTCAATTCTATTTATGTAGTTCTACACTATGGGATGTCAGACCAAAGGGCGAATCTTCATCTCAGTAGCCTTGAGGGAGTTTCCCCAAAACCAATCATCCCAATCGATCCACAACACACCCGCAAAACGGGTGCCGTTCTGCTGATAAATCCCGTTGAGGTTACAACGGAAGCAAGCGCTGAACCACCAGCCCGACTCAAACAGTTTGGCGCAGTTGTTGCCCATAGATGCGTCGTTGTCTCGGTCAGGAGTGCTGAACGAACTCCGGTTGGAATACGAAAGACTGTCGCCTGTTATACAAGGGGTTATAGGAAATGATATCATTATTGTTGATATTGTTATCATTTTCATTTTTATTATCCTCATTATTATTGCTATCGTTATTATTACTGTTATTATTATTACGATTATCACTTTCATCATTTTGTAGTACTATCATTATTGTCATTATCATCATGATATTTCAAATTAATTTTATCTTTATTTGTATTAATATAATAATTTAATATTTAATATCACATTTCTTATCAATATTACTTCCATCATTAATGTTATTATTAGCATTATTGTTATCGTTATCATCCATACTGTTATCAATTATCCGTATTATTGTTATATATTATTATTGTTATCATTATCATGGATAGTAACAGTATTCTAATATTGCATGTTGTGCAAACATTGATTTCGTCGTTGTTAATGTTTTTCTTGCTTGTGTTAGTCCCATGCGCTTTTTTTAAAGGCCCAGATAAATCGTTTACCAGACCTTCTTCATACATTGCCCATTGTGTTATTCCATTGTGTTTATTTATAGAATACACGAAATATCTATAAATAAACACAATGGAATAACACAATGTTTTGTTTTAAGAAGACAATATGAAAAGAATGAATTACCTGCTTTACCGCTGTAAGTACCCAGAGAGAGCGCATAATTACTGGCCTCAATATCCAAACTGAAACGATTGTAACTGGCATACGATGTTTGCCGGTTCAACCTTTCGAGATCGACTCGTAGCTCGTAGACTTTTTGCTCGACATTAGATGAATCTTCTCGTTTCCGAGCCAATGTTCGGAAGAGACGCTTCCGAAACCGTATTTGTAGTCCAACCATTTTCGGGAAAAGCTAACAGAACCGTCCATTCTCCGTTGGAAGAGCTAGAAAGAAGGACGAGGAGAAAATGTGAACTGTACGATAAATTTCTTTGACCTTCCAGCCACTAGCTTTTAAAGGGTGTACGGGAGTAAAAGCTTTAAAGGACTATATTACGGGGGGGGGGGGGTGTTTTACAAAGAGTTTAGTTAGAGTCATGCTTAAACGCCAATGCCAGTCCGGTATTTATCGCGTAATCTCATTGATAGACTTTTCAATTTTGGCGCGCGTTCCCTGAGCATGATCTGACCAATGCGGTGATGCGTAATATACAACACGTAAGTAGGAATTTAAGTGCGACTTTAAGTCAAACTTAAGTAAAAGGCTCACATTGTGAGAATTTTTTAAAATCTCATTTTGCTACTTGACAATAATATAAACACAAGAGTTATAGTTTAAAAATACCAGTCTGAAAGTTTCAAAATATAATGTCGACGGAAAGTATTTTTAAATATTAAAAATGTGAACCAATGTTTGAAGAAAATAGTCGGTTGCGCAGACTGGACATACGGAGCGTGCATGTGCACAGAGTTCACCTGAACAGTGCATGTGTGTGTATGCATGTCATGTATAGTACAGTGGTGTGGGTGTATGTATGTATGCATATCATGTATAGTACCGGAGAGAGGTGCAGCCAACAGGTTTTTTTTTTTTTTTTTTTTTTTTTTTTAACTGGTTGAAAATGCTCCTCTAGTTGTTTGTCTCATGAGACCAAACTAATAAAATCGTCGTTTCCATCTTAATAACAGTTTTCCATTTCAAATTATGATTCGTTTCAGGGTTTCTGAGTACAAATGAAATAAAGTACAAAGTATTCATACACATGTTTTACCTTAGTTTGAGAATTTTTTTAAATCAGCTCCTCACAAAGTTAGTCAATGCCTTTAAGGCCTTGTGAAACACCCCCCTGCTGGTCTTGTAAGGTGTCGGCCTTGTCGGGCATTTTGTCACTTTTCAAGGGCTTATCTATAATAGATCCCTTGAGACACCTACGCTCTCATTTGTCAATCACTTACGAGGAATTTCTTCGTTTCAAAGATACCTTTCTTTCTTTCTATCTCTAAACTTTTCTTGCATTTTTAAAATCTTTATCTTTTTATCTATTCCTTTTAAAATTATTTTCTATTCTTTCTACTGTATAAAGAGGGAAACCCCCTTCGGCAAACCCCTGGGGTTTTTTAGTGTTCACATTATGGCGCATCAAACCATGCTATTTATGATAATGAGCGCGCATTAAAGCTCGTCAACACTCAAATAAATGAGAGTTTTGCCAAGTTGCACGGAATAATTAATGACATAATATTTTGCGCTACGTCTTTAAGAATTTGATTGGTTCACAACTTTTTATCGCAAGGTAGAGAAAAGTATGCCTCTTGCCCTGGCGCCTGTTTGTTTGTTTGTTTGTTTTTTGTTTTTGTTTTTTGCCACTTCTTATCGCATAATATTTGTACACATAAAAAATATGGTGGTTTACCGAGGGGGTTTATTTTTGCTTAATATCTGAACAAGCCAATAGGCTGTTAGACTTGTCATGCTTGTGGTCCGCTGGTCTACTAGGATTTCGTCATGTGAACACCTCCTAGGACTCACCGTCCAGCCACCACCATCGGTCTCCATGTCGCAGTAGACGTTGAACGGGAGACCATTTCCTCCAGGAGAGATGCCATAGACACCACTAACATTCACCCCACTGGCTTGTATGTCAGCGCAGTCGTGTGGTTGCTCGGGCAACTCCAAAGTTGTATCTTTAAGGCAATATATTTTACATTCATTCCTCATTTGATTATCACTTCATTGGCAAAATTACCCCTTTTATCACTGTTAAAGGATTCCTGTATTACTTCGATATAGTAGTAAACAACGCTATTTCTATCATGTTATGATTGCAAAAAAGGTAATGAAAAATATGTTCACTTCAAAATGCGTCGATGAAATACACTAGACTAATTCTGACTGCCTTGAAAAGTCGACCTCTATTTTTTTTTTAACCGCTAACATTCAACGCAAGTGTGATATAAAGACTTGTTAATTGTCCTTTGGCGCCTATTATATAGATTTTCGACGTCACAGAACATCCATGGAGTTTAAATTTTTAAAGATTGTAATTATTATTCTTATTCTGGTTTTCTTTTGTCTTTCGTCAAAAGGAACATGCCGAGTTGTTGTGCCTGTTCCTCATCCGTCTTCTTCTCCCCACCCCCCCCTTTGATTTCAATACTTTACAATGCTTCTTGTTATTCAATCAGCGTGCCGCAGCCCCTTATTCCTTCTGTTTGCTTCCTATAAAGTTGTTTGGCATTTTGATTTGGCCACGACGTTCAATATTTTTCGAAATTCAATATACCCATACATTATGAGGTTCATTTTGTCCATTTGGGGGTACTCTATCTACCTGCTTTTTTTTTTCTCTCTCTCTCTCTCTCTACTGTATTCGTGTATTATTTTGATGATAACATCATACTTAGCGCATGACAAGGGCGAACTGGCCACTGGGCATGTTAGGAGTTTGCGGAGTATAGGTAGTAGACTTTATTGGATAACATTTTTTAGGAGAATGCTAATCTGTCACCAGGTTGTCATGGGCCGCTCGACATTTTTGCTTGAGGACCAGCTGATTTATGGTCTTAGGGCCAGTTTTCGAGATCAGAGGACCGATCATATCCCAATTTCCCAACCGAATACTAGTATCAGTTTCGGTCTCAGTCCGCCCCCGGCGCAAGAGTTGCTTTTTTCATTGCTATCTTACCATTTTCACAGTACTTCCACTGAACGTAACGGTGAGACTTATTTCCAGGTTTTCCGAAAGAGCGTTTGTCATCTACATAGTACGTCATCTTTTGTGGAACCTCTTTCCCGGCATGAACGACTGCATCGCAGCTATCTTCATCGCGTTCGATCTGTCCAGGTAATTTTAT
This sequence comes from Echinometra lucunter, assembly GCA_029962745.1. NCBI lineage: Eukaryota > Metazoa > Echinodermata > Echinoidea > Camarodonta > Echinometridae > Echinometra > Echinometra lucunter. The sequence goes on from CM057167.1 coordinate 9,468,216, forward strand.
TGCCGAAATCCAAACTTAAGAGAATAAAATAGTATAAAAATTCTTCTGAAAACGTATTCCACATGTTTATGGTATCAAACCAATGGCGTATCTAGGCATGGCGCATGGGGCAAACATTGAAGTTGCGCCCCCCCCCCCCTTCTAGTGCCCATTACGTATCTACATTAAGGTACAACCGAGAGAGCGAAGCGACCAAGCGGCGATTTCTTTTTAAAATTTAATCTGTAAAAACGCAGTTTCTTGGGCATTTTACCCAGGAAATTTGGCAATTGACCACTCAAATTGAACGGTAGAGAAGATCGAAATTAGATATCAATAAATAGTTTTCTATTTTCTTAGAGCAAAGCAAGCACAACTGCACCATTATTTTTCAAATTCTCAACCCCTTTGAAAAAGGCTGTTTGAAAAAGCCTGTGAAATCCGGAAAGGAAATGTATTCATGCGAGGGAGCAAAGCGACCGAGCTCTAAAAAAATGTGGCATTTTAAACCCTCAAAAACTCTATTTTTGATGCATTTACCCCTTAAAATAATATGATGATTTTTCTTCATTTCTTCTCCCTTTTTTCTCTCTTTTGCGTTTTTGCGCCCTCTCCAAGCGCCGCCTTTATTAGATGTTAGATCTCTTTAAAATGTTTAAACCTTTGCAAATGCTATATTAGGCCACACTGGGGAAGCAGTATTTCGCAAGAGGCAGATAGCAAAACAACGACAACTGCATCATTAAAATTCTGAACCCCTTTTAAAAAGCTCGTTTAAGGAAATTATATGGGCGCGAAATTATGAGATTCCGAGAGGAAATGATCATGCGAGGGAGCAAAGCGACCGAGCTTTAGAAAATTTTTGCACTTTAAACCCTCAAAACTCTATTCTGATGCATTTACCCTGCGAATGGAGGGGGGTAGGCGAAAAATTGTTGACAAAAATATGATTTTCTTCTTCATTTTTTTCTTTTCCTCTTTTTGCGCTTTTGCGCCCCCTTAAATTGCCTGCGGGGCACTTCCCCCCCCCCCCCCAGATACGCCAGTGTATCAAACCCGTCTGTGACCCATCTGCCCCAAGGCTTAAACTGAAAGATTACTCTTACTGATTTACTTTACCTGGGTCAAGTGTAAATCTTCAATAATCGAATCTTAATCAGAAAGTTAGGATGTGTGTGTGTGTGTGGGGGGGGGGGGGGTGCCTGAAGGGTGCTAGTGTGTGTGTGTATGTTGATTTACAGAATATTTGTGTATCAATTTTGTTCGTCAATAAATAAATACAGAAATGACTAACGTTCCTATGTATATTTAGAAAAGCCGATTTAGCCGTGCAAAGTAATTTGTGTTCTTCAACAGCAACTTTCCCAGTTACAATTGTAAAATAAAATCCTAAAGAACAAAACAACAACACCAACAGCAACAACAAATGTAAACAAGAACACAACGAAGCAAAAACACTCAACAAAATCATAGGCCTATGGAATATCGGTGTAAGACCAATTTTCGTTGTCATTCTTTGCTCTGTGACATTGCGCTTTCAGCCTCGACTTAATTCACATAAATGTTGCATAACCCCCTCCCCCTCAAAGAAACAAACAATAAAAAAACAACAAACAAAACCAAGAAAGGTAAAGGTAACAAATACTGAACGGCATTCTCAAACAAATGGACTTATACAAATCTAATGTTTGAGGGTAAGGGCAAAGGCTGCGTACCTTGGTTTAACAGCACAGTAAAGCAGGCGATACCAACAAGCTCTCTGCTCCTGTATTTTGTATCCATAACGGTAGCAACAGTTGAAGCAGGGGAATGTTACCGAGGCATCTGAAAAATGAAAGGTTAAAGTACAAAGCAGCATTACCTGATGAAATTTAACTTCAGAATTGAATTTAATTCCCTTTACATACGGCGAACTAAAAACGTAATTTTCGCTTGGGCATTAGACTCTCCTAAAACATGTGAAATGCAAAAGGATTTCTCAATCTCAGTCACTATTTCTCAATCTTTTCTGGAGGCCTCCTGAAATGTAAAAAAGTACTATTCATTTTATGTATAAACAAAATATTGAACAATACATAAAGTAAGTTTATAATAATGGATTCGTATTTTTAGTCGAAAGCGACATCGGAGACACATGACTCTGAAGAATGATCCTCCCCCTCCCCCAAAAGATGTTTGTTTGAAGCCAGGAATAAAAGGAAACCACACCAAGCAGCAGCTGATGCACTGCTATCTGGCAGTTTTTAAAAGGATCAAGCCAAGACAGCGCAGAAATAGACAGCGGTCCAGTGTTTTTGAGTATTAAACTTGATAATGGTAATAATAATAGCAATAACAGGGAGAGAGACGTGCAAAATGCAAGAAGGCGGTATAGAAATCACTCTTTTACGTGATACCTGGATCACTATTCTCCCTCTCTTTTTAATCTCCCTTTCTTTCTCCTCTCTCTCTCTCTCTCTGCTTCTATACGTCTTTAATCGTTTACATTGCCCTTCCACCTCCAGACTACTTTCAGTACTTAATGAGCATAGGCATTAGCACGGTTAAAATGAAAACAGGAGACGGTACCCAAGACAACAAGGCTTTGTTTCAAAACTATAGCAACGCTAATTTAGTGAAGGACGGATATGGAGGAAAGAAAGGGGGAGGTGTAATTGATGTAACCGGTTTGGTGTTGCTTTATAAAAATGTCCAAGTTAAAGTTCAAGATGTACCTACCGTAGGTCTATTTCATAGAAGTATCATAGGGTAAGGTTATACAGTGCGTATCAAAATAAAGGTAATCCAAATTCACAGGATTCCTGTTTCAAGATTACTGATTTTTACTACACTGTAAAAAATAATATGCCCATTGGTAGTTTGTACCCATATTGCCCGAGTAGAATTTACTTTAAAACATAAGTCTTGTCCCTAACGCACTCAATTTAAGTTTTACTAACTCATACTGTCTAGTCGTCTGAATATACATGAATTATTCATTACAAGAAAATTTAAGTAATTTGAACTTGAACGAATTTAGTAATATTAACTAATCTTTTTCAAGTAGAGACTGATTAACATAATACATGAATATTCATTAAGAGCAAGTTGAAATGATTTTGTGAATAAAACAATCATCTTTGTGTGTTGTAAAAATATTGATGAAGACAAAGGAGTGTAAAATAATTCTTAATTCATTTAAGAAAAAAAGAGCGATGTTGAATCGTCATTCAATTTGAAAATGTCAAAACTTGATGTTTCAGGAAAATTTCCCACCGATTTATTTGTTAAGATGAATCCGTCAAGTATATATATAAATGTCAGTACCTTATAAAGTATACTGGTAAGTGTTAAAATGAAGTCTGTATGATTAAGATATTGTTTCCTGGTGACATTCGTTTAAAACATATCACAGCTGAAATGGTGTCAGTGAGTATCGGATGAGTAGTGGACTATTGTGCTTAAAAAGCAAAAACTTTTTAAAATCTATTTTTTTTCTACATATTACAATGATTATGAAACTTAATTCAATTGAGTAAAAATGTAGAAGGAAAATAAGTAAATTCTACGTAAAATATTTAAGTTCGTTTTACTTAAAATAATCAAGGCAATCTGTTGAAGAAATTTTTTTGGAGTAATTTCAACGAATTTTTTTTTTAGAGTGTATTTATATGTAGCTTAGATTAAAAGAGAAACTCTTCCTCTTTTCAATTGATACCTCACTTGCATCATTTATGGTACACATGACCAGGTTCATTGTTATTATAGATAACAAGTACGAATTCAACTTTTTGCAAGTTTTGGTAAATAGACGTAAGATCGAAATTACCTCTTTCAATGGAGCCACACATAATCAGTTGCTTTCTTATTGATTATGACCAACTTAAGTAGCATTTTTGCAATGTTACTGGATGCAAGACTGAAGCTCACATTTTCCCCTGCATTATACTCATGCCATGCTTTAGTAGGTTTAATAATCACTGGTTATTCATTATTTTCCCAAAACTTGCAAAAAAATTGAATTTGTATCTGTCGCCTTCATTTACAATATACCCACTCAAGCATGCCAGCAGTGATGTAAATGAGGCATCAATGGAAAGAGGAGTTTTCAAATATGCTACATGCAAAATATAAAGAAATTAATAACCTTGGAATAATACTCGTCTAAACTTGGATTACCTTTTTTTGATACGCACTGTAGAACAAGTTAAAATATAAGAATGCATAAATGTGGAGACAGTATAGGAAAGCAAGAGCTATGTCACGTTTGTCAGCTTGCAGAATGGGAACCAGAGGGGGGTCACCCTAAAAGCAACTCTATTTTTTGTGAACGTAGCAATGATCTATGGACAAAACAATGCTAAGAAATATCGTGCACAAAGTGTTTGGGGCGACTACGAGAGTCTCCAAAAGAGGCGGGGCAAAAAAAAAAAAAAAAAATGGCAGCTTCTCATACAATCAGCTTTTGTTCCCAAACACGTTTCACAACTACTCTTGCAGTGGATCTTTCTGTAAAAATTGCGCAATGTCATGACGTCATATTTTGCACTAACTTTATAAGAATTCGATTGGTCCACATCTTTTTGCAGCCAAGAGACAAGAAAGATCATTTTCGCCCCTAGTGTTTTTTGTGTGGGGTTTTTTTTTTTCCTCCTTTTTTTGTTTGTATTTTCTTTTTTTGGTTATTTTTTCCCCCTCCTCATATCACATTATTTACAAAAAAAGAAAAAAAAAAAGAGAGAAGAAAAAAAAAAGCAGCGGAAGTTTACCGGAAGGGTTTTCGGCTTCATTATGTGGCTATTCCCCCCCCCTTTTTTTTTCAATTTGCAATCGTAGCTTGTTAAAGGTTACGAAGCAACCTCAAGCATGTCATATCTCAAGGATTTGACATATTAAGAAAAATGTCTTTAATTCAACCAATGGGCTATATCTAAAGCAAGGGGCTACCGTTGGAGAGCATTTCACCAAAGCTTGCACTGTCTGCCTCGGTCTGGCTAACCCCTCGGAAGAGCTTGAACGCATCGTAAAATATCTATTTGGTAGAGTTTGGGAACAAAAATAACTTTATAGAGAATTACCGCTGAGTGCAGTCGAAACAGGGTACTTATGAACTGAGTATCGAGTGAGTGAACCATTCCAGGACCACCTTTAATGCTTAGAGCAGTCAACGAATAGATCTTACCAGAAAACCATCTACGACGCCTGGGTCAAGTGTGTATGGAAGAATGTGTAGATTAATGTCTTGCCAAAGGACTGAAGTGCCATGTCAGGGAATAGATCGGTGATCTCCAGTCTAGTGACTATCTACTCGACAACAAAGGCTTTACAAAACCCCTCTTCCATGTCTGCTGTTACCAAATTAAGTGCTTTAACTGGAAAAGACGACTAGGTGTAATCGTGAATTTAATAGGTTTAAGCTGTACTAGTTTATTGCGCAAATCTGAGGAAACAAGTAATCAGCAGCACTACGAGTATGAATAAATTATATAGTGTTCACATTCAAATGTCAGTTCAAATCCCTTAAATGTCCATAAATATCTTGAAGAGGTTAAGGCACGGATATTAGATCATCATTGTATGATTATCTTCTTCTTCATCATCTTCTTCTTCTTCTTCTCCTCGTCCTCCTCCTCCCTCTCTTGCTTTTCTCTCCTCTTTTTTCAGAAAAGATAGGAGGAAGAGGGAAGAAGCAAAATATTTGTTAAACCTAGAACCATTATTTACATACATATTTACTAAGATATTCAGATGAACAAAGTTCTGATGAGATGCAGGGTCTAAAGTTAAAGTTGAAGTTAAAATCCTGCTCGTTTTATATGTATCCTATATGATGTTGTGAACTCTTTTCTTTTACTTTTTGTATATATTTATTATGTGAGATCAATTGAAAGAATAATAGCGTAGTATGAATCAAAGTTCCCCAGAGCTGGCCTACCATTTTTGGAATTTATGCAAAGATTGAAAAATGTCTCCGCCGGAATCGAACCTGGGCCTTTGGCTATGAACGCCAATGCCTTAACCACTAGACCACCACAGAGACGGGTCAGTGATTTCGGCGACTCCAATTCGCTTAACCGACAAGATTGACAAATCTTCAACCATCACTTATTATTCCTTTGTTGGTGGCAGATGAGTTTTGAACAATGACCTGCCGCATACCTCAACTGGATCCGAGCGAGTGCCTTGGGATGTATATGTTAGAATAATTTACATTTTGTGAGCAAATAACATATACAACAGCTTTGGCAACTCTCGTGGTTAAGGCATTGACGTTCATAGCCAAAGGCCCGGGTTCGATTCCCGGCGGAAACATTTTTTCAACCTTTGCATAAATTGCAAAAATGGTAGGCCAGCTCTGGCCATGCTACGCTATTATTTTCTCTCAATTGATCTCACGTGTATTTATTTCCACGAGAGTTGCCAAAGCTGTTGTATATGTTATTTGATCACAATACACATTCATATATATATATGTATATATATATATATATATATATATATATATATATATATATATATATATATGTGTGTGTGTGTGTGTGTGTGTGCGTGTGAGAGAGAGAGAGATCAATTGAGGGAATATTAGGGTAGCATGAATCAAAGTTCCCCAGAGCTGTCCTATCATTTTGGAAATTTTGCAAAGGTTGAAAAAATGCTACGCTATTATTCCCCTCAATTGATCTCACATGTATTTATTTCCACGAGAGTTGCCAAAGCCGTTGTATATGTTACCTGATCACAAATAACAAACAAACAAACAAACAAAAAAAATATATATATATAAATATATATATGTATATATATATATATAAATATATATATATATAATTATGATTGAAAATTAATCTGCTTGGCATCTAGATAATACAAGAATCAGAGGTGGTTAGTAGAATGCCATTAAAAAATAAAATCACAGATTTTAAAAGAAAACGGAGCAAAGCTCTCAAAAATGAAAGGCGAAGTCACACTCTTCGCCCATGGTGTGACAAAAAGATATTAATCAAAATCCCTTTTTTGAAACAGACGAGAAAACACGTCTGTTCATGGGCATGCTCCGTTTTCTTTTAAAATCTGTGATTTTATTTTTTAATGGTATTCTACTACCAACTCTGATTCTTATATATATATATATATATATATATATATATATATATATATATATATGTATATATACATACATACACACACACACACACACACACACATATATATATATATATATATATATATATTATACTTAATGCGATTTGGATATAGGTACATAATTCTGGAACTATCTGGAAATGTTGCATTTTAATATCCTTATTGCCGATCATAACGACGTTTGCTTTGTAAAACAAATCCTTAACGTTTTTCATATAAGTGCGAAAGATTTAGCATTCTAGCCAACTCCGCTTCGTCTTCATGAACAAAGCTACTGCATCTTTTACCTCAACAAAATAGATTTGATATAGAATTTGATCTCCATTGCCTTTCATTTCTCCTTTTAACTTTTAATGTAACATAACTCGTTAGATATTTTTATATAATACTTTAATATGTACACGTTATTCTTCAACGAATTTGTTGTTTTTTAACAGTTTGGTACAACATGTTTGTCATTGCCAAATCTGTAAATTGTCATAATTCAGCCTTTTGGCTGCGAGATGCAATATTCAATTCAATTCGATTCAATTCAATTCTATTCATATAGTTCTACACTATGGGATGTCAGACCAAAGGGCGAATCTTCATCTCAGTAGCCTTGAGGGAGTACCTCCCAAACCGATCATGCATCCACAACACACCCACCAAACGGGTGCCGTTCTGCTGATAAATTCCGTTGAGGTTACAAGAGAAGCAAGCTCTGAACCACCAGCCCGACTCAAACCGTTGAGCGCAGTTGTTGCTCACATATGCGTCGTTGTCTCGGTCAGGAGTGCTGAACGAACTCCGGTTGGAATACCAAAGACTGTCGCCTGTTAGACAAGGGGTTATAGGAAATGATATCATTATTGTTGATATTGTTATCATTTTCATTTTTATTATCATTATTATTACTATCGTTATTATTACTGTTATTATTATTACGATTATCACTATCATCATTTTGTAGTAATATCATTATTGTCATTATCATCATATTTCGAATTAATGTTATCTTTATTTGTATTAATATAATTATTTGATATTTAATATCACATTTCTTATCAATATTACTTCCATCATTCATGTTATCATTAGCATTATTGTTATCGTTATCATCCATACTGTTATTAATTATCCGTATTATTGTTATATATTATTATTGTTATTATCATGGATAGTAACAGTATTCTAATATTGCATGTTGGGCAAACATTATTGACTTCGTCCTTGTTAATTTTTTTCTTGCTTGTGTTAGTCCCATGCGCTTTTTAAAGGCCCAGATAAAATCGTTTACCAGACCTTCTTCATACATTGCCCATTGTATTATTCCATTGTGTTTATTTATAGATATTTCGTGTATTTTATTTCTGTTTTGTTTTAGGAAGACAATATGAAAAGAATAAATTACCTGCTTTACCGCTGTAAGTACCCAGAGAAAGCGCATAATTATTGGTCTCATTATCCAAACTGAAACGATTGTAACTGGCATGCGATGTTTCCCCGTTGAAATTTTCGAGATCGACTCGTAGCTCGTGAGACTTCTGGTTCGACAGTCGATGAATCTTCTCGTTTCCGAGCCAATGTTCGGAAGAGACGCTTCCGAAACCGTTTTTGTAGTCCAACCAGTTTCGGGAAAAGCTAACAGAACCGTCCATTCTCCGTTGGAAGAGCTAGAAAGAAGGACGAGGAGAAAATGTGAACTATACGATAAATTTATTTGACCTTCCAGCCACTAGCTTTTACAGGGTGTACGGGAGTAACAGCTTTTAAGGACTATATTACGGGGGGGGGGGGGGGGGGGGGGGGGTGTTTCACAAAGAGTTTAGTTAGAGTCATGCTTAAACGCCAATGCCAGTCCGGTATTTATCGCGTTATCTCATTGATAGACTTTTCAATTTTGGCGCGCGTTCCCTGAGCATGATCTGACCATTGCGGTGATGCGTAATATACAACACGTAAGTAGGAATTTAAGTGCGACTTGAAGTCAAACTTAAAGTAAACGGCTAACATTGTGAGAATTTTAAAAAAATCTCATTTTGCTACTTGACAATAATATAAACACAAGAGTTATAGTTTAAAAATACCAGTCTGAAAGTTTCCAAGTATAATGTCGACGGAATGTATTTTTAGATATTAAAAATGTAAACCAATGTTTGAAGAAAATAGTCAGTTGCGCAGACTGGACATAAGGAGCGTGCATGTGCACAGAGTTCACCTGAACAGTGTATGTGCGTGTATGCATGTCATGTATAGTACAGTGGTGTGTGTATGTATGTATGCATATCATGTATAGTATCGGGAGAGAGGTGCAGCCAACATTTTTTTTTTTTAACTGGTTGAAAATGCTCCTCTAGTTGTTTGTCTCATGAGACCAAAACTAATAAAAGTCGTCGTTTGCATCTTAATAACAGTTTTTCATTTCAAATTATGATTGGTTTCGGGTATTCTGAGTACAAATGAAACAAAGTACAAAGCATTCATACAAATGTTTTACCTTAGTTTGAGAAGTTTTTTTTAAATCAGCTGCTCACAAAGTTAGTCAATGCCTTTAAGGCCTTGTGAAACACTCCCCTGCTGGTATTGTAAGGTGCCGGCCTTGTCGGGCATTTTTGCCACTTTTCAAGGGCTTATCTATAATAGATCCCTTGAGACACCTACGCTCTCATTTGTCAATCACTTACGAGGAATTTCTTCGTTTCAAAGATACCTTTCTTTCTTTCTATCTCTAAACTTTTCTTGCATTTTTAAAATCTTTATCTTTTTATCTATTCCTTTTAAAAATTATTTTCTATTCTTTCTACTGTATAAAGAGGGAAACCCCCTCGGCAAACCCCTGGGGTTTTTTAGTGTTCACATTATGGCGCATCAAACCATGCTATTTATGATAATGAGCGCGCATTAAAGCTCGTCAACACTCAAATAAATGAGAGTTTTGCCAAAGTTGCACGGAATAATTAATGACATAATATTTTGCGCTACGTCTTTAAGAATTTGATTGGTCCACAACTTTTTATCGCAAGGTAGAGAAAAGTATGCCTCTTGCCCTGGCGCCTGTTTGTTTGTTTGTTTGTTTTTTGTTTTTGTTTTTTGCCACTTCTTATCGCATAATATTTGTACACATAAAAAATATGGTGGTTTACCGAGGGGGTTTATTTTTGCTTAATATCTGAACAAGCCAATAGGCTGTTAGACTTGTCATGCTTGTGGTCCGCTGGTCTACTAGGATTTCGTCATGTGAACACCTCCTAGGACTCACCGTCCAGCCACCACCATCGGTCTCCATGTCGCAGTAGACGTTGAACGGGAGACCATTTCCTCCAGGAGAGATGCCATAGACACCACTAACATTCACCCCACTGGCTTGTATGTCAGCGCAGTCGTGTGGTTGCTCGGGCAACTCCAAAGTTGTATCTTTAAGGCAATATATTTTACATTCATTCCTCATTTGATTATCACTTCATTGGCAAAATTACCCCTTTTATCACTGTTAAAGGATTCCTGTATTACTTCGATATAGTAGTAAACAACGCTATTTCTATCATGTTATGATTGCAAAAAAGGTAATGAAAAATATGTTCACTTCAAAATGCGTCGATGAAATACACTAGACTAATTCTGACTGCCTTGAAAAGTCGACCTCTATTTTTTTTTTAACCGCTAACATTCAACGCAAGTGTGATATAAAGACTTGTTAATTGTCCTTTGGCGCCTATTATATAGATTTTCGACGTCACAGAACATCCATGGAGTTTAAATTTTTTAAAGATTGTAATTATTATTCTTATTCTGGTTTTCTTTTGTCTTTCGTCAAAAGGAAACATGCCGAGTTGTTGTGCCTGTTCCTCATCCGTCTTCTTCTCCCCACCCCCCCCCCTTTGATTTCAATACTTTACAATGCTTCTTGTTATTCAATCAGCGTGCCGCAGCCCCTTATTCCTTCTGTTTGCTTCCTATAAAGTTTGTTTGGCATTTTGATTTGGCCACGACGTTCAATATTTTTCGAAATTCAATATACCCATACATTATGAGGTTCATTTTGTCCATTTGGGGGTACTCTATCTACCTGCTTTTTTTCTCTCTCTCTCTCTCTCTACTGTATTCGTGTATTATTTTGATGATAACATCATACTTAGCGCATGACAAGGGCGAACTGGCCACTGGGCATGTTAGGAGTTTGCGGAGTATAGGTAGTAGACTTTATTGGATAACATTTTTTAGCAGAATGCTAATCTGTCACCAGGTTGTCATGGGCCGCTCGACATTTTTGCTTGAGGACCAGCTGATTTATGGTCTTAGGGCCAGTTTTCGAGATCAGAGGACCGATCATATCCCAATTTCCCAACCGAATACTAGTATCAGTTTCGGTCTCAGTCCGCCCCCGGCGCAAGAGTTGCTTTTTTCATTGCTATCTTACCATTTTCACAGTACTTCCACTGAACGTAACGGTGAGACTTATTTCCAGGTTTTCCGAAAGAGCGTTTGTCATCTACATAGTACGTCATCTTTTGTGGAACCTCTTTCCCGGCACGAATGACTGGATCGCAGCTATCTCCATCGCGTTCGATCTGTCCAGGTAATTTTATTGCCGAAATCCAAACTTAAGAGAGTAAAAAAGTATGAAAATTCATCTGAAAACGTATTCCACATGTTTATGCGCAGTTGAAAAAAGTGGTATCAAACCAATAGCGTATCTAGGCATAACGCATGGGGCAAACATTGAAGTTGCGCCCCCCCCCCCCCTTCGAGTGCCCATACGTATCTACATTAAACACAACCGAGAGAGCGAAGCGATCAAGCGGCGATTTTCTTTTAAAATTTAATCTGTAAAAACGCAGTTGCTTGGGCATTTTACCCAGGAAATTTGGCAATTAACCACTGAATTGAACGGTAGAGAAGATCGAAATTACATATCAATAAACAGTTTTCTATTTTCTCATTGTTAACCTTGGGAGTAATTAACGAAAACACTTGAGAAATATTAATGATTTTAATGGCAAGGCGACAAAAAGTTTAGATTTCTTTTAAATGTTTAGCCTTTGCAAATGCTGTATTATAGGCCATACCGGGGCGCAGTATTTAGCAAGAGGCATGCAGATGAAGCTTGATAGCGAGCAAAGCAACGACAACTGCACCATTATTTTTTACATTCTGAACCCCTTTGAAAAAGGCTGTTTGAAAAAGCCTGTGAAATCCTGAAATGAAATATATTCATGCGAGGGGAGCAAAGCGACCGAGCTCTAGAAAAATGTGGCATTTTAAACCCTCAAAATCTCTATTTTTGATGCATTTAACCTGCGGATGGAGAGGGGCGCATATATCCCTTAAAATAATATAATGATTTTTCTTCATTTCCTCCCTTTTTCCTCTCTTTAGTGTTGTTTGCGCCCCCTCCAAGTGCCGCCTTTATTAGATGTTAGATCTCTTTAAAATGTTTAACCTTTGCAAATGCTATATTATGCCACACTGGGGGGAGCAGTATTTCGCAAGGGCAGATGAAACCTCCATGACAGCTAGCAAAACAACGACAAATGCATCACTAAAGTTCTGAATCCCTTTTAAAAAGCTCGTTTAAGAAAATTATATGGGCGCGAAATTATGAGATTCTGAGAGGAAATTATCATGCGAGGGAGCAAAGCGACCGAGTTTTAGAAGAATTTTGCACTTTAAACCCTCAAAAACTCTATTTCTGATGCATTTACCCTGCGAATTGTTGACAAAAATATGATTTTCCTTCATTTTTTCCTTTTCCTCTTTTTGCGCTTTTGCGCCATCTCAAATTGCCGCCCAGGGCACTTGCCCCCCCCCCCCCCCAGATACGCCACTGTATCAAACCCGTCTGTGACCCATCTGCCTCAAGGCTTAGACTGAAAGATTACTCTTACTGATTTACTTTACATGGATCAAGTGTAAATCTTCAATAATCGGATCTTAATCAGAAAGTTGGGATGTTTGTGTGTGTGTGTGGGGGGGGGGGGGGGGTTGCGTGAAGGGTGCTCGTGTGTGTATGTTGATTTACAGAATATTTGTGTATCAATTTTGTTCGTCAATAAATAAATATAGAAATGACTAACGTTCCTATGTATATTTAGAAAAGCCGATTTAGCCGTGCAAAGTAATTTGTGTTTTTCAATAGCAACTTTCCCAATTACAATTGTAAAATAATATCCTAAAGAACAAAACAACAACAACAGCAACAGCAAATGTAAAAAAGAACACAACGAAGCAAAAACACTGAACAAAACCGCAGGCCTAGGGAATATCGGTGTAAAACCAATTTTCGTTGTCATTCTTTACTCTGTGACATTGCGCTTTCAGCCTCGACTTAATTCACAGAAATGTTGCATAACCCCCTCCCCCTCAAAGAAACAAACAAACAACAAAAAACAACAAAAACAAACAAAACCAAAAAATGTAAAGGTAACAAATACTGAACGGCATTCTCAAACAGATGGACTTATACAAATCTGATGTTCGAGGGTAAGGGCAAAGGCTACGTACCTTGGTTTAACAGCACAGTAAAGCAGGCGATACCAACAAGCTCTCTGCTCCTGTATTTTGTATCCATAACGGTATCAACAGTTGAAGCAGGGGAATGTTACTGAGGCATCTGAAACTACATTATTATGAAAGGTAAAAATACAAAGCAGCATTACCTGATGAAACTTAACTTCAAAATTGAATTTTATTCCCTTTACATACGGCGAACTAAAAACGTAATTTTCGCATGGGCATTAGACTCTCCTAAAACATGTAAAATGCAAAAGGATTTCTCAATCTCAGTCACTATTTCTCAATCTTTTCTGGAGGCCTCCTGAATTTTGCACCGCGGGTCGAGAATTTCACGACTTGGGATGCAAAGTTTGCGCCACGGGTCATGAATTTCATGACCTCGGATGCGAAGTTCAGGACCTGGGATGCGAAATTCACGTCGCACGTGACCTGTTGTCGAGCGTACTTCAGGGCCACCATAGGTATCCCCACAAATTCACTTTTCCCACGAATTCACCTTCCCCGAAAAAAAAACTCAGGCTGTGTACATACATATGGTGTTGCTGATGTGTGAGTTCACGGATCATACATGTCATAGAGAACAGTCCAGGCAGTGTGCTGCACTGTTATCTGGCACTTAATTTTGAGGATTAATTAAGCCTAGACAGCTCAAAGTCACTGGTGTCAGCTCTCTGGTGTGTCTGACAATAACATTTATGTATGCGACTAGACATCAATAACTACTGTCTCTTTCTCTGTCTTTCTCCCTTTTTTTCTCCCTCTCTCGCTCTCTTCTCTCTTTCTGTCTGTCTGTCTGTCTGTCTCTCTCTCTCTTCTGTCTTTCTTTCTGCCTTTGTCTCTCCCTGTCTTTAATCATGTTAATCATTTGTAAAATTTTCGATACTTCTCCCTGCGATCTTTTGCAGAACACTTTCAGTTCTTAATGAGCGAATGCATTAAAAATGCACATAGGAGACGGGTACTCTTTTCAAGACGAAAAAGGCTTTTATTTAATCGAAAGCGACACCATCAAATAAAATTCTTTATTGGATACATGTACTTGTAAAAGTTGTTTAATAAAGATATTTTTTTCAAAAGCTCATTCTCTGTAATCACTTCATTTATGGCCTCTGAATTGCAGATGACTATCTATTTCCATCTTCATATATTTATCTTCTTCTTTATGTGCCGTGCCAGAGTCTGACGTTGGCGGCCATGAGTCTGTCCTATCTTGAGCTCAAGATAGGATAAGTTTCAGTTGCATGGCCTCAAGATAGGATATGTTTCAGATGCATGGCCGCCAACGTCAGACTCTGGCAAGGCAAAGAAGAAGAAGATAATATTTATCTTCATAAGTTATAAAATCAATATTGTATGTACCTTATAACGCACGATTTTCAGGGGCGTCGCTAGAGGGGGGGGGGGGGATGGGGGGATGTGACACCTCCCCCCCCCCCCATTCAAAATTCTTATCGGCAAATTCGCGATCGCTGTCGGCAAAAGAGAGAGAGAGGGGGGGGGGGGAGAAAGGAGAGGGAAGAGGAAGGAAGGAAAAAGAAAGAAAAAGAGGAGTAAGGTACCCAAATGACGGAGTCATATTCGGCTTGTTTGCTTGTGCATTTTGACGACGAAATAACACTGGTACCACGAAACTTTAACGGCGCTCGCTCGTGTATTATATTTAGATACAGGATGTTTTCGGAAAGCAAACATATTCGGCAAGTGAGATGAACAATTATATAATTTAGATATCGTTAGGCCCATCATGTATTTTGATGAAGAATTATCACTTCTACCATAAAAAGGTATATATATTTTTCCTCGCTCGCTGCGCTCGCTCGTATAACACAAGATGATCTTTGAAAGCAAATAAATTAGGTAGGAGAGGTGACCAAATATTTCAAAATAGATATCTTAAAGGCCCATCGTGTATTTTGATGAAGAACTTTTACTTCTATCATGAAAGGGAGTATATACGTATTTTTCCTCGCTCGCTACGCTCGTTCGTACAATACTCAGATACAAGATGGATTTGGGAAAGCAAACGAATTTGGCAAGCGAGGTGGCCAAATGTACCTGTATACATATATTAAAGTTAGATATCTCATAATTAATACGATCGTGTATTTGAATGAAGAATTATCACTTCTACCATTAAAAAGTAGTATACAGATTTTTTTCCTCGTTCGCTGCGCTCGCTCGGATTAAATTTGAAAACAAGATGGTTTTGAAAAGCAAACGATTCGGCAAGCGAGGTGATCATATGTATATGTATAAGTTAGATATCTCATAGTTAATTCCATTGTGTATTTGGATGAAGAATTATCACTTCTACCATGGAAAAGGTATAATTTTTTTTCCTCGCTCGCTGCGCCCGCTCGTATAATATCAAGATTTAGGATGGTCTTTGAAAGCGTATCAGGCAAAAGAGGTGACCAAATATATAATTTAGATATCTTTAAGCCCAACATGTAGTTTGATGAAGAACTATTACTCCTACGAAAGACAGTGCATATTTATTCTGGCTCGCTACGCTCGCTCGTATCATATTTAGATACAGGATGTTTTCGGAAAACAAACACATTCGGCAAGTGAGGTGAACAAATATATAATTTAGAATAAAAATGTGATAGAGGCACACAATTGAACATGCCTCGTGGGCTTTATACGGTTGAATTTACAGACGTTGGTTGACGGTAATCGGTGGCATTGTTTGTCGGCAATCTGGCCTCTACCCCCCCCCCCCCGATAACAATTTTCTTCATTTGGGATCTTAAAAGTTTTTCAGCTCGCGCTTCGCGCTCGCATTATCCATCATTTCCTTTTTGCTCAGGAAAAAGAGTTTTGTAGTTCCTTAGTTAAAGATAATTATTTCAAGATATAGGCGCATCTACCCCGCGGGGGAGGGGGGGGGGGGGTGACCCACAAAATAATCTTATTTATTACGCCACTGAGCGCAGCCTTTAAACCATACGTTTCTCCTCGGTTCTGGCGATTTTGAAACATCCCCCCCCCCCTTTTGGAGAATGCTGGATCCGCCCCTGCTTCTCTTCTAGTTTCTGAGAAATGGCGAATAATATGTTGAAGTTGTCCTTGATTTAACTCTGAGAAATCTAGCGTGCAATGTTCAATAATCTGTAGAAAGAAATTTCTTGTATTATGTATTCGCCGAAATGAGAAGCCTAGCAAGAACGACTTAGTATTGGACCGACTTGAGTATCAATCAACATGACAACAATTTCTTACAAAGAAAAGATAAACACAAACGAAAGACCACGTTTTCTAGAATAAACATGTTTTTATTTTTCTGGGATTTAGCGCCTTTTGGATTTTTTTTCGCTTCATTTGAAATTATGTATGAAATCCAAAGAAGAAATATTTTTAAAAATACTAATCATGCATTTTTTTTTTCATTCTATTACTAGTACAAACAGCTGTGAAAAAGAATTGCAATGTATCTTTCCGGCGAAGAAGGAAAATGGATTAATTAAAAATTCTTGATTTATTTGAAATCGCTCGAAGTGGATTTAGCGCTTTTGGAAATAAACTCTTTGTATATACAGTATATAAATATAGACGACGATGAATGAATAAAGCAATGATTTTTTTTCTCTTAAGACTATATTTAGCAAAATAAAAGCTATTCTTATTGTGAGTATTATATACTTCAACAGGCACGTCTCAACGCAGAATCATCCATTGTTTCTTCATCTCCGAGCTGAAAAAAGGGATGAGCATTTGATGAGTTTTATGTTTTCTTCTATGTTACCTGCTGTAGTTTACTGCAGTGTATTTCCAAGCCTTAACTCGCGCACGGGTATCCATCAATTGATCTCCAGCTTACGCCATGGCAACATTGAGGACAGGATGTTTTGTTGTCGGTACTGCCATGTTTGTCTACGTTGACTTATTCTCTTTAAGCCTCTGTAAGTGGAGAAAAATGATTTGATTGGATTTGATATGGTACGATTTTTAACTACCATTAATTAAGCATTCAAGTTTGCGTCATGGCAACGTTGATGGCAAGAAATGTTGTTGTTATCATTGTTGTGATAACGTTATCTCGTTAAGCCTGGGTAAGTTGATGAGATTGATCTGTGATATGGTGTGGATTCATTCATTCCTCAATAGCCTACATATGAAACATGACATTTTTTCTTCAAAAAAGGTATTTGAAGTACAGAGTGCATAAAGGTAAATGGTTTTTTTTAAACACAAAGTGTATAGGCCTACCAGTATTTTTAAAGGTGATTTTGTTCACCGTCAACTTAAATTCAATGAGAAGAGCTAACAGCACATGACTCTGTTAGTCAGCTTTATCCACTTTCAAAAACAGGGTGAGTCGTAGCTCTGCCTGCATAACAGTCTCGACCTATTGATATAAGCACTTCTTTAGGAGAGGAATTCTGGATCTACACACGACACTCGTCATTAAGGATAAAAATTTCGCCATGGATGCGATGGTTCTAAGTAGATCACTTACGGTTGCTCTCCAGGTTATTTTGCTCGTCAACGTTGGTAAGTAATTGACTTTGAATATTACAGTACATGTTTATGTTGAAACAAAAGTTCACATTACCGAACAGTATTAAAAATATGCCTACCCTATCGTTTTTCAAACGTAATTTCAAATTGTATCTGTACTCCATATCCCAAAAGAATGTTTCTATGTGACTGCTTATTCTTACCTAAAATATTGGATCATTTGTTTATTTTTTGTTTTGTTATATTTTGTCTGTATTGCATGTATTTTTCTATATTCACTTTATTATCCTTATTGTGTTAATGTTTCTCCTTTAATTTGTTAGCTAAGTTATCTTATCACAATTTGTTCGGGGACTAGCCTTTGATAGGCCCCTGGCCTTTGCTAGTCCCCTCCCCCAGAGGCAGCGCTCGGGGGGGGGGCACAGTGCCCCCAAACTTTTCGAAGCACCCAAAAAGTGCCCCTTTTTACCTAACAAAAATTCCCCTTTCAAACCTGTTCAGTGCCCTTCTTTTATCTTAGAAGGGCCCATTTTCTTTGTTGATAAGTGCCCTTTCGCCTTCTAATTAGTGCCCTTTTTCATTTCAGATAAGTTACCCTTCTTAAAATCTATAGAAATGCACTCTTTTATGCCTTTCCCTTAATAACGCTCTGTTCCCTTCTGAGAAGTGCGCCTTGTACACTTCAAATGAATGTCCCTTTTAAAATGTGATTATTATCCCCCTCTGACTACCTCTTTTCGTTTTTCACATTGCAATTTCTCTTCTGCAGAGTGCCCCTTTTCACCTCTGATAAGTGCCCCATTTGAAATCTGATACATGCCCTCATTTACTTCTGATAAGTGCCCCTTTTCCTTTCCAGTATGTCCAATTTCTGCATAATTGCAATTAGCGCCCTTTTTGGTTTCTGTTATTGTCCCTTTTCCATTCGGGCAAGTGCCTCCCACAACTTTAATTAGAAGAAATGGTGCCCCTAAATTGGGGGGTATTTTTCTACTTTTTCTTTCCAAAGCTCGCTCGCTACGCTCACTCGCACTTGATATGATATCTCACTCAAGGCACTTCAAGTGTGTCGTAACCATAAAATCTTATCTGTTCTCCTAAGTTCCTGATGGTATTGTGCTTAAAACCCCATTCAATATGAATATTTCTCTAATAAAAAACGATCGATAGCTATGAGACCTCACAAATGCATTGTAAACATTATAGCTTGGTCACTATAAGGAAAACTGTATACAGAGTAAATAGAAAAAATTTACAATGATGATTATGGAGCACCCATAAAATGAATTTCCGGTAGCTTTTGTCATTGTAGGCCACTCGAAATATACTGCAAATTCCATGCCCTTCAGTAGAATTTTTTTGCTCGCTCGCTTCTCTCTCACGAAATTGAGTAAGACAGAGTAGTATACAATAATATTCCATAGTAGTTATTATCATGTAAAGATAAAAACAGTATGTCAAAATGCATCTTTAATGTGTGTTAAATAATAATGTAAGGGTATATTTTCCTTCTTGTGTTCAACTTTTGTAAGTGCCCATTTTCTCCCTCAAAGTGCCCCCTTTCCCTAGTGCCCCCCCCCCCTTTGAAAGAGGCTCCGCCGCCCCGCCCTCCCCATATACTCAATGTGTTATCTTATGTATGTTGAATTCATTGTTGTATGTTTAAGCATTTGAGTTATACTTTGATGATTTTCCATTTATACATGTATGCTGTTGTCACAAGGTTTGGATCGAGCTTAACCTTGCGGCTGGGATCTTTTAATGCATTGTTGGTACTGCCACTACAGCCTTAAGTTGGTAACTTGTCAACAGACTACTAATGCACACAGTTAATTAGGTTTAAGAAACCTTTATTAATACAATAATTCTAATAAACAAGGGTTACAAAAGATATTACAAATTTACAAAGATATGAGATTTAAGAGATAACAAACAATTCAATGGATGACATCAACTGCTTATTCTTGAGTTCTTGTGCTTGTGCTTGGAGTGTCCCAACGTCGACTTCCTCGTCTACGTCAGCCCCTGTTGCTGGTTAGGCCTTGGACCAATGGTTCCGTCCCGTTTCTTCTACCAGTAACACCGTAAACCTAAACACCCTGTCAAATTAACATAAACATAACCTATTTCTAGTGATTTCTTCAAATGCATTTATGCTATGATTCCTTCATCAATATTCAAGAATCTATCTGACAGGTTCAATATCTGTACATAGTTTGTGTACATAATAATATTATGAAATATCAGTAATTAACATTACTTCATTAAGTTACTAACATATCGCTATCATGGCTCAGTTAAGAACTTAACGAATTGAATTATGACATAATCCGCTATATGATATCACACACTTGAGAATAATGACTAGAGTAAAAACATTCTATTAGACTTCAAAATAATATGTCTTACATAACGTAACGTAACATTATTCAAAGAACTTCATGCTACACATAAAGATCAACATAATAACATGTTACTCACAACTTCTCGTTGGTGTTTCAAGATTTACAATGATTCCAATTTGTGGAATCCCAAGATCCAGACTATCAGGTTGTCCTTTACAACAAAGCTGTATTCACCGAGAGCTGAATATAATATTCTGACGAATAACTTGTAATAAGTGGTGCAGTATATCAAACAAGTATTCTCTCTGTCGATTTGCAATCAGCTTCCGAATTAAAGTTTGATCTACAGATTTACCTATATAATAATTTTTCTTCCATAGGCCTAATGGTTAAGATTTTGGGGTGACTAATCTTCTTGGAAAGTGTTCCATGTCTATGCCCCACCCAAATGTTATTGGCTAGTATCTGGTCACTCATTCTAGAACTTGTCCCTGATTGGTTGAAACTTTTACTGTCTCCCCACCGGAAGGACCAGGTAACACAACTGTATTTCTTCTTGGAAATGTCTAGACCACGTCAGTGGATGTTTACATTTTCTCCCCCATTCACGTTTCCCCTTTTCCTTATTTGGGCATTGGGATGCCTTACAAGGGGTAATCCAATCCATCACTGTTACTGTGAAGTTTGACCTACGTCATGCTTATGTCCAATTACTTAGAAGACTCTGACCGGAAGTTCTCTACTTCCTTCTAATGAATTTTATCATTGTGATGGAATGATATGTTTTCAAAGAAACAACCAACCTGTTAAGCCTTATGGCACATTATACATAAACAGGATATATATATATATATATATATATACTAGTGCTTTAAGTGACAATACCAATACATAAAATATATCATCATTTTAAGGCACACATAATGCAAAAATGGCAATATCATAGCTGAACGTACTGTCATACAAGTTACATAATCACAGATAAGATATCAATACAAAATAATAATGCATATAATAACAACATGTACATGATACATAAAATATTCTAAGTCATTTCTTGACACCTGCTCATTCCGTTTGTTTATTATACATGTATTTGCTGTTTTGTAATGAGAGATATGAGGAATAAAATGAATTGAAATGACTTTGACATTTAGTCATAAGTGGAGGAGAGGGAGAGCTAGCTTCTGCTCCTCTGTAAGACTGAGAAGTTGCAATACTTATTCATTTCTCATATTCGGATAGCTACGAAGCGGACAATGAGATGTGTATGTATTTTTCATTCAAATGACAACTATGTCAGTAAACATCAATGTTTTTCCACTTGTATTACATGTACTACTATCATTAGGTCCCCATGATTATTGTCTTTATCATTCTCTTCATCGTCGTCATCATCATCATCATCATCATCATCATTATTATTATTATCATTATTATTGTTGTTGTTGTTGATAAAATTATCATTATCAATTTCATCATCATAGGGCCTATTGTTATTACTATCAGTATCAATACAATTACTGATTGTTGTTGTTTTTTAGTAGTAATATTCTGCTTTTCTTCTTCCTCTTTTTCTATTTCAATTTTGTAAATCCTTCCACCTTTCAAACTTTTTTTTTAATATAGGCGAAATAAATGAGTCTTTCTTTACATTCCCTTCAGTTGGGATTACAGCTCTGCAATTTCCCGCCTCGCTAGGAAGGCATGGTGATGGTTGTGAACCAGTCGTTCTGGCCGCGAAGGAGTTTCCACAAAGGATGACATATATTGTTGATGAAAAGCGCTTCTATGGAAATCCTGGAAATGAGTCCAAACCAGTGAAATGGAGGCATTGTGAAATCGGTACAGTTTTCTTTTTGGTCATAACTTGAACTATAAGGCACAATTTTTGCTGATTTAGAAATACAAATTGACCCATTGAAACAAATAAGTCCCCATTGCCCCCATGGAATACCAATTGGCAATTGGGAGTACATGGAGAGTGAAACAATATATCCAACTCATGACATGCTTGATATCTAAAGTAAGATATTTATGTATAGTACTGAGTAACTGCAGTTGGAAAATCGAGACAAGGCAAAACCCTTCACTAATTCTAAAATTAGTTGCTATTCCTGCCAATCAAATTTGCAATCTCTTCAACTGAAAACAAGCCCAACAGGGTGGCCAATGCCACTTTTATCTATCGCATCTTTTCTTGATTAAGTCTCCAGGGTTTTCATGATGTAAACTATGAAACAACATATTTAGATTCACCCGTTTCATTTTAACATGAAACTATTATTAGTACAATATGTTTGACAAGGTAAGAAGTAAACTTGACATTGAAAAGGTCTAGAATGAAATATAACCTCTCGATGCCTCTGAAATTATTATTCATGTTTTAATGAAAATTTCCATTTTAGAATTTGAAACATATTGAAAGTTGATTTGTTCTAATTCGATGTCAATGAAGCAGCAATTCATTTTTTTAAACAATACAAATGCATTTTTTTAAAGGTAAAATTATAATTCAACTATTTCCCAGGTTGGCATGGTTGGTGCCCATGTAATATATTTATGTTGGGTTATAGTATCTGATTCCTTCTCTAATTCAAATTGTAAACAGGACATTACAACAAAATGGCTTATATTTTGAGCATAATTTGAATTTCAATTAATTGAACACCGTCCTTTATAAAAGCAGTTTCCAAGGACCAGGTTATAGCAATGCACCTGTCCAGTGACCTATTTCGTGTAAAAAAATATCATCCACAAAATATGTATGTATGTATGTGTGTGTATATATATATATATATATATATATATATATATGACTGCTTTTAATCTATATTTTAGATGAGGAGAACTCATCCTCAGAGTTTACCGAGCAACCACACGATTGTGCCGATATCCAGGCCAGTGGGGTGAATGTAAGTGGAATATATGGCATCTCTCCTGAAGGAAATGGTCTCCCGTTCAACGTCTACTGCGACATGGACACCGATGGTGGTGGCTGGACGGTGAGTCATGGTGAAATCCCAGTAGACCAAGAGGTCATCACAAGACGAGAGTGACCGAAAGTTATGGAAGGTCCCCAAGACAGATGAACTACGTACACTCTAAAAACGGATTTGTCAAAATGGCCACTGCTTTGGCTAACAATATGTGTCCGACCAAAAATATTGGTAAAGATTGACCAATATTACCAAAGTATTGTTTAAAATGTACCGAAATTTTGGTTGATTTTGATCAAATTTTTGGTCGGACGCATATTCACCAACACATCTGTTATTTGACAAATCATTTTATAGGCACAAAGAAAAGACAGGGAAAAGGTGACGAATTTAGGAAGGTTTTATACCTTAGTCATACCAAAGGAACGACGCGAGACCGTCGAGAGGCCGACTGTAAAAATTTCGTCATCGTCGCGATCTAACGTGTCTAGTGGATTGTCAGGCCGTGGATCAAATGATGTCTTTTCGCGCAACTTTTATCAACTATGCCTCTCTCCAATCGGCGAGAACATTATGGAAACTATGACTTGTATGAAGTTTGCCGAAAGCCAGTGTGACTGCCACGACAATATTGCCCTGCATGGTTGTATGTTAAAATGAGGAATTTTGCGAAATGGTAGGAATGCTACCTAACAAGAAAGTGGAGACGGGGTACACTCGTGTGTGGACTAGAAATCGAGTGAATCTAATTCCTTTTAATATTCAAACCAGTATGTGTGCTTACGATTGGTAGATCGGACGCATATTCACCAACACATCTGTTATTTGACAAATCATTTTATAGGCACAAAGAAAAGACAGGGAAAAGGTGACGAATTTAGGAAGGTTTTATACCTTAGTCATACCAAAGGAACGACGCGAGACCGTCGAGAGGCCGACTGTAAAAATTTCGTCATCGTCGCGATCTAACGTGTCTAGTGGATTGTCAGGCCGTGGATCAAATGATGTCTTTTCGCGCAACTTTTATCAACTATGCCTCTCTCCAATCGGCGAGAACATTATGGAAACTATGACTTGTATGAAGTTTGCCGAAAGCCAGTGTGACTGCCACGACAATATTGCCCTGCATGGTTGTATGTTAAAATGAGGAATTTTGCGAAATGGTAGGAATGCTACCTAACAAGAAAGTGGAGACGGGGTACACTCGTGTGTGGACTAGAAATCGAGTGAATCTAATTCCTTTTAATATTCAAACCAGTATGTGTGCTTACGATTGGTAGAAATCATCAAACTCTTAAAAGACGAGTATCACAAGAATGAAAAAGATTTATTGTTTGTCTCTTATCGCACGAAGATATCACCAGTGATTTATATGATGTTTAATATTCACGAAATTCATGTAAGGCTTTTTTTCCCAATAAATTGTCCCAAAAATTCCAGATTTTTACCCTTTAAAATCCATGTTTTGCCTTTCTTGTTGTTGTTGTTGTTGTTGTTTTTTTTTTTTTTGGGGGGGGAGGGGCGTAATCCTTTCTTCTAGATCTACCAAATACACTAAGGGGGCGTTGCAAGAAACTTGCAATCAATTGCAAGTCAATTTTAGGTCCCAAAATCAATCATAAGTCTTGCAATTAATTGCAAATTGCAAATAATTGCTTCCATATCATGGTCTGCTTCTTGCAACAGAAAGTATAAATTGATTTGCTATAGATAAAATCGATATGACAATTGCAAATTTGCAATATTGAAATTGCAATCGATTGCAAATAAGTTTCTTGCAACACCCCCTAAGAGACTCATTTACACTACGTAATGCAATTTTGAAAGAAAATGTTATTTATTTATTCATTCATTCACGTCTTTATTTATTTATTTATTTGTTTATTAATTTATCATTTCATTCATTCATTTCCAAAATTTAGACAAAATGACAAATTTTTCCCCAGCAGTGCATGTTGATTTTCAATGAGGCTTTGTTTGATGACAATATTCTTTACCAATACTGAATTTTATTATACAGTTCTTTGCGAGGGCAAGTTGTGTATTAGCAGCTCGATGTTATTGCCTCTTCCAGTAACAATAAAATATGAGGTTAACAAATTTTCCTCTTATATTCTCAATAAACTGAATCGAGGATTGATGAATCCAAATAAAGGGCATAAGGAATAATTGTAATGCAACAGAAAATTAAGATCGCTCTAATGGAGTTAACGGCACGCTGGTGCCTTTTATCTTTTCAATAAAAAGCTATAATTTTATTGAAAGTTCATAATTTGGTGCCTTTTATCTTTTCAATAAAAAGCTATAATTTTATTGAAAGTTCATAATTTAAATGCCATGAATGCAGTTAACAATATATTTTGTCTTTTCAATCTTTGGAATATCGATTTTAAAAGTGAAGAGCGATATTATTCTGCGTTTATTACTGCCTTAAAAAGTGTAAATAAAAAAGAATTGAAGTATCTCAGGTCCCATTAAGAAAATAATAATAATCTAAGAAGGAATACGAAGATGAGAAGACATCATCATTATTATTAACTGCGATGTATGATAAGAGAACTTGAATATTGATTCGTACCAATCACGTAATGGAAATGTCGCATACAAAGGGCAAACATAACCATAAGCAAGTAAAATTATCTTCTTTGAAGATATACTAAAATCGAATTTTTGGTTGTTATGCAATCCTTGTGGTCGAAGTGAAGGCCAAATCCGCTTCAAATCGTAGCCAATCGCAAGACTGCAATGACGTCACTACGATTTGGAATTTAGTTCGCTTTTATTGCTATAGGGAGGAAAATAACCCGGAATTTCGATTTTGGTGTTCATATATCCAGAACTTTGAACATTATGATTTTACATGTTTGAATGATCATATCAAATGCCATGATAATTTTCCCAAAATCGGATACAGAAGGATCGTATTTATAACTGTGTAGTGTCAGTTGGGCTTAATTCATCTCGAAACCAGGGGACCTTTAACAGACTTATACTTATAGTCGTTTCTCCAATTTTCCTCTATCGCATATAACAGTGTATAATGGGTTCGAACTGGACAGGCAGTCGATAGTCGTAGGATCTAATGAGGATTCAATCGAGGCCGCTGATTGGGTGTATGCCTATTCTGGACGACAGGTGTTGAACAAACACCTAGAATGGACTTCAGAATAAAATAATAATATTTTAAACTTATAAACCGCCTAATACATGCCTAATTTCTCTATAAGCACTGAGAAATGTTAGTACTCCGGCATCGGATTGAGGCTTGCATGCACACATTGTGTGCACCTTCTCCCTGGGGGAGTACTTTAGCCAGGCGCCTTTTGAAGACGCTAAAAATGACTGCATCATATACTGGGAACCAACCTGACCTAGGTTTTGAGTGGCACTAGTATAGATTAAAGGCATTGGTTAACATTTTTAATGTCCAATGGACACTGGACAGTAAGGTCCTATAGACCGAATCACAGGAGGGTCCAATAGTCCGAAGGTTCTATAGATCGAATGAGCAACGGGGTCCGATAGTCAGAGGGTCCGATAGTTAGAAGGTCCGGTAGACCGAAAATAACGTAAAATACTGCATATTTTCATATTCTTTTTTATTTAATTATTTTTTTTGATTTATTTCAATTAAAGGGACAAGTACGTAATACCTGATCTTCCTCTCTATTGTATTGCAATCAACTAATGACACTAATGTTCTTATGGGGTGGGGCTGAGGGCTAGAACCCCCCTAACAAAAATTTTCACTATGGATATGACATTAAACCCCTGTATTGAACTTCTTGACTCAACAACCATATTTAGTTAACAGCAACTGCGGGGAAGTGGTAATTTTTGCTAGTGGCGCAAGCTGTGGGAGGGGGCGTCCCCTTCAGGGGGGAGGACGTCAGGCGCGGTTCTACGCGTGGGCTTTGCCTTTGAGGGGCTCACCCCCCCCCCAAAAAAAAAATGACGATATAGGCAATTTCAATTACATATGACATTATAATGACATTGACTAAGACCCCCTCCCCTTTAAAAAAAAGGAGAAATAATGTGAATACGTACAATTTGCTAAAAATGTATTTCTAATCATGCCGATAAAAACCCATTTTGGATTTATCTCCCCCTTCATTATAATCGGTCAGAATAATCTATAGGGCTTTCTATCTTTGTTACTTTTAATGAAACGTCAATCCTGCAAACTGCGCACCCCATTATACGATTTATTTGTTTAAAAAATAACACTTGTGCTAGAAGGGGACGGCCTTTCCTAAGCTTGATCCAGCTACAAAAAATGCTATTGGCATAACGGGCCTTGGGGCTTTTAGTGTACACCGTAATTAGATTTACATGTTTAAGAAAAAAGGTCAGGCTGCCCCATTGGCAATACATCTGTGTGGTGGCATAATTAACCATTTCGGGGGGAGGGGGGGGGGGGGGGGCTAAGCTGCGTGAATGGACCATCCCCCCCCCCCCCCCCCCGGTGATGATGATGCTCTGATAAACATACTTTTAACATGTTAAAAATGTATAAAACAAAAATTAAAAATAAGTTGCCCATTCTTTTGGGGGTGAGGAGGGTGGGCATACAGACCCAGTGCATCCGTTGATTACAATACACCATAGAAGATAAGGCATTACCCTTTTCCTTATATGAGATAAATCTATTTTCAAAAAAAGAATACGTACTAGATGCATTCTCGACTGCCCGCAGTCGAAATAATTGCCTCCGCCATTGTCAGATCACCCTCGACATTTGAAGGCAAGCCAGAGTAATTTCCTGGCGGGTCCGAGTGTCCCGTGTGGAAGAAAGAACATTACACACCCCAATAATGAAATTCACCCACCTCCAGAGTCCGCGATAAATATGATAAATCACACAATGCACAAGGAATTGATCAATGTGTGTCTTCGTCTTTTTTCTCAATGTATCCCTTTCTCTAGGTCTTTCAGCGACGAATGGACGGATCTGTTGACTTCTTTCGAAAATGGTTGGACTATAAAAACGGCTTCGGGAGCATCTCTTCGGAACACTGGCTTGGAAACGAGAAGATCTATCGACTGTCGAACCAGAAGTCTTACGAATTGCGCTTCGATCTCGAAGATTTCGTCGGGATAACCGGCTATTCAGTTTACAAGAATTTCAAACTAAGTAATGAGACTGGAAATTACAAGCTGACCCTTGGTACTTGTTCTAATAGTACTGCAGGTAATTTGTCTAAAAATGTAATGATATCTAAATAATTTTTTAGATGAATAGCGTATACCCTCAAACTACGTCTTATTCAATGTTATTCATTTTGTTGTAATGAAGAAAAAAGGATTAAAAGAAATGGCGCTGATAGGAAGCCATGAAAGAAATTATCAGTATTCATCATGGGTGTCGATGTGTTCGCGGTTGGGGGAGGATAAATGCCGAATGTCCTCGACCGGGGAAAGGGTGTGGCTTCATACGTAAAGGATCAACATCAAAATATCGCAGAGGTACATCCTAATGACTTGAATCGAATGTTTAGGGTCATTGAAGCTTTTTATTTTTACTTGACACTTCTTTTTCACAGTTGTTGTTGTTGTTGTTGAACTGGGTTTTTACAGACGTGTATAAATAAAATATGATAATTTCCGTCTGGGACCGACCTTGAACGTCACCATCCGAAAGACGTGACTCAGGCTCGAACCTGGGTCCGCTGAATCAACATAACATCCACTGTTAGCTGGATTACAGGCCTACGCCACAACGGCCAGTTGAACAGTATCGACCACACCGATTTTTTTTTTTTTTTTTTTGTGAGCGAGCGAAGCGAGCGAGCCCAAAATTCCAACTTCTAGCTATAAAAGAAATATTATTTTGTCATCAAAATACACTCTAGGCCTATAAAAGATATTTGAATGCTATATTTGTCAAGCCTCGGTTTCAGCACCTCGCCGGTCCAGTTGTTTACTGGCAAACCACCAAGTTGCTGGAAATTACGAGCGAGCAAAGCAAACGAGGATGAAAAACAAACTATATTGCCGATAAATTATCATGTCGTCGTCTAAATACACTAAGGCCTATAAGATATTTGAGTGGTTTATTTGGTCACCGCACTTCAAAATGCGACTCTATTCTAGCATCTTGCTGCATCCTGTTTCAAAATACTACAAGCGAGCGAGAGAAAAAACTCTTTTTTGACGATGAAATATCATCTTGCTATCAAAACACTTTATAGGTCTATATAATATCTAAGTTATATATTTGGTCAACTCGCCTGCATGCTCAATTCGTTTGCCTTCCCAAATTATCCTGTATGTTATACGAGTGAGCGCAGAGAGCGAGGAAAAATTTACAATTTTAATTTACAATTTTTTAAAACCTCAGAGATATTAGGCCATGGGCTAGTGGGGGTCATAGTGCACCCCCGGTGTGACTTACGTAAATGGTTATTTTCACGTAGCCCTGGGTCTATCAATTCAGAAAATTGATGTTGCCAGCAAAAAAACTGGGATGGAAGATACCCCCATGGACTTTTTGACCACGCCCACTTTTACAGCTGATTGTACAAAATTAGGGGTATTGATAGTTTGTAACTGCTCTATTCATCACATATATATGTTGTATGACCCGTTAACATGTCGGCCTAATTGAGTTCTACAAGTTTGTGCTGCGTTTTATGCAAATTTTTATGGTGAAAAGGTCACCAGAGGTCAAAAGTTCACAAATTTTGACCTTTATACCTCTAATATAGAGCAAATGCAGGGATTTTTTTATCACAAAGACCCTATAACGGATTGTTTTTCATTGAAATTTGATTAAAATTGAAAGTTGCATATGTCCAATCATGTTCTTATTTAATACCAGAAAGTTAATGTTGCCAGTGAAAAAAATGGGATGGAAGATACCTTCATGACCACGCCCAATTTTACAGCTGGTTGCAGAAAATTAGGGGTATTGGTAGTTTGTAACTGCTCTTACTTTGCAATTATTCACAAATGTATATCATATGACCCCTTAACATGTTGGCTTAATTGAGTTCTACAAATTCGTGCTACATTTCATGTAAATATCTTTAAGGTGAAAAGGTCAACAGAGGTCAAAAGGTCACAAATTTTGATCTTTACATCCAATATAGAGCAAATACAGGGATCTTTTTTTATCACAAAGACTCTACAACAGACTTTTTTTTCATTGAAAATTAATTAAAATTGAAAGTTACATATATCCAATCATGTTCTTATTTAATACCAGAAAGTTAATGTTGCCAGTGAAAAAAATGGGATGGAAGATACCCCCATGACCACGCCCACTTTTATAGCTGGTTGTGGAAAATTAGGGGTATTGATAGTTTGTAACTGCTCTAGCTATGCAATTCTTCACAAATATATATCATATGATCCCTTAAAATGTTGGCTTAATTGAGTTCTACAAGTTTGTGCTACATTTTATGCAAATATCTTTATGGTGAAAAGGTCAACAGACGTCAAAAGGTCACAAATTTTTACCTTTACCTCTAATATAGAGCAAATGCAGGGATTTTTTTTTATCACAAGGACACTATAACAGATTTTTTTTATTCATTGAAAATTAATTAAAATTGAAAGTTACATATGTCCAATCATGTTTTTATTTAATAAAAGAAAGTTAATGTTGACAGTGAAAAAACTGGGATGGAAGATACCCCCATGACCACGCCCACTTTTACAGCTGGTTGTAGAAAATTAGGGGTATTGATAGTTTGTAACTGCTTTAACTTTGCACTTCTTCACAAATATATATCATGTGACCCCTTAAAATGTTGGCTTTATTGAGCTCAACAAGATTGTGGTACATTTTATGCAAATATCTTTATGGTGAAAAGGTCACCAGAGGTCAAAGTGTCACAAATTTTTACCTTTACCTCTAATATAGAGCAAATGCAGGGATTTTTTTATCACAAAGACACGATAACAGATTTTTTTTCATTGAAAATTAATTAAACTAAACATTACATCTCTCCATTCACGTTTTTATTCAATACCAGAAAGTTAAAGTTGCCATCAAAAAAAAAAAAAAAAAAAAAACTTGGATGGAAGATACCCCCATGACCATATGAGCAGGCAATTGCTTGAAAATAGGTAGAATTTAGCTTTTGGTATATAGAATAAAGGGAAAGCAATTCGAAAAACTGTCATGGAAGAAAATGTTTATATGTACGGATAGCTCATGGACTCAACTTTCATATGAGACCAAAAAGTCCGAAAATAATTCACGCTTGGGTGAGCACAGCTCACTTTTGTAAACGGTATGAAAATTAGGTTGCGCAGGAATTGCACCTTTCAATTTGTGAAAGATGAGTCCTTTGGAGGTTACAGAATTGAGGGTGATATGATGAATTCATGATCAGTTGCAATCAGTTTAGGTTTGCTGAGTGAATTTTATGGTTTATTAAATCAAAATTTTATGCATGAGTGAACGGGAATTCCATTCATTATTGTAGAATTGTACCTTTCCCTGGTAGACTCAGTGTGTTCATGGGAGTCAGGATTGGGTGATGGTACATGGTGCAGGGGAGGTGAGATGTAAGGTAGGACTTTGTTGGGTACATGGGATAAGGGTAAAGAGGACAGTATGCCCCCCCCCCCTCTCTCTCTCTCTCTCTCTTTCTTGCTTTCTGTGTGTTGGTGCATATCTTGACAAATCACATTCTTTGGTCTCCACTCCAAAATATCCAAACCACCTTCCCTTATCCCTTATTAAGAGAGCAAGATTGTGCATTGAAGGAGATGGACACGTGGACCATTGAACTCTGACAATTGAACCATTGAGACTCTGATTTTTAGTTTCCGTCATCATTTATTTTCCCCTTCTTTTCTCTTACAAGATGGATGAAGCAGTTGTAAAATTGAAACAAATGAAAATCAACTGAAAACAAAGATTGACATGTTCATTTTACCAATTTGTGTTACACTGTACCGTTTTCCTTGTTCGAAACTCAACTGCTAAAATGACTGGTTGGTTGGATAAACTTTGATTGAGTGACTGAGTTATTGATTAATTATGATTGATTTATTGAATAATTCATTGGTTGAAACAGCTGAATGGTGATTGAATGCTTGATAGATTAATTGATTGACTGATACATTGATAAGTTGATTGATACCTAAATGTTGATCGTCTGACTTCGGTATTGATTGATTGACCGATAGAATGCAATTGACTTCAGGTGTCAATGGGTGATACCAGTCCCAGTCCAATTTTGGAAATGCAGGTAGAATTCGGGATAAAGGAATGTGGTCGGGATAGTTTGGAGAGGAGACCAACGGATGTGAATTGTCAAGATATGCACAAGCACACCCATGAAGAGAAAGAGAGAGATAGGGGGGGGGGGGCATGCATGTCCTCTTAACCCTTATCCCATGTACCCAACAAAGTCCTACCTAACATCTCACCTCCCCTGCACCATGTACCATCACCCAGTCCTGACTCCCATGAACACACCACTGAGTCTACCAGGGAAAGGTACAATGCTACAATGATGAATGGAATTCCCGTTCACTCATGCATAAAATTTTGATTTAATAAACCATAAAATTCACTCAGCAAACCTACACTGATTGCAACTGATCATGAATTCATCATATCACCCTCAATTCTGTAACCTCCAAAGGACTCATCTCTCACAAATTGAAAGGTGCAATTCCTGCGCAACCTAATTTTCATACCCTTTACAAAAGTGAGCAGTGCTCACCCAAGCATGAATTATTTTCGGCCTTTTTGGTCTCATATGAAAGTTGAGTCCATGAGCTATTCATGAATATAAACCTTTTCTTCCAGAATCATATATTTTTTTATTTGGCAGCCATTTAAAAAGTGTAAAGTTTTTTTTGGGACGCACTGTACATCATCATTACGAAATGAACCACGTGATTTCAATGCCTAAACAAATGCCAGCTTGTATATTACCTTTCCTTTATTAATGAAATCCCTTCATTCTACATACCATATGCTAAATTCCACCTATTTTCAAGCATTTGCCTGCTGATATTAAACAAAAACATAATTACAGCTATGAAACTGTTAATTTTAATTCATTTCCAATTTAAGAATTGTGTTATAGGACCTTGGTGGTAAACCCCCCCCCCCCCCCTGTATTTGCTATATATCATAGGTAAACTTAGGTCAAAGTTTGCCACCTTTTGACCTCTGGTGACCTTTCCACAGCATAAGTTTGCATAAAACGTATCACAAATTTGTAGGACTAGTAAATCAACTTTTTAAAGTGGTCACAGAGAAGATATTAGTGAAGAATTTCGAAGTTAGAGCAGTTATAAACTAATTTTCCGACACCATCTGTAAAAGTTGACTCGGTCCACAAGTCCTCAGTTCCTTTTCATTTATTTTTCCATCATTTCTATTCAGCCCATGACTCTTTTTTACTCACCATTTCCTTTTTATTCAGAACATTCCTCTTCCAACCTTGGTTCTCCTTTTCGGTTCTTCCATATTTGTTTATTAATTGATTTAATTTCTCTGTAATATGTTTGAGTTATTTATATTTGTAATACCAACGTGATGTGAGGTGTGCATTATTTGCAGGAAAATAAATCAGAGCACCGATGGAATTCAACTTGTCGATATCTTCATTTTGAGTTTCTCATTTTATTTTTAGTTCTTCTTATGTTGATTCGGTACTGCTCATTGCTTTGTGATTTTGACTGATTTTGCCTGTTTTATGACTGATTGTAGGATGTTTCAGCAAGGAATTGTGAAGTGTTACGCTCCTATTTGACACATGTATGTCAAAACGTACAAATAATGCGTAGAACATGTAGAAGACAAGTACCAGATTGTTGATTCTACTTCTTCT
The DNA here is from genome assembly GCA_029962745.1 of Echinometra lucunter. Classification (NCBI taxonomy): domain Eukaryota; kingdom Metazoa; phylum Echinodermata; class Echinoidea; order Camarodonta; family Echinometridae; genus Echinometra; species Echinometra lucunter. The sequence continues at coordinate 9,502,368 of CM057167.1, forward strand.
TCATACATTTCTTTGCTGATATTAAGTAAAAACATGATTGCTGTATGTAACTTTTAATTTCAATGAAAAACAAATCTGTTCAGGGGTTTTGGTGATTAAAAAATGCATTTGCTCTGTATCATAAGTAGAGGTCAAAATTTGTGACCTTTTGACCTCTGGTGACCTTTTCACCGTTAAAAAATTTGCATAAAACGTAGAACTTGTAGAGCTCATTTATGCCAACATTTTAAGCGGTCATATGATATATATTTCTGAAGAATTGCAAAGTTAGAGCAGTTACAAACTATCAATACCCCTAATTTTCAACAACCAGCTGTAAAAGTGGGCGTGGTCAAAAAGTCCATGGGGGGTATCTTCCATCCCAGTTTTTTTGCTGACAACATCAATTTTCTGAATTGTTAGACCCAGGGCTACATGAAAATAACCATTTCCGTAAGTCACACCGGGGGTGCACTATGACCCCCACTAGCCCATGGCCTATATCTAAATAGTTACCTAACTGCCAAATGTAACACTATGGGACTCGTCGCGTGCCATCGAAATCCATTCTGTTTCTGTGAGCAAGTGAAGAGAGTTATCGACAAAAGCTCTGTTTTCTTTAAAACGTCATAATTGTCACCAAAACAAACTAAACACAAGACAAAAACTAATTTCCCCCCAAAACATAACCCTGTATTTTTTTCAATCAGGAACCTATGATGCAATGTGAATACAGATTCATGTAGCTACACTTTTCAGCTACATTTCCTGTAAAATTCAGGTCAAACCCTTCAGTCACGCTTCAGTGAACACGACCAAAATGCAAAATTGTCATTTTGTTTTTTTTAAAGTTTACAAGCTTCATGCCATGACTTTGATGCAGTGATATCGGAACATACTTTAAGTTTTCTGCGTTTGAAGGCATGCAAATTTTTTTTTTTTTTTTCGTGATCAAACATACCAAATGAGTTGTGCACCAAATTTCATGTTTGAGTGAGCAAGAGGTGAAAATGGCAAAAACTGCAGCTTTGACATCTTTTGCATGGTGAATTTGATCTAATGCAGAGGAATTCAAATTTTGGAAGGGTGTTTGAAACTTTTGCAATTGATACCTATCAATTCACTGTTGAGTGAACAGATAATAAAAACAAAATATCACCATGTTGAAATTATCCAGTAATTATTGCCCTATTTTTGTGCACTAAAAATCCCATTGATAAAATTTTTGTCATGTTTACATGACCGGTATACATGTATCAGTGATCTCATGGCATTTAATTGAAAGTTTACGCTTCAGTGAGTACGTGGGACTGGAAAAGCTCTTCTTTCACCTCGACCAAAATTCAGTTGCCTAATTTGGGTAACCATGATAAGTCTTCTTCTGATTTGATTTTCATCGAAATCCGACCTCTTACGCTTTAAAAGTGATCATATGAGAAGAGAAAATTATGCAAATGAGCAAAAAGTTTAGGGCGTTGCCCCTGCTCCGTGCCGCATCGGATACTTAATTTGGTGCAAGATCCCGTTAGTTAATGACCTCCTGAAGATATGTGCTAATTTTCATGAAATGACTCCCAGTAGAATGAACAATAATCATCAGTGAAATAGGCCAATTTTCACTTTTGTTAAAATTCTACTCCCTAACTGTACATAGTGTCAGTGGGGGATGACATAAAGAATGAAAGCTTGTAAACTTTAAAAAATGACAAATTTGTATTGAGGTCGTGTTCACTGAAGCGTGACTGAAGGGTATGCCCTGGATTTTACAGGAAATGTAGCTGAGAAGTGTAGCTACATGAATCTGTATTCACATTGCATCATAGGTTCCTGATTGAAAAAATACAGAGATATGTTTTAGGGGAAACTTACTTTTTGTCTTGTGTTCAGATGATTTGATGACGAGCATCTTCCCACAGAATTCGAGGATACTTGGACACCGAGATGAAATACAATGACATTCGGACATGTTGCTAAGGAAATTCCTGCTCGAAGATATCATGTTTCTAGATTATTTTTTTTAGCGAGCGAGCGAGAAGAAAAAAAAAAAAATTTTTTTAATACTAAGAACAGGTTCAAGTGTATTACTCCAATTTCATTTTATCGGCGTCCTCCTCATATTTGGTATAGGATATCATATTTGACATGTTTGATAGGAATAGGCTATTGGTAACACGCCATATTTCATTTCATAAAGATAAACTATTATAAGTGGCATTGGTTGGGATAATCAAAATGCGAGCGAGCGAAGCGAGCATCCGCAACCATGATTTTCTTATTATTATTCTAAAAATTCTTCCTTTATTCTTTTTCCAATTGTCTTTCTTTGTTTGTTTTTAGGGCGTCACAGGGGGCCATTTCATTTTTGATGGTGAATTATTGGGGGAGGGGGATGATAATACATGCCATCCCCCCTACCAAAATATTATGCATAAATAGTGCATAAATACCCATGGTATTTATGCACTATGAGGCTTTCCTTCAAATTTGGCAGGAATCATTTTGAAAGTAGCAATAAACAGAATGTCACTGCTGTGCCAATACTATTTTGAATGTCACTGAGCATCGAGTCTTGAGGAAGGTCTTCCAGGATAGTACACTTTGTCAACAAAATATCAAACAATCAACATCAACAAAAAAGGCCAACAAACTATTGACAACTGCCGACCAGGTCTCAAAACTTCTGAATTCGCTAACCAAAAATTTCGTCTCTGAAATGTCTTATCAAAGTGGCATGTGGAGTACATTTGATCGATTTTAATGCCTCCTTTGCTTCGCAGGTTGCAGCTTCTCGGGTCTCACCGGTAATGAGTTCAGCACCCGAGACAGGAACAGCAGATACTGCACATCCTCTGGATGGTGGTTCCACGAGTACTCGTGCTTGTATAGCTGCAACATCAACGGGTTCTACTCCGGATACTTGGTATGTTATCCCTGGCGAGGGATGTGGTCCATCAAAGGAACGGAGATGAAGATACGTCCGATTTGACATGTTTGATGGCAGAAAAGGTGCTCTGTCACATTACAGGCAATGGCCATTTACAGATTATGCTGAACATAATCAACGATCCTTTTTCCCTCTGCTCAATTTCCATTTATTATCCTACCCCCCAATTTCACTTGCATGTGCCATGTTTGCGTCTGTATAATTGTGTTTTTGTTTAATCGTCTAGTGTATTTCAAATGATTTGCTAGTGACTGTTGTTTATGCGCACCTAAGGCTTCTGTTTCTTTGTCACATTTAGTCTATTCTTTTTTTTTATCCCCTTTTAAAATATCTTCTTCATGTTCAGTATTTATGATTTATCTACATGCATATAAATATTTCGAATATATTTGTAATATATATGTACGCGACAACAGTTTTTGCTGTTATTCTACAGTCCTCTTACATGCCATATTATGTGAAGAAATAAATGAACAAAACTGGCTCCCTTAGCCTTAGCGGATTTGGTCACGGGACAAATTCTGATCGCCTTGTAATATCCGGCGCTCTTGAAAATCGCGGTCATAGTTAAAATCACAGAGCATTAAAAAAAAAAAAAACTGATCGGGGGGGGGGGGGGTGTTTCACAAAGACTGGGATGGACTCAAATCGCTCTTAACTGTGGCAGGCCATTCATGCCACTGTTTGCTTTCACCATCAGTCTCTTAACTTCGGAGAATTTACATTTTTTGTTTTCTTCATCAATAAGAAATGATCAATTCTGCATATTTGTGACCATGACTTGCAAATCCTCTGGGAGATCCATGGTGAAAGAAAACAGTGGCATAAAAGGCCAGCCAAAGTTAAGTGCGATTTTAGTCAATCTTAGTCTTTGTGAAACACCCCCCCCCCCGACAACAAGTATCATAATCATCTTCGTCTCCTTTTATCCTTATATCATTTATAACCTTTTCAAAATTCAGTATACTGGCGCAAAATTGCAGTATGAGTCCAATTTTGTTTTCATTATCTACAAATTTACTTAACCATAAATCTATCAATGAACACGGCCTCCTCATTCGTTTGAAAAGAATACAGGACTGTGTCACTGTGGATCTACATAAAACACCTCATCCATGGGAAGAGGTGCAGAAATTAGAATTAATATGAGAATCTCCTCCCTCTAATTTAATCTCCCTTCTCATAATGGGATCCCGCTGAATACGCTAGTTTTGTTTGGTGTCAACTTTTAGACGGATGCCAATGAAGATGATTCTTATGATTTTTGCTCTCTCGCTGCGCTCGCTCGCAATTTCCCTAAATATTGTGCGTTGTGCTCTGGAGTCGAGGCCCAACAAAGTCCCGTATTTCAGTATCGAAAATCTGGTCACCCTGTCTGTTGCTCCTGTTGGTTGCATTCTTCAATCAAACCCAGAAATATCTTTTTCCAGGCGGCTGCTGGTGCCAATTTTGTGGAGTTTCCAATACCAAACCCACTGGTAGAGGACAAACGTTTGAGTTTGTACAACCCATGATGATTACATGTGAATAAAAGTTCGAAGATTTGTAAAGATCATCAGCAGTGGCGTAGACAGGTTCTTACACCTGGGGGGGATGATTTGCTGTTCACGAGAAATCGAGGATCAATTTCGTTTACAGATACATACACACGCACACGCACGCGTATGCACACCCTCATAAACACACACCCACCCACACACACATACACCCGAATGCACAGCAGCGGCGTAAATCCACTTTGAAGAGTGGGGGGGGGGGGGGTGATCAACTTTTTTTTCCGATTTGTTTTTTCTGTCGAACTCACACTTAAGTGTAAACACACGCCCTCACCCACCTGCACAGACCCCCTTACACACATTTTAATTTTTATCTTGCGAGCGAGCGAGCCGAAAATTACCACTTTTCTGGTTTTCAATCGCATTTTCAAATAGAAATTCTGTAATATGATGAGCGAGCGAGCCAAAAATAACCACTCTTCTAGTTTTCCATCTCATTTCAAACAAAAATTCTAAAATATGATGAGCAAGCGAAGCGAGCGAGCCAAAAATAAGGGCCTTTCTGGTTTTAAATCGCATTTTCAAATAGAAATTCTAACATAATTGTTTATGACAGATTATTAAAAATTTTTATTAACGATCAATTCAAATATCATTTCTTCCTTAAAAAGTGTGGGAGATATTCGTACATGCCATCCCCCCTCTCAAAAAAGTGGGGGATATATCCCCCATCCCCGGGGATTTACGCCAATGATGCACAGATATAAATAGAAGATATATGCACCGTGACAAACGAATATAGAATATGGACTGACACACATTATTGCATATTTGCATCACGCTATTTATCTTTTTTTTTTTTTAAATTTTGTTGTTACACCACTTCAGAAAAACCGTGACAGCGCCGAAATTACCCAAAAGTAATACAAATAACTACATAAATCAGAATAATGATCGATATAGTTATGATAGTAATCGTCATTTCAGTCACATTAACGATGATGATGATGATAACTATTATTATTATCATAGATTATTATTATCATTATTATTTTTTTAATGTTGTTGTTATAATGATAATGATTATTATTGTTATCACTATTGCTGTTCCTATCATTTCTAAACATGTTAATTCAGTTTAATTGTAAGCAAACATCCTTCCCTAAAACCTGGGGAGATGGCACGTACAATCATCCTAAAACCTGGGGGGGGGGGGGGGAATGATTGCACATGTCATCCCCCCACACCTTGTGAGGTGGGGGATGCATACCCCTCACCCCCCCCCCCCCCCCCCGCTGCTACGCCCCTGATCATCAGATAAACCGCAAGAAAGCAAGCTCACACGTACCGAGTGTCGATTTCATGTGTGTATCCAGGATGTTACCAAGGTGACATTTTCAGCGCCATACGCGTTTGATTCGCGCATTGTTACCTCACAATGGACTTTACTCAGACGTTTCGGGGGGGGGGGGGGGGGGGGGGGGAGTCGGCTACAGTACAGCTTGGAATGCATGCTGATCAGGCTGGGAGGAAGGGCGTGGGCAGTATACAGCGCTCACTATACGGCAACCCTCTGCAACCCTCTCGGTTTTGTGTGTAAAAAATGATAGAGATATGAGGCAGGGGAGAAAAAAAAAAACCGCAGAGGCAAGAGGTATTCTTTGCCTACTGGCGACATAAAGCTCAGCATGGACAAATCAAATTCTTAACAGTCAGCGCAGAATATTATGCCATGAGTTTGATCGCACTTAGAAGTTTATGAAGACTCAACGACCCGCATGGGGTATGGGAATGTACTACAAAGTTAAAACATAATTGCAAACAAATAACATAAACATATCGCGCGAGCATAATACAGATTAATGCAGGCACTGCCTGAAATTGAAAACAGTAAAATAGTAAACATATCAATACCAGAGTGACCAGAAATACGGGACCTTTTTTGGCCTTTACTTCAGAGGGCCAGTGGGCAAGGCACAATAGAGAAATGAGAATCGGCTTCATTATCATTCTCTGAAAGTTGACACTAACCACACTACTTACCACAGCGGAATCCCCTCCTCATTATGGGAAAAGGTGATTAGACTAGAGGGGAGTTAGATTGTTGTAATGATTCGTATACCTCTTCCAACAGATAAGAAGGTGTTTTTTCCAGTATTCTGAAGAATGAGGAAGTGTTTGTTGGTTGAATGATGTTGATAATTTTTGTAAGAATGAAAACAGCCTAGTCACATTGGATTTGTACTTGCATGTAGGAAAGCTTTGGTGTTATTTGTAGTTTACGCTAGTGCTTGGATTCTGTATAGAGGTGGTATTTTCAACATATTTCTCGAATGTTGGTTGATAGAAAATAGGCCTTATCTCAGACATTTTATAGCTTCAAGCTCTATATATATTAGACTTTTTTCGGGTTTAGGCCCTCATCGACAGGAGAAGGAGAGGGAGAGGGTGCACCATCCTAGCTGATCTCCTTGTACCTTTGTCATTCAATACGTGGCCTCCTCTTTAATTGATTGAAAAGATAGTTATTAAAACCAGATATGAGGACCTGTCTGCACTAATGGTAGAAAGGAATGGTATTGTGTTATGTACAATAATAGGTTATTTATGAATTCAAGTCAAACAGAGAATAGCTCGAATATAATAATCATAATCATGAAAAAGGAAGATGTAAGAAGGGAAAAGAAGGTTGAGAGAGGTAATGAAGATAAGAAAAAATACAAAGGATATGAAACAGACGAGGGGGAAGGAGGAAGTAGCTGAAAGGAAAGGAAGCGTGAAAATTGTAAAAAGAGATTGTAAATGAACATGAAATATTTCTCATGTTGATAGAAGGAAGACAAATGCATGAAGGTATACACAAACGCATCAAGCGTGTTGGAAGTTATACTTTCATAAAACACGGGACTGCAGATTATCAAACGGATCATGAAAACTTGAAATTTAAGACTGATTGCGATATTTATAGTTGCGATTTTAAAAAGAGGTGCCTCTTTTAAAAAAGAGGTACTCCAAGTGATGTTGGAATTAGGTGGTTTTCAGATATGTTTCGTCCCCACCTTTATGAAGATTTTTTATTAAAAGATGATTAAAATTGTTCTCATAATTTGCCCTCAAGATTGCAAGCCATTCCATGGAGCATTTTATAGGGATTTCAAAAGTCTAACATCCCGGCTCATGATTGTTTGATAAAATCTTGTACTTTGTATATTTTATGAGTAAAGTACAGGTAATGAACATTCTAATTTCAAAACTTAACGAGCGAGCAAAAATCATGAAACCCTTCTGCTTTCGCACACTTCATTAATTGCATGTTAGTACATTATTTCTCAATTTTTGGCTGAAATACGGGACAAAACGGCGTCCCGGGGAGGTTCGACGGGACGCGGGACAAATGGTACAACTTCAAATACGGGACTGTCCCTTAAAATCCGGGACGTCTGGTCACCCTCATTAAAACACTGACAGACAAAAACAACAACAAACAGGCAAAAAAAAAAAAAAAAAAACCTACACAATCGCAGAGTACATTTCATACTTAATAGTAGGCCTACTGGATATCTAAGGGGGGGGGGGAGAGATTATTTCTCTGTAAACCCTCGAAATATTTGACCGTTTTCTTTTTTTTTTATTCAAATTAATCAAATTCATATGGAAAAACTATTTCATTTGAGCTTTGACATGCTTAATGTGCGTTCATTGTTATAGCGTGATTTGCCGCGCCATGTGTGAACACTGCTGCGGGTGTGAACCTTCTTCATATATGCAAGGTAGCCATGATCAGGGGAGCGTTTCATGAAAGGACTTGTCGGATGTTTTATCCGACAAAGTCTGTTTTATCCGACAGTTGCCATAGTAACGATGCTTCTCAGCCAATCAAAATCAAGGAAAGATGTCAGATCTGACAACTTGTCAGACAACAAATGTTGATGAAACGCTCCCCGGGCAGGGAGTGCGGAATGGTCAGCAGGGATCCTTGTTAATTCCTTTGCTTTAAAAACAACAATAACAAATAAACAAATTCATCAACAGAGATTTAATTTGGTAAGGGTACGATAGTTCCCCCCCCTCCACACACACACACACACACACTGAACTGAGGCACCATCTCTCTGTTTTTTTTTAAAATCTCATTCTGTCTGTCTGTCCCGTCTAGACCTATTGGTCTGTCGTTCTCATATTGGCCTGTAGCCATTATAAACAACAATAAGCAGGATAAAAGAATGTTGAATGTATGCCATATTTCTTCTCTTTCATTTATGTCATGATTTATTTATTTTTTTTTTGAAAAAAGTTACAAGATATGTCATCGAAATATATACATCCTACCAAGCAATTATGATACATAACAGTTAATAAAATGATTAGAATATTACTTTTTTATATTATGTGTATAAAAACATAATTAACAGATAATCATCAAGACACACAATATCATAAACATACAAAGTGCTTGGGTAAATTAATCTTCTAAATTCATGTAGCTACATATTCTTTTACAATTCTTTGAATTTAGCTGATAAGTAAAGCGTAAGGGGAAAAAATGGGGAAAAAATGGAAAAAAATAAATAAAAGAGAGAGATAAAATGAAAAAATGAAAAAATAAATAAAAGAGAGAGATATTATAAGGGAAGGGAAAGAGAGAGGGGTGGGGAGAAGGCAAGAAGACATGAAAAGAGAGGTATCATTACAGAGAAAGGGGACTGAAAAAGTGAGGAAAATGAGATTTGAATGCTGGGAGTGAATCAAACAAGCAGTTGAGAGAGAAAGAGACAAAGAGAGAAAGAGAGAGAGAGAGAGAGAGATAAAAAAAAGAGATACTGACAAGCACATGCACAGACTGTCAACAAAGTATAAGGAGGAGAGGTGGGTATATTTGCAATGGAGATTGAGAATAGAATTGTGCTTAATTTTTCACTTCTAACAAGTAATTAAGAAAATGATTATATTCACACTCATGATAACATTTAGATTATTTCACATATGTGTTCCCATTATGCTGCAGTAAACTTCCTGCTCAGATATGCCGTGGATTTTGCCCCCTTTTTTAAAACCCATAGCAGTATAGAGTTTTCTGAAAAGCTAAATTAATCAGCTCTCCATCCTAAAATTGGCAACATTTATTTTGTTTTTTCCACTCCCACATGTTTGACAAAATGAAGAGGCATATAACACAAAACATTGTGAATGCAAACTTCAAACTTCAACACACTAAAGAAACTGCAATTTGTACATGAAAATATTGATAATATATCCTATAATGCAGTGCCAATTTGAGAGTTTAATGATTAGTTTTACTAACATCGTGCTTATTCCAGAATGGCGTTACATTATGCATTGGAGAATGAACTAGGGTTTCAGTGAATTTTTCTCTTCCTGCTCATGCATAATGTGTCATTCCTGGTATTTTTGATCAAGAGGTATTGCAAAAAGCGTCACTAAATGGAGACACATATTCACATATCTCTGTCGCATAACACAATCATGGCCGGCTACATCACAGGATCTAAGCTGCGTCAGTTATCTTGTTCATGATACCCACTTATAATGTTCATGTAGTACACAGTAATCCTAGCAATTTACTTTGGCATTTTTGAACAAGTCTTAAGAAATACATATACCTAGGAATAGAATACATTAGGCAAGTTCTTTTCTCTAACTATTCTATAACCCACTTTTAACCAATACTTTAAATTTTAAACACTCTGCCTAAATGTATGTACCTATCTAACTATCTTTAAAAAGAACGTAGAAGACAGTGAATCATTAATGATGTACACGTCATCAATGTTAGAAAAAAAAAAAGGCAACGTTTTGTATTGCCAAGAAGTCTTGAGTCATAAAGTACATGTACTTCAAACGATAACTCCAAGAACATACCTCTAGTGAAATTGTATAATATATATATATATATATATGTGTGTGTATATTTAGTGTATCATATATATATATATATATATATATGATACACTAAATATGATATAATGTGTTTTGTAAGCACTTCTCACTATTGTTTGTAAATATTGCTTGCATATCAGTATCACTCACGGCAATTGTAACTTGATATATATTGAAATACAAATACATGTGAAAGCAAGGAACAAACTTTGTTTCATGTATAATCACAATGTAGTATTAATGCTGTGACTATATGCAGTGATGTCAAAACATTTTGTATTTTGACTTTCAGGAAACGTTATCTCCTCTGTCTTTTTCTTCTCGATTGCAAGATTACCAAAAAGTAAAATTATAGTACTCATTTTGTAATGATAATCAAGTATTATCTATTAGACGCAAAGGTAAATAACTACAACTCATAGCATTTAGAAAATCAACAAAATGAAGGTTAAAAGAATACAAGCAAATACAAACCGCACTTTTATATACAAGCGCCAGAAGAAACAAATGAGCAAAACTGTTTTTAAAAAGTGAAAGGTTAATGTGCACATTCATATTTCTTACCGACATAATAAAAACATTATTAAAATCTTTGTAAAATATAACTGTACCATAAGTAAGATGATCACATGTTAAGGCACATTGTTAATCCTGAAAAAACCTGAAAAACCTACTCACACAGGACGTGGTAAACCCTCTCAAAACCCATCGAAGCAAAACTGAAAGACCCTTGTTGCACCCATCACAAAATCTGTATTTCATAAACAAGTAGTTAAGTACCATAAGGGGTCTTTGCTGCATGCAGCTACTTTGTCTTCCCCTCCACTATTTTTTCTGCTTTAATCTATACGTTATTTTGTTTTCTCATTTACTAAGACAGAGGCATTTTATGTATGTACATGAACAAGTCTAACGTATTATTGAAAACAATTCCCATCGTTGTATAATATCATTTTTGAGCAATCCCTGATGAACCATCATGTTAACAACTCATCATATGAAAAATTTAGAATATACTTCATATGCTCTGAAAGTATAGTTTCATAATCTCATCTTCACTCAACAGTAAGAAATACATGTAACTATTGGAAAGTAGATACACAAAAATGTTTACTACAACGTAGTTGCAGGAATATTCATTTAACATCCTTCATTCATCACGAGAAAGAAGTCACTAAAGGCTGAGTACTTTTCATGTCCAAAACGTGCATTACATTCACATCATAGCTGGTATGATAAAGTATCAGGACAGCAGCAATTACAAATTGTACATCTTCATGACAACATAATTTATAGAACAAAAAAAAAGGCCATTCCATTTCCACAAACCTTTTTTTCATTTAGGGGAACACAACCAAATACCCCTGGCATACTAAATAATACATAAAAGTACGTAAACTACATGTGATCTATCTCCCAATGGACTCTTAGCAATCTCATTATTGTGCTCAAGTCCTTTAGCAAAACCTCAGGCCCACACAAGTTTGAGATGGTGCAACTGAGTACAAATCATAGCACATTTCACTACAATGTTCTCACTCGAACCAACATCAAAACTACTAAAATTACAGTACAATCTCTATCATACTTTCCACACACCAAGTTCAAATTTCCACTTCCAAGAAATTACTCTAAATAATTTTCAATAACTTTTGAAACAATGCATCCAGCATGGTCTAATCTGTCCAACACCCACACAGCTTGATCTATTTCAGAGAAAAACCTGGTAAAACAACAGATTCTGCTTTGAATTTTCCTTTTTCATATAACACCTAGCCATAACTAGTTCCTTTATCCCAACAGGAGTTATACAGATGCAAACGTTTCCTGCTGCAGTCTCACTTAGTCCTTTTGGTGTCTGCCTCAGGTAGTTTATAAAGATATACAAAATATTTTAACATTTCATGAGATGCAAGGGTTTTTTTTTAAAACATGGCCCCATTTCAGGAATCATCTTAATACAAAGTCAGTTTCATCAAATCTCACTTTAAAATCCATTAAAAAATGTCAAATTTCAGAAAGAAACACAAGTTTTTCATGCCCAAAGCTAACAACATCGCAAGGGTTACCACAAGTACTTAACTCACACTAAACAATATCAGTGTCCCGGTGCTGGTACTTTTGCTGTAGCATTCGACTAAATTCAGACAGTATTGCTCCCTCAAAACAAGAAAACTCTACTCTTTTTGCTCACCTGCCAAATGTCATCTCTATATGTTTCATAAAAGAGGATATATTCCCAATGCCATTGCCAGTGGAATATAAAGAGAAGACAAGAAAGTCACATGGATTTATTATCCATCTTCATACACCACACATCACCCTATGAAAAAAAGAGTGAATTGTCCACTGCCCATGGCTTCACAGTTTGGAATTACGTTATGACTTTTCTTCCAGGGCAATTTTTTCCCCTGGGTCTGAAAACTGTGCTCCGTACGCAGGGTTTTGGTGCCTTGTCTTTGCTGGTTTGTAGATGGGGTTTACATTCTGCAGAGACCAAAAGAAAAAGGAAAAATAGGGTTTGTTGTTATGAAAATCACAGGAAATGGGTCATTTAGATGTGCAACGGAAAACAATATAAAACAACTGAGGTGGTTTTTGTGCACCTAATACTACTACTAATGCATGTGTGAACAAGCTAGTCTCAAGGGGCAAAACATAGTATTTATGAGATATTAATGATAATCATAGCAAAAATTTACAAAGCATCTTTTCATCATTGATCATTATCCTGGAATTACGCAAACTGTACTGATGAGGCACTAAAGCAATAAACAGATTTCTTTGCATTCCTATACTTCACCTTCACCTGGCTGGAGGGGGCAAATATAGATTCATCATGTACATAAAATAGTTTGAGGTGATAAATCATGATGATGATGATGATGATGATAATAATAATAATGATAATAATAATAATGATAACAATAATAATAATAATAATGATAATAACAATGATAATAATAATAATGATAATAATAATAATGATAACAATAACAATAATAATAATGATAATAACAATGATAATAATAATAATGATAATAATAATAATGATAATAATAATAATAATTATAATAATGATAATAACAATAATAATAATAATGATAATAATAATAATAATAATAATAATGATAATAATAATAATAATAATAACAATTATAATCCTAACTGCAACCTTAGGGCGAATTCTTTTGTTCTTGGCCTAATGTTTCGCTTCCCCTTGACATACACTTTTTTCCCCTTAACGTCTCCTGCCCTATTGTGACGGAATAAACCCCATAGTTTGGATTCACCCTATGGTCGGTTTTAGGTATATAATAACAATAATAATAATAATAATCGGGGCCGGTATTCTGAAAATCATGTTATCTTTTGTCTTATCTTCACTGTGTTAGTTGTCATTACAAATTTAAAATGTGTATTTATGGTTGGTATAAACTGTGCAAATGACCAGCACACAAGACAAAAGTGAGCCAATGGCGGACACTATTTCTGATTGCAATGATAACATGATTTTAAGATAATAATAATATTAATAATAATAATGATAATGATTATAATAATTATAATAATTATCATAATGATGATAATAATGTGCAGTTTTTGTATAGCACATAACACATTACATGTCATCTGTATCCCTACGCGCTTAAAGAAAATGAGAAAAGAAAGAATACATGTAGGTTACCGAGCTTACTTCGTTGAACTAAGATACGTTTTGCATAAGTGCGTGTTTCAAGGGCAGATTTAAAGATAAATGTGTCTATGTTTCTTAGAGAGTTTGGGTGGCTATTCCATAAAACCGGGGCAGTATGAGCAAATGAATGTTCACCATATGTTTTTGTCTGAATGAGAGGTACAATGAACAAATTCTTTTTACATGAATGAAGCTGTCTTGTTGGTTTGTAAACAGTGAGTAAATCATTTAGTACCAAGGATTAAGTCCCAACCAGGTCCCTAAAGCTCCGCCATTTTGTCCAGATTCATTAGAAGGCCGACCTAAGCACCCATCAATATTCATGATTACAAGCCAATAGCAAGATTGTGTCTCACCCACCCGTGACTAAATAACACAAAAGTTTCCCCAAGTACATCCCTAAACAAGTGTGATGTCACAAGAAAGTCTTGCAGGTACAATAGCATGAATGTACCCTTAGTGCATCTATCACCCAAAATTGGTAGCTATTGCAGCAACATGTGCCAAGTTATGTGTCATGAGGGAGCCTTGCAGGTAAACTTGAACATTTGAAATAAAATGTCCTTTGACCTTACCATGTGACATCCGATGCCACTCATATAACATGAAGGCCCCCCAAGTGCATCTATGACCCAAGTTTAGTTGAAAAAGGGGGCAACGGTTGCAAAGTTATTTGTCATAAGAGAGTCTTGCAGGTAAACTCTAACATTTGACCTCAAATGATGGTACCCCTAGTGCATCAATTACCCAAGTTTGGTTGCAATTGGACTAGCAGTTGCCAAGTAAACTTTAACATTTGTGACGACGGACGACGGATGGACGCCATTTGGATCCCTAAGTCTCGCCTTCACCTCCGGTGGGTGAGACAAAAATGAATAATTCATTTTATAAGATGCTTCCAACTATTAGCCTTCGTTTGTACGCGTTATGAAACATAACACGCATCAGCTTACCGCAAGCGCAGTTAATGCACAATAATTGTGCAACAAATGCGCCTAAAATCAGAGTGTTACAATGAAACAGATATACGCAATAGATGTGAACAATGCAACAATGTTATCGATATCATGGCAATAACAGGTGCTTATCATCCCCTTCAAATAATCCCAAAGAGGCGGGCCTAATGCCCTTCGTGCAATGATATCAGCACGTGCTGCTTTTTGTCTATTATGGCGATGGTCCCAACTGAAAAAAAAAGAAAAGAAAAACTGCTCACCTCACTAAACTGGGCATTAGCTTTCTCCTTCTCCCACTCCTTGTACTCTTTCCTGTCCAGCCATGTGATGTAGGCTTTGTAAATGATGATGAGAATGATGCCAATGAGGACGATAGCGACAGCCAGTCCGACGGCCACCCATCTTGCATCAACACTAGGGGCTACTACCCCAGGGGGACACACTAGATGGGAATAAATAAAAAAGAGATTGATTGTAATATGATTTGATTCGAATAACTTTTTATTGATGCCCGATCAAATGCCCAAGTGAAAAATTCATCTGCAGTTGATTCAGTATACATAACCAAATCTTAAAGGCATTGGCTAACTTTGAGCAGCCAATTTAAAAATTCTCAAATTAAGATGAAAGGTGTGTATGAGTACTTCTGTTTGTACTCAAATACCCTGAACACAATGATAATATAGAAACTGTTAGTGAGAGGCAAACTGCGATTTTATCTTTTTGGTCTCAGAGACAATAAATAGAAGAACCGTTTTGCTGGAATGAAAAAAGACCGTTATTTGTCTCCCTCCGCATGATACGCCAATACACACAGTACCGTGTGCTAATGCGCACTCCTTATGTCTAGTCTGTGCAACCGACCCTCATATATTTTTCAAACATTGGTTTAAATTTCTAATATTTAAAAACACATCCTGTGGATACTATAGTTTGAAACTTTCAGAATGGTATTTTCACACTATAACCCTCATGTTCATCCAACTTTCAAGTAGCAAAATTAGGTTTTTAAAAATTATAACAATGTTAACTGATGCCTTGAACTAAATTCTTAATCTAGCCCACACACAATTATACTGAACCCTACCCTAACTCTACAGGCTTGTTCACGAATGAAGTGGTAAACTATGGTGGCCCTGAAGTACAGTCGACAACATGTCATGTTCGACATGAATTTCGGGGCCAACATTGGCAAAATTTGTGACCCGTGATATGAAATTCATGACCCCTGATGCAAAATTCATGACCCAGGATGCGAAATTCACGACCCGCAACACGAAATTCATGACCAGGGATGTGGCCTTCGCGACTAGGACGCAAAGTTTGCGTCAAGGGTCTTGAATTTCGCGACCGGGACGCAAAGTTAGCCGCAAAATTCATGTCGCACATGACCTGTTGTTGAGCGTACTTCAGGGCCACCACAGTAAACTGCTTTTAAAAAGACCTGCAGGTTTTGATGGTATACTGCACTTCACACTTTTGTATGTCGAGATGCACACAGGATTAAAGCTTGTACAGTTTGGTAGTAAAGGGTTAACTGGCATGACTAGTGATTTAATATACTCTCACAACGCCTGCCTTCAATAAAGAGATACTGTGTGAGATTGTGTGATAATTCATTCGCAATTTCCAGTAAATTTTAGTGTAAATGCCAGAAAGGATTGCAACAGAACAGTTACACTCTGCCCTACACTATGACCCCTGAACTCCGACGGATCCCTACACAACATTCACAACACTTCATTGTGCTTGTCGCACAATACGACTCCCATTTGTTGTACACGTTGTTGACTTTCAATTGCAGGGACTGAAAACTAAGTTTTTACATTTTGATTGTAAAATGCACACATATAAAGGTATCTTTATGCAATATCCTTCACATGTAATAATAGTTTTAGGATACAATCTTTCGTATCATTTGGCAATGAATTCAATGAGTGAAAGATACTGATTTAGATTTCTAAAACTATACATTATTTTTTGAAACCAAATTTCAGCCCCTACACTACCTCGTACAAAAGTACCATGGCACCGATGGTAAAAACACAGTAAGTTTAACATTATGCAAGGTAATTTGTAGGTACATGTTCAAATTACCGTGGTGTACCATCAAGTTACCGTGGTTGTACCATAGGTACCATGGTAATTTGTTTCCAAGGGCTACCTCTAGAACTTTGATGAAAGTTCACAGAAACCATCACATGAGCATAAATTAAATATGTCAGAGCAACCAGCAAGTGGCTTGTTGCTCGCATCATTTCATTCACTGGCTTTTTGATAGACACGTTGACAGCTCACACATACATACTTCTTTCATGTCACTGACAGATGACCTATCACCATGACCCCGCCCACTATACCATAGATGGTAACTTTACAATCTACGGTAACTTCCATGGAAACCGTGAATTTGATTGGTTGTTGTGCACTGTTATCATGGTAGTTACCGTTGATGGCAGAGTTACCATTAGCGTAAGTTTTACGCAACTGTGCCCTCGTCAAAAACCGAGGAATAAACAATACGCCTAGCCACTGGATACTTAACTCCTTAAGCGTTCTTTTTGCATCAGTGCACATTCATAAAATTAAATTGAACAGTCGTTATAATTAGCTTTCTCCTTCACCACTGTACCAATGAAATTAAAAAATAGGTAGAGTGCTTAAGTGATATCTATAGAATAATTACCAGCTTGTATCAATACTGCATAAAGGTAAGAAGAATTTAAAGAAAATATTATTGTCATTATCTTCTCCTCCAAATTAATTGAGCACGCAAAGAGTTAATTGCTTACTAGATACAATGATTAACTCTATGTGCACTGGGACGTGAACCTCTGAGTGCTGAATTATTTTTTATCTATTTCAATCAATTTTCCAGTACAAAGCTATGGAGTAAACATTTGCACATGAAAGCTGATTGAGTAATGAATATAAACAATCAAAAGCAATTAAGCAAATGCTGCCACCTCTGGGGTAATCAATATATTTTGTATAGATATTATAGGCTCCAAGATTGAGCATGAAATGCGAACTTCACACGCCACCAATAGTGCTGGGGTGTGAACTTCCTGTCCAAGGAGGTAACTTATCAATTACAGTAATTGATCAGCTGACTTCAAAAGTGATTGTTATGAGGTAATGTATTACATTGCCAAAAAAAAAAATATATATAATATATATATATATATTGTCCAAAAAGCAGCTGATTTGATATGAAGTAAGGAATTTCTTACCTGTGGAATCTAATACATAAATGACTGGCACAGAGTCTTCTCCATCCACAAAATGAGGGATGAAGACAATGGAACAGTTGTCTATGTGATTCACGGAACAGTTGTATGGGTAATCCACTGAAAAATAGAAAAGACAAAAAAAAATATTTGATTTGATTCATAAAGTATAAATACACTGCCAAATTAAATGAAGAACAGTGAAAAAGGTATCATGACCATGATGACCATAAAACCTTGCACCTTAACAGGATAACCCCAAAAAACTGATTATAAACTTACTTTAAATGAGGTCCTTATAACTAACAAAATAATGTCAAGAAAGAATAGAATATTTGGAGAAGTTACGGACACTTCAAAAGTTCAAAACATATATATTCATTTTTGTTTATGATCATTCTTTTATAGAAGGATTGGATGAAAAGAGGGGATATTATTTAGTTCATAAAAAAAAGTCTGAACTACTGCAATGCAGACACAGACTAGTGGCTTGTAGTTTTAAACAGTCACTTTAAAGGCTGGTCCCTGACGTATATTGTCCCAGCTATACGTCTGTTGAAGTGGCCATTGTTTCGGTCCCGTATGAGCCCTTGTCGTGTTTAAGAGTCATTGCTTAAAACTTTGAGGTTACTCATCACTTCAAGCACAATTTTATTTCAGCATACTGTAACAAACATTTCCCCGAGACCCTAGCCCAAGTTATTCTTTTATGTAGGGATTGGTTATAAAGAGGGGATATTATGTCCTTGATTATTACCGGCAGAAAACATTTGGTTCATAAAAAAAGTCTGAACTACTGCAATGCAGACACAGACTATACTGGCTTGTAGTTTTATATAGTCATGTAGTAACTTGAAGTGGTTGTTGTTTCAGTCCCGTATGAGCCCTTGTCGTGGTTTAAGAGTCATTGCTTAAAATTTTGAGGTTACTCACCACATCAAGCACAATTTTATTTCAGCATAATATGCATTTCCCCTAGACCTGAGCCATGTTATCTTGGGCTTAGTGTTCAAAGGGTTACAATTTCAAAACTTAGATGGCCCCTACAGACACAACTGTTGCCTTCCGAGGTCCAACTCACCCTCAGGGAACTCCTGAACTTTTATGACCTCCACAGTACACATGTCACATTCCAACTCGGTGAGTGGACCGCTGTCGAAGGCCTTGCACTGGACGCATTCTTGGTACACCTCACACTGTCCTGAACAGGTCTGTTCAAATAAAATCATTTGAGAAAAGAACTTAGAAGATATGCAAAAACTAGAAGTAACATGTAAATACTTGCTCACATATCTATCTGGCTTACTCAAGCCTTTCCAAGAGAGGTGCAGGTGAAATGTCTTTCTTATCTGTTGCTGAAACATTGTGAAACCAGCCACCTTCTATGATGAAGACAGCCTAGCTCATCTGTTGACCAGTTCAATTTCTCAAGTCCCATCTATTCAGCTAGAGAACAATGGGTTTATAGGCTAAACTGGTCTCTGTGAAATGATAAATTATTGTTTAAGCTGCCAAAACATGTGGAGTGGTGTGCAGTGGATGATCCACAATATTTGAAAAGGGGGGGGGGGGGCAAAGTCTTTACAGATGTCCATTTTACCAAAAAAATTGGCTGACAATCAAAAAAAAAAAGAAGAGAAAAAAAAGGTCCTTGGCTTTTTCAGGTGTCTATTTTATCCAAAACTTTGCTGACAAGCAAAACAAAAAGAAAAAGGCACTTGGCTTTAACAGGTGGCGAAGTCACCTGGGGTTGGTTGCTTGCTATCATACTAGCATACATGTACATAATTTCATGGCTGCCAGGTAAAATAAACCATCATGCTGCTCAGGTAGGTAAGGAGAAATGAGGACTAAATGTTCCACATGATTCGAGGACAATTCACCATGGCTCACATGCTCGGGATAGCTGATCAATGAAAAATGTGCCTCTTCCCCTCCCCCTCCCCTAAAAGCTTTTCCCTAACAAATAAAGCAATTATAAAACACATCAGAGCATTTGCCATCTTCTGTTCTTGGAATTTACTCACACTTTACTGTAAATATGAAGACAAAAGGGCTTATTCAAATCGCTTTAAAGAAGAAATTACTCTAAAATTTACTTCTATGAGCTAGAGCACATGATATAAACCAGGGTTAACATCATTTCCTTCCATTAATTAAGGTTGAATATACTTACAGCACAATCAAAGCACGTTGGCCCTTTGAAAGGGGAATCTGTTTCGCATCGGCAAGCACCACATGTGCAGGAGCCATGAGAATTGCAAATCAGCTGGGAGAAAAAGGAGAGAAAATATCATAAATTAGAACTTTTGCATGTCAGATTTTTTTTCTTCGAAAAGACTAAAGCTAATGCATTCATTCCAGCTGTGCTGTCTTCTTTATTTTCAGATTTCCCATATATGTCAACATATATTTGGCAAAATTTTCATGCAATATTGGAGAAGGTAGATTTTCATCTGTCAAATTCTAATCCTGAATTAAAGGAAAAGGCATGTTACACCAAATCTAACTCAATCTGACAGAGGTCCCAAAACAGAAAATTACGTACATTTTAATAATATTCATTTATTTGTCTACCTATTTATGTAGAACAAATTACATGTACCACTCACTAAAGAACAGTTTGCCCTGTTAGAGGTTCCATTTAACTATACTATATCAAAATATATATGCCTTGGGGGGACGTTACATTTCATACATACTAATAAACTGTAAATTTTTTTGTTCGGGTAGTTGGTACATTTCAACTTATATTTGTCCTAATATATAAATAAATTTGTCACACCAATCTCACTGTTCACACAATTTGTGATCTTATTCACTTTTCTTTTTTTCATACTGTTAAATTTATAAGTCACACACAGATTAAGCATAAAAATGCCCCTTTTCCAACATTTTTGAAAATCAGCAAAAGGTGATTAAATGCTCAAAATCAACCAGCGACATGTGCACATGTACAAATGAAATACGGCTATTTCCATAGTTCTTGGGGATGGACTTACCCCATTGGGGGAAATACAGGCATCTTTGGATTTCAGACAGCTACAGGAGTCTCCCTCATACTCATCTGTGCACAGGCATTTGCTCTGTTGAGTCTCAGCATCACACATGCAAGTGCCACGGGAGGGACCTACAGATACGCAGAAAACAAATCCATTGCAAATTTTTTACTATGTTGTTACGTAACTTGAGGGTGATCTGATTTTACTAAAACACACACATTCTCCACTTCCCATAGGTTCCAGTCAGCGCTCAGGGCCAGTATTCTGAAAATCGTGTTATCTTTGCAATCAGAAATAGCATACGCCATTGGCTCACATCACGCACTTTTGTCTTGTGTGCTGGTCATTTGCAGTTTATACCAACCATAAGTACAGTACGCGTTTTAAATTTGTTATGACAATTAACACAGTGAAGATAAGACAAAAGAGAATACGATTTTCAAAATACCGGCCCAGGGGTAACCATCATATCTGTCTAATTGCCATTTGGTCCATTCATCACTCGCTCTAATACCCACTTGGGCTAATCTTCATTTTGTCTAATGATCAAATGATCTAATTGCCACTTTGTCTACTTAGTTTTCCTCATTTCATTTAATGACTATTTAGTATATTACCAGTTCATCCAATCAGATAGACTAAGTGGGAAATTAGACAAAATGGTAGATGGACTAAGTGCAAATTAGACCAAATGGTTATTAGACAAAGTGGTTGTAGATGAAATGAGATTAGACAATGTGGGATGAATACAAACATGTATTAGACAAAGTGAGAGTAGACAAAGTGAGAGTAGAACAAGTGACAATTCACTGCCCCCAACAAGTAAACAAAACCAGATATTCATTTTGGAAAAAAGATCAAAATAATCGCTTGTTGTATAGGCTAGAAGGATACCAAAACAACTTGTGTATGTAGCTTGATCATTTCCACTGTGAAGGTCCAGAAATTTACTCGAGTATACCAACGTTTTGCTGAGTGAATTGTACAGAAGGTGTTTTTTTCCAGATTTAGAAACAGCTGCCTTATCAAAACTATTAAATAGTACCGTTCTTTGATATGCTCTTTAATCATTGAATTAATTATAACATGGCGGCTGCATTATTTTGCACCTTTACTGCATTACAAACATACACTATAGACAATGAACTGTCTTACCTCCACAGAGCTCGCCTGCAAAGAGAGGACAATTGAAGTTATCACACTGGCAGTATGGCCCAGAAACAACATGGGTGGGATCCTGAAAAGGACATATATGTACAATGAGAGAATTAGAGACAGCACACAGTCAGTATATCACAGGTTTTCATAATGAGGGATGATGTCTTTATACTAGCTAAACTGAAGAATGCACCTAATTTGCCCGTGCAGCACCGAGACAGGTTTCCAAATGTCTTATCCATTCAAACCTAATTACACTGCAAAATAGCTACCCAAGGAAATGAATTTGGAATTCTAAGAAAAAAAAACATTCTTCACCTTGTATTCCATGAAATAATGTTTAGTGAGTATGAAGAAAATAAGTAATAACAAGAGGTACGTTTTCCTCTATCTTAACAATTTTCTTGTAACATACTGGTAATAAAGAAAGGCCGATTAAAATGCATTCATACAGGAATAACAGGTTTAATGAAGACCAATCATGGAAGAAAATGCTCTGTATGTTACACTGTGGAATACAAGGTACAGGCAAAGGCATTTTTCTCTCACTTTTGTAATGGTGATTAGTATACAAATAATGCACAGATGTGAGTGTGTTAGTGGCGATGCAGTGCACTCGAGGGTATTTACGATGTGCGACTAGCACGAGGCGCTTGCGCCAAGTGCTTTTACTTAATATTGTAAATACCCGAGATGCCTGCATCGCCACTAACATCACAAATTTAAATCGGTGCATTATTTGTTTTATAAAACAGGTCAGCAGTATGACTTTGTAGTGGAAAATTTGTTAAAACCGCTCCAAATTTCCTCAGATCACACCGATAAGGAGGCAACATCTGCTTTCTCTTATGACATCACAAGCGTAGCCAGTGTGATGCGCCCCTGAGTAAGTGCATCAAAATCCTTGTGATGGACTTTTAGAAAGAGCACGTATTTCATGGCGCACATCTCAGTTTTTACATGCTAGAGGTAAAGTGATGCATCCAAAATGCACAGTGCTGCACAAAAAATGCACAGCTGAAAGGTTGCGTAGAATTAAAGCATGAACATGTGACATGCATACGCACTCGCTATTGGCTACATCCTTGAACCCGTTTTATAATACAGTTTAATATGAGATAGCACCTGGTTGGACTAACTTACCTTCTGTTTGTTACAAACACATTCACCACAGATGCATTCACCCCGCCCAGAGCAAACGGACGTGGCACCAGGTCTGAAATAACAAAATATCAAATCGCATGTGATATTTGTTTGATAGATATCACGGCTTAAAGTCTACCACTACATCAAATCATTTTTACACACATTTGTGTTCAAGTTGGAAGAAGTGACATTTAAATATATCAATTTTGAATATGAAAGAGACAACATTAAAAGTAGAGAGATATATATCATAAAATGGCACAAATCAATACTACACTGCACTCTGCTGAATAGTTTAACAATAGTTGGAAGAAGTGACATGTACATGCAACACCCTTTGTTATTATCATCCAGAAGTATTTGGCACCACCTATACCTGGGAGGGCAAAAGCGAACTTACATCACTGTGACCCTCTGGTCACTCCTCCATATAACAAGCTGAGAAGTGCAGGTACACCACTTTGGAGTGCTCGACTGATTGATCATGCAACTTTATTTCACTTCATTTTCGAGTTTCCATAATAAAAAACAATATAATTTACAAAGTACAAAATAATGAAATGAAATGGGAACCTACGTGGGTTTCCTTCTAGACAAAGCATATCAGGTGCATTGAATAATATCTATTATCATCTATATAACACATTTTAACGGAGCATTAAAAACACGTATTTTTTTTGTCTGCGTGATTGTCTGTGCAATATCAGAGCACATTGTATGAAAGGCCAAATTAAACTGAAATGATTGTCATTGCATTCTAAATCACTTTCCTGTGGGTATAGATTATAATAATTATACTGGACATCTGTATTTCATGGAATACAAGAAATTATTACCTGAATGAGGCATTTTGCAGACAAGATATAAGCGCGTATTTTATCTGTCTAATTGATTAACTCAACACAAATTACGTCACAATGGCTCAGCCAGGGCTCAGCTGATATGACTAGGGTAATAATATTCATACACCCCTCCTCCGCGAAAATTGTCATTTTCCTATTGCGCCTCTGTACTAAATTATCGGTCCATAATAATCATATTCCCCCGATCACACCGAAGCGCATGCGCGCAAATGAGTAAATGTGTTCGCTAGCTTGTGTACGTACGTACATTTAGGCAAAATAATGTTGTTTACTTCAGTTACATCAACATGCGCAACATAGATCACTGGCGGGTGGGTGATTCCTGTGCTTTTCTATGGGGAAAACTTCTGTTCGTCAAGCTCATACAAACTGAAGTTATCGACAATTTTAGAGCGACAATTAGTAAACAAGGGCAAATCTGTCATAGTTGTTTAGTGTTAGTGTTAGACCCTATTTTTTCTTTAAACTTTTAGATTAAATGCACCTGATAGGGGTGAACAGGTAATAATAAAAATATTGACTGGCGTTGCTTTCGGGAGATACCACATTAATTTCCCCCACTAGACCCATATTGCCCTCGTCTTCGACTCGGGACAATATGAGACTAATTTGGGAAATGTGGTATCTCCCTCAAGGCCAGTCAATATTATATAAATATTCAACTCGTTAGTGCCAATATCGCACGAATCGAAGATGAGTGCAACAATGGCCCTAACTTGTGTAATATTTTCTAGTATCCCATTCGGAGCCATCCAATATAACATAATTATTATCTACATGTTTATAGGGCATTTTAGCAATGCATTAAAAATCTGTATTTCTGTCTGCATGTTTTGCCTGTGCAATATCATAGCATATTCAATAAAACATCAAATTCCCCATAGGCTAATGTACTAAATTTGCCGTGCAACATTATACCATATTTTGCATGGTCTCTTCGTGTGCGCAATATAAACAAACATACGCAATCAGGACACACAGTGCGTGGAGACGCAATACATGCAATGAGCACATGATACTTAGATGACGTCATAAAGAGGTAAGTCAAACTTGTATGATCAAAATTATGATAAGTGGCCCTATTTGGTTACTGAAATGAGTTTTATTAAATTTTAAATCACTTTCCTCTTGGGTATAGATAATTATAATTATATTGGATGGCTTTATTTCATGGAATACCAGAAGCATTCCATGTTCTGTGGTAGAGTATCCCATTCACAGCCATTTAATATTGTTACTATACATTTATTACCCTTATCGTTAAGCCAACTTGAATAATCCATGCAATGATTATACTTACGCTATGCATGCTAGCCTATCATCTCCACTGCTTGCACTATCTCCACTGCATTGACACTCATCACCGTAACGTCCCATGTTACAGGCACACATACCGCATTGGTCTGTACCGTTGTAATTGCAATCTGGGCTATTTGGAATCTATAATTACACAAACAGGAATGCAAGTGACATGAAATGAATCATAATTCAGTAATAAATATTCATGCCTATAGCTGTGGCATGAATGACCTTCAAATCAAAATTATAATAACAATATTACTTGGAAGTGTATACTGCACAGTTCAATAGAAATATATTTCCCTCATACATAGATTTGTATTCATTGAATGGTCAAAACTATATCACATGACACCGCACATCTCGATCTATCATTCATCCCAGAGTGTTTGAAGAAAGTCATTTTGAGTTCAAAAACAGGCAGCTAAACTGAACTTAACAGCTTACATGCACAGACAGCATAAACAGCTGTTTAGGTCAAATGACAGAACATACGCCAAAACCCTGTGATTGTACGCGTCAACCCTCCGCGACTTTTGCACATACAGCATGTTCATGTATAGCTTTCAGCATACACACAATACAGCTATTTATGCCGTCTGTGCATGTACACCCGATGAAACAAGCTGTTAAGTTCAGTTTAGCTGCCTGTTTTTAACTCAAAACGAATTTATTCAAACTCTC
Organism: Echinometra lucunter; assembly: GCA_029962745.1. Taxonomy (NCBI): domain Eukaryota; kingdom Metazoa; phylum Echinodermata; class Echinoidea; order Camarodonta; family Echinometridae; genus Echinometra; species Echinometra lucunter. Next base: position 9,528,720 of record CM057167.1, read on the forward strand.
TGGAAATTTTACATGGAAATTTTAAATTTTGTTGGAAAAGTGAGGCATATAAAACAAATATTGACTGCTCTGTGATCGTATAGTGGTGGAAATTATCACTCCCTCAGTGCTGTTCATACCGGCCCTTCCATCACCCCCTCGGCTTCACCTCGGGGTGATAGAAGGCCTGGTATGGACAGCACCTTGGGAGTGATAACTTCCACCACCATCCTCATGAGCAGTCAATATTTGTGTAATACTCAACTGCGCATAACAAAGTATTGGGAATACGGAAGAGCTGGGGGTGTTTCTCAGAGAGTTAAGTTGGACTATACAATCTTGCGTAAGCACCAATGCGCATCTGGTATTTAATGCGCGATCTCATTGATAGGCTTCTCAATAGTAGGCATCCACTGAGCATACATGTATGATCTGACCAATTCGGTGAAGCGTATGATACAGCACGCAACTAGGAATTTCAGTAAACTTTCAAGTCCAACTTAACTCTTTGTGAAACACCCCCTGAACTACAAACAATAACCCACTGAACACTATAAAACAAGAGCTAACTTGGGCTAGCGTCTTATAGAAAACATGTGTTATACTGAAATTGAATTCGTAACTACATTAACCAAATTTGCAACCCTAAATCGCGTAACCCATGAGAAAAGCCACCCTAAGTGGCGTGAACAGGGAAATCCCCTAATTTGATACCCTAAGTGGCGTAAACATTGAAATTGATCAATTTGATACCATACTGATGACTGATGTTAAATTGATGTTAAATAAAACAGGTATAAATTCCATTTTTTGAAGTTATTGAAAGTAAGGCCAACATGACTACTCTCAAGGACACCACGCAGGGTACTTGCAGCCGAGCATAGTCACTTCAAACAGGCCCGGAACGGTTGCATTAGCATAGCATAGCATCCACTGCGACCTATGGGTGTGTGCATGGTAACGCGTAGTGCCTAGTATAGAGCTGGGTGTAAGAGAATAGCTAGGGGGACTGTATGGGGGGTCACTCTCATAAGTGCTGGCCGGCGTGTGCGAGGATTATTTTGTATCCCTTAATCACGCCCTTCATGGTGTTAATGGCATAGGTCTGCTCAAATTTGCCCAAATTTGCAACCCTAAATGGCGTAGATCTGCTTATAAATTTGCACCCCTAAATGGCGTAATCTGCATAACCAAATAAGCAACCCTAAATGGCGTGAAGAGTGAGAAGAGGCTACCCTTAGAGGCGATTTACCAGCGAATGGTGCTGAAAAGCAACCCTTTTTGCCAAAGACATCGACGACGCCCGAGTGCCTGAAATGGGACCCTTTTTGACGCCTTTTCTGGACGCGGGTGCGTAGCAGGCCATGTGGAGAGTGACCCCCCCGGGCAAAAACCTTGAAAGCCTACTGGCCACAGGAAAAAAATACATTACAACAAAACATGTCTATTGAAATATTTCCTAAAACATACAGATCACCTTTCAGGTTTTGATGCACGTAATTGAGGGAGGGCATCTAATTCCAGATTTTTGGTACAGTAGTCACACAAGCATGACCTCTGAGGGTTATCTTTGTCTTACAACAATAGAGCCATACAAGCTACATGTAGACACAAACCAAATGTACATGTAGAAGTGCCCTTATTTGACCCCTCCAATACCCCCCCCCCCCCCCCCCCCATCCAAAACAAATGAAGGCTGCCCCCCCAAAAAAAAGCATCTGAAAAGGGGTATTGTTTTCTTGTAAGAGACCACCCCCACCCTCTTCTTATATTTTTGGATGTTTGTTATCAATCATAGTAGCACCAACAAATGAAATTGAAAATTTTTATCATTTTATTACAACATGAATACAGTTTGATGTATGATTTTCTATGAAAATTTTAATCGTTTAATGATTTCAATTGTATAAGATTATATCTTTTTTTAATGCCTATTTCTGGAAACATTGCACTATTGGTCCTTGGACTACTGCTTTGTATATTTTATACAATAAACCAAAATTGAATTGAAATGAATTGAATTGAACTGAATTGAATTGAAATCTAATCAAACATTCAAGACAAAAGATTGGAGTGACGGTTACTTTGACTTTTAAAACAATATCATAAATATCTCAAATGCAATTAAATTACAGTGTGCATCCTACATTACACAGTCTCAAATACACATTGGTTTTCACAATATGTGCCCCCCCAACACATACAGCAATTTATGATGAAAACAGCATCTCAAAAGATAGCAATGCTGCATTATATTTCTCAAAAGGAAATTTTTAAACTTGTGATTACACACTGTACAAAGGGTTGTCATGATGATAATAAATGCATTTGATTTAGCATATAATAAGTATATAAAATACAATGATTCTATCCCGCTTTCAGACGCACTAACTTATCATATATTCATACGATGTATGGATATATGACGTATTGATATGAGACCTTTCAGACGCAACGCCCTGTTATCCCGTAATCGTACAGGAGCATTCAGACCTCACGTTCAGTCAAACTTTCGTGGGAAGCTCATGAATATGTACGAGTCTCTCCCTTGCGTAGCACGAACTTCATGCAGGCTTTGCGCTTCGTGTTTACGTTGCATTGTGCTGAACTCATCTATAGTAGAGAAGAGGTCAGGCCCTAAAAGCGCGTTGCAAATAAGTCCCGCCTTCTTATACGACGTACGGATATGAGAGCATATCATATGGATATAGGATAATCATACAAAACGATGCCCAAAACATTATTTCGATATACGTCGTATATTGAAACGACGTATAAATATAATATATTTTTTCAGACGCGAAAAAAGGTCCTATATCCATACGTCGTATATATCCATACGTGGTATATCGATACGAGAACTCTCTCGTCTGAAAGCGGGGCTAAAAACAGAATAAATTGTGACAATTCCTCACCCCCTGCTCCTCGCACTCACAGCCGCAAGTAACCTCAACATGGACGAGCAGTTCCTCACTGAATCCTATCGGACTAACAGAGAAACTTTGTAGAAAAGAGAGAAAATGTAAGATGATTAGACTGTTTACAACTTTTATGTTTTCCTTTAAGAAATGGAGGGGTGGTAAAAATATCCATCGCAATCATTTTCAAATTTTATTTTGATATGCCTATGAATAAAGAACATACATACATACACAAGAATACATAGACTGCAATGTATTTTTTTAAGGGCAACAGGAATGTTACTTCTATGCTGTACTGCACAGAGTTGGTGCACCCTTGCTCTCTGGAGACAAAATAATATGCTGTATGGCATGTATTACAGGCTCATCCACAGGTAAAACTGTAGCTCTTAATAAGCCATATTTGATCTGCTTTTCTTCTTCAAATTAGCAACACTAGGATACGTTTCTTACATTCCTAAATTTTTCTTATAAAAAGTCATGTATGTAAATTGACAGAAGTATGTTGATAAATTTAAAAGTTGCCAATTTTCATGGAAAAAAGCATTGATTTTGAACTTCACTTCACATTGTTTTTTAAAGATTTTAGTGCTTCTTTTCGTTACAAATATTCAGAATCGCATGACAAATGCTAATGCAACCAAAATAGGCATAGTATGTGTCGTGGTGTGTGCTGATTTTTTTTGCTATTTCTGCTTATGTATACATGTAGATGCTTTTTAGGGTTCTTCTGCATCAAAAGTTATCAGCCTAAAGCACAAAATTTGGAATTTAGTCATGAATATGGGTTAGGCTATCTGTTGATGAATACTGCATTCTCAGATTCCCACAGACGTAATTATACAGGGACCGTCCGATATACAGGGGATACTCAGTATAACGAGGTCGTTGGGGCCCAAGGCTTTTCTTTGTTATGGCTGTTACCTCGTGAGTCAGAACATACAAAAAAAAAATGCACATATGAAACTACACGTACATTAACGATGTTTATAAACTCACTGTACAGCTGCAAAGCCATTGATAATAATTTCATCCTCTGATCTACTTATTTTATCGGAAAATGTGTTAAAAGTATTAATTTCAGACGCTAAAGTAACCGATTACGAGTAAGTCCGTCATACCTGTGAGCTTCTGAATATTGATACGGAATGCCTGTCAAATGCAATGCGCTACTACATGTACACATCTCGGGACAGCACACACTCATAAATATTCATTTTTGCATTTGTTTTGTGGTTGCCCTTCACTGAGGTATGAAAAAAAGTTGGGCTTGTTGTTGCACACTGTACTATGATACAAATAGAAACACGCATTTCGCATGATGTATGCATATGCATAGCATGTCGCTGGCCAGTCCCATGTGTGGTTGCTGAAGGGCATTGCTGCTTCCTCAGCTGTCTTTTTGTCTATTAAGGTGCAGTGAAATTTGCTTGCTCATTATAACGGGAATGATAAATGTAATTTTCTTTGTTCAAGGGGCTTGTGATTTAGCTTCTTGTATCCGATATCTCGTTACAGCTGACCTCATTATAACAGGTTCATGCCGCCATAGACTTACAGGCAAGCAAACCTGACAAAACCCTCGTTATAGCCGTTACCTCGTTATAGCCGACCTCGTTATGTCGAGATTTCCCTGTAGTAAATGGTTGATTAAAAAATTCAAATGGGTTTAGAGCAGAGATAAAATGCAAACGGATTTGTGTGATAAGGATGAGGAAGCTACACACATGGGTGAAATTCATGGGATATTTAATACAAAAAAAAAGAACAGAAATGCGGTACTGACAAGGAAGAGTGAGGAAAAGAGGAGTAGAGGAAATAGAAGGTATACATGGAACTATAGATCGTCAGTTGCCCGGTAGAAGGGAACAAAGAGACATGCAGTCAAATATTGATATATTTAGGAAATTTGTGAATAATCACTTAAAGAAATTTATACCAGATCTATTCTGCAATGTTCTTGAAGTAATCATTCGTAGACCTTAGAATATCTCAATATTTGGCCGCATGTCTCTTCGTTCCCTTTTGCCGGTCAAGGGTGCTCGTTCCCTTCTGCCGGGCAACCGATGAAAAGGCTTGTCTATAGGGATGTTATGAGAAGAGAAATATATTGAACCTCATGAGGGAGATAATTAAGAAATTATTATAAAGGGGTGTACCTTGTGCTGCTGCCTTCTATGCAGCTCTCAGCCGTCACATCGATATCAAACCAAACCTCATCACCGACAGACAGGCCGACACATGACCTGGTTTCCGGCTGTGCATCCACACTGTTGTTAAAGCAATAGGCGGTGAACTGAAGCATAAGCTCCTCAGGGGCTTGAACAGAGAGTGTTACCTCACCTGTGATTCTCTGTCATTTACATAAGAAAAGCAAAACAGGAATTAGTCTAGGCATTTTATCTTTTTGTCACTGTGCGAAAGAACGCCTCCAGAAAGCAAAATACAAAAATGAAAAAATTAAAATGTCTATTTTGACATATAGGAATAGAATTTTAGCAAAGATCATGCCACAAGAAAATTGTATCTTTGTATAGTTATTTATTTGTGTACTGCACCTTTTGAAGAAGAGGTGAATAAAGATGAAATGAAATGAATGAAGCAATTTTCCATTTTGCATTCTGGACGGTGTTCTTCCGCACAATGACATAAAAGATAAAACGCCTTAAAGTACTGCACCAATCACCCAAATTGTGCTGTCTATTTTATTGGTCTATTGTCACTATACTGTATTTGAAATATGAGCTTCTTCTACAAAAATATGCCACACATTCATCCATTTCTCTAGTAGAGCCTGGAGGTACCCCTATAAAAATTAAAGCTTGCGGAACGCTTAATAAGCATTTTTTGACAAAATAAGCTTGCAGGAAGGCTTGCGGCAAGTTAAAATGAGCTTAGAAAATGATGACAGGCTTACTGCAAAGTTTGGTGTAAAAATGTCAGAGGTAAAATTGTCAGAGGCAAAAATGTCAGCTCAGAAAATGCCGTAGTGAACATGTTACAGGTAAGAATATTGAATTATAGATTACAGAGAGCACAAGATATTTAAAATTGATACTGTATAAATGGAGTGATCACAATATACTACTCTCTGTAAGTCAACTGTGTATGTTCAGTCACTCGAATGGCCTTCCTGTCTTCATTTGATGTGACGGTGATGGTGTGGCCCTATTCACAAACCACCCAATGAGACGAATCTTGTTTTGGCATTGAGAACATTCTGGTATGGGCGCATTGCCCAACAGTGTTTTGATCTTCCGTAAACTTGTTTAGCTGACTCCAAATATAGCAGCAAACAAGCGCCCAGTCCTTAAGCTTTGGCCGCTTCACATGCACTGTGGATCACATTTTCGACAATTTCAACAAGTGAATAAGAAAATTGGGCCTTCTGGGAAAGAAATGTAATGTGGGATGACTGTTCATTATTTTCTTTGTGAGATTAATGGGAAATAAGTTACAGGATTTAATGATTTAAGATCTTATAGTGGAATGACAGATGGAAAGAAAAGGATATGAGTATTCACGTTTGATGTTTTGCATATGCTAACACAATTATCTAATCAAGTAATTCTTTTAAAAGTTGTAAATTCCACAGGGTATCCAATGAGATACTATAAAAGATCGAGAAATAGAGTGAATTAGTTCATTTTCGCTTTATTACTTCCTACTGCGTTCTTCCTTGATGAGGACAATAATATTCATGCAGGCATTTGTTCACGTACACCACGCTTGATTGGAGTTAGGCAGGGAGGGGGTGGGCTTACAAAGAGGAATGTGCATATTATTTATCGTGCACTCATGTGGAATGTATGTGGTCAGCTACTCAGATTACAAGCCGAAGTTTTTTCCCACCATCGTTTCTACAATGTTCATCCACATGCATTTTTTACTGTACATATATGTATCAAAGCTGTATGATATTTTGCGCATTATCCATACAAATTAATCTGCATTTTCATCATTCGCTCGTACATCCTTTTCTTAATTCCCCTAATAATTTGATTCAGCTCAAATAAAGATTAGCCCAGGCTGACGCTTTCCCATTGTAGGAAAAATATGTGCAATAAAAGCACATGCAATAAACTTTCGCATTATAATAAGTGAATATGGTTCCCAGTGCAGTTATGCATATAGGCCTAGCTGTTAAACCAAAAGCAGAAAAAAAAAATGATTTTCCTTGGTTGCTTCCCTCCCTCTCACATATATAGTTAGTATTTTCTACATTATGTAGAAACCTCGACTACTATGAACGGTGGAAATAAATAACCAGACTTTTCCATCTTGTATTTTTCAAAAATTCATCTCACAACTTTATACAAGGTTGTCTGTTAAGTCCCTCCCCCCTGACGAAAATAATCAAGTATAATCAACACCTCCTTCCCCTTTCACATCGTTAAAAACCGCTCGAAAGCCCTAACACTTCTTTTGGTTGTCCTTAAATGATTTTGTTTTGTTTTGTTTATATCTGTTATGTTTGGTTTTGGTGGTTGCTTTGTTGTTTTCATCTCCTCCAGAAGATGCCAAGGAACTGATGCCAAAGCGTTACAAAGCAGAGAACTGGGTGTTTGCTTGCTGATATTTTTTTTGTCTGTATACGAAAGAACAAAACAATGTTAGGCAATGCGGGCATACCAGAACGTTCTCCCCTCCAATACAACTGTTATTTCTGTTACATCAAATGGCCAAGACAAGGGCATTCAAGTATGAAACACAATGTATACATGGTATGTTTACAGTATCAATATTTGGATATCTCACACTCCCCATAATTTCTATAATTCAATATTCGTACCTGTAACATGTTTACTTCAACATTTTCAAATCTGACATACCTCTGACATTTTTAACTCTGACGATTTCACCTCTGACGTTTTTACCTCTGACATTTTTACCTCTGACATTTTCTCCTCGGACATTATTACCTCTGACATTTTTACCTCTGACATATTTACCTCTGACATTTTTTCCCCTGAATTTTTACCTCTGACATTTTTACCTCTGACATTTTTTCCTCTGACATTTTTACCTCTGACATTTTTGCCTCTGACATTTTTACCTCTGACATTTTTACCTCTGACATTTTTACCTGGCACCTACTGGAAGCATGCCTCAAGCTTGCCGCAAGCCTGCAACGAGTTGCCACAAGCTTAATGGAGGAAGAGTGACAAGCTTGCAGAAAAAGTGACATTTTGGTGTACAAGTCAATGGGGTATGAGGTGACAAAAAAATGTTGCTGAGGGAGGACACATTTTTTTTGCTGCCTGGCTGCAAAGAAATGCGCACCAACCAAATTCCTAAAAATTTAGTGCAAAATATGTTGTCATGATATTGTCTGCGCAAGTTTTGACAAATTCTCTGTTATTTACATTAAGCATTAACGCATTAATGCGTGTTCATTAACATACCAATGTCGCGCCATATCTGAACATTAAAAGTTTTGTGGCACCACAATGTCTCCTCATATCTGAATGCCCCTTTAGTCTAACAGGCTCACAGGCTTTGTGTACGAGTGAACAAGCCGTTTGCACATTCTGCACGATTTCATTTTCCCATAAGTTTACAACTCAAAGCCTCTTTGATATTGTTGCAGCATAATTTCATATTTCATTCATCCTTAAAACCTACTGGCAGGAGGGGTCCAGAGATCCCCCACTCCCAGGAAAAAAATCCTCACCCCCAACCCCCCCCCCCCCACACACACACACACATCCCTAACATCATAAAGCCACGACTTGTCATATCACATAGAATTCTTATGATACATAACAAAATCAATCAGCATAAAGATTACACAGTTTTCTGAATAACACCAGAGACTATGAATAAATTTCCCAAACATTTTGAACAGAAAAATGGAAGATACATAATGAAGACTTGCTCACATTATACAGATTTTCAATCCAGTACACAAGGTTGTCAGAATTAGTTGCCAAGGTTCCAATCTGCGAGCCAGGGAAAAAAGGCAAAATATCCTGAAATGAAAGACAGAAAATGACAAATGCAGAGTGTTAAATTACATTGATTCTAGGTCTTTTTGTACCTTTTATAATAATTTTTATCATCAGTATCATTATCATTTTTATTATTATCATCATCATTATTATTATCATCATTATTATTATCATTATCATTATTAATTATTATTATCATTATTATTATTATTATTATCATTATTATCATTATCATGATTATCATTATCATCAATATCACCATTATTATCATTATTATTATCATTATCATTATTATCATTATTATTATCATTATTATTATTCTTATTATCATTATTATTATTATTATTATCATTATTGGCATTATTATCATTATTGGCATAATTATCATTATTGTTATTATTATTATTGTCATTATCATCATTATTTCTATTATCATCATTATTATCATTATTATTATCATTATTATTATCATTATCATTATTATTATTATCATTGTCATTATTGTCATTATCATTATTGTTATTATTATTATTATTATTGTTATTATTATTATTATTATTATTATTATTATTATTATTATCATTATTATTATTATTATCATAATCATCATTTGTTATTATCATTATTATCATAATGCTTCATATTACAATTATCATCATCATTACTTTCTGTTTATTAATATTCATTGCAACTATATCCCCGGTGGAATTCAAGTAGAGGTAAAAAATACATTGAAACGCCTGAATACGAAAGTGATCAACAATAGTCATGTCTCACCCTGTAACTCTGCTGAACTACTGCCGTAACAACAAACATAACAATGATATCTTTCTCCATAACCAGACTCGATAATTGGCCGATGGAAGGATAATCCTATTGATAAACAAGAAAGAAATATGAAGTAAAAATAAGTGTACCTAATAATACCACAATTGACATGATTTATCTCAACTTGATAAAAATCAATTTATTTTTAGTTCACAACATTGAGCATTTAATCAAAATAAATGTACCTCCTAATACCGCGGTTGACATGATTTATCTCAACTTGATAAAAATCGATTTTTAGTTCAAAACGTTGCCCATTTTAATCAGAAACAGAAAAATACATTTTGTTGTTAAAAATTCTCAATCATGTGACAAAAAGAAATCACTCAGATATCATTCTTTTATCTTCCAAAATAATCTTATGGCTACAAAATTCATCCATATGAAAGTGCCCTTGACTTGTAAAAGGGAACGAAGAGAGATGCGGTCAAATAATGAGATATTTTAAGAAATCTATGAATAATTACATTCCAGAAGAGATCTGGTATAAATTTCTTGAAGTAATTATTCATAGATTTCTTAATATCTCAATATTTGACCACATGTCTCTTTGGTCACTTTTGCTGGTCAAGGGTGCTCATTCCCTTCTGCCTGGCAACAGAGGATGCATCTTTACTAGGAAGGTCTACCTGTTACTGACATAAAAATGCTTTAGCCCCATTATCTTTCAAATCTTTGAATGATTAGTAGAATGATATGTCAATGTCAAACTGCAATGAATATAGCTGCAGCATTCATATATATTTATCAACACAAGACGGCTTTACAAGATTCCCTGTTGCAGCACAAATTGTCACCGCTCCACAAATTGTTGCCGGCGTCAATCTGTGAAGAATTTTTGAAAATGACTGTCGTCACACATAACAAGCCAACAGTAAGACTGTGTCTCACCCACACGTGACTAAATAACACGAAGGTTTCCCCAAGTACATCCCTAATCAAGTTTGATGTCACAAGAAAGTCTTGCAGGTAAACTTGAATGTTTAACCTCACCATGTGAACTCTGACAGCACCACAACATGATGTTACCCCTAGTGCATCTAAGACCCAAGTTTGGTTGCCACAGGACCAACAGTTGTCAAGTTATGTGTCATAAGAGAGTCTTGAAGGTAAACTTTAATGTTTGAAATAAAATGACCTTTGACTTTACCATGCTCTACATCTGATGCCACTATAACATGAAGGTGCCCCAAGCGCATCGATGACCCAAGTTTAGTTGAAAAGAGAATAATGGTTGCAAAGTTACTTGTCCTAAGCGAGTCTTGCAGATGAACTTAAACGTTTGAAATATAATAACCTTTGATCTTACCATGTGACCTCCGATACCATTATAACATGAAGGTCCCCCAAGAACATCTATGACCTAAGTTTGGTCGTCACTGGACCAACAGTTGTCAAGTTATGTGTCATAAGAGAGTCTTGAAATTAAACTTTAATGTTTGAAATAAAATGACCTTTGACCTTACCAAGTGACCTCCAATACCACTATAACATGAAGGTCTCCAAGGTACATCTACGACCCAAGTTTGGTTGTCACTGGACCAACAGCTGTCAAGTTATTTGTCATAAGAGGATCTTGCAGGTAAACTTTAATGTTTCAAATAAAATGACCTTTCACCTTACCATGTGACCTCCAATACCACTATAACATGATGTTACCCTTAGTGCATCTATCACCCAAATTTGGTTGCCATTGGACTAACACTTGCCAAGTTATGTGTCTTAAGAGAGTCTTGCAGGTAAACTTTACCGTATGTAAAAAGTCTTGCAGGTACTCTATAACAATGGGTAAGTTATGTGAAGTGGACTCGATGAAAGTTTGATTTTTTTCTTATTTTCTTTTCTTTCTTTTTTTTTGCTCGCTGTTCATCAGGGGGGCCATGGCCCCTTTGTGCCCCTACGCCAGTGGGTGCACAGTCACTTCATGAGGCTTAATTTGATTTTATCATGAATTACCTGTGGCTTGTCGATTGTGTATACACCACTCACAGCATCAACATGGCACTTTCCATCGTTAGGTGTTACAATACCACCGAGCTGAGACAAAATGAAAACAAGCAAAACGAGTAAGATATGTTTCATATTAATGTCTAATTCTTAATCAGTATTATTTATTATTGTAAATCTTTGCAGAGCACTTTTTACTAACATGCAAGGTGGATATTAGCTATACAGAATTAATTGGAGTTGTGTTATTTCCATTATTATTACTAGGATAATAATTATCATTTCTATGATTACCATTATGACCAAATTATGATGATGATTATTATAACTATTATTATCATTATTGCCATCATAATCATTATTACCATTATTATTATTATTGTCATCAGCATCATCATCGTGGTTCATTATCATAACAGTCTCACATGTATGTCTTGTTTAGCTAGGGTAGTCTAATCAGTATCAATGCTTTTCTTCCTGAGCGCCAAATTATATTATAATAGCATGATGAGATTATGCCTTACCCGGCCATCACCCGCTATATGAAAGGGAGCATCTGTTAGGAAAACAACAAGATGACGGGAATTCTCTCTCCATCCGATTACGTCAGAGCAAACTGCCACCTGAAGCAGAGCTTCTAGTCCGGCCTCTGGCTTGTCCTTGCTGGTTGAGTAACCAGTTTGACCCAATGTTTGCTAAAATAAACAAAATCAATTCAAACAATGACAATTATCATCAGCATTCCATATAATTGGGAAAGCCATATCACCATCACTGGAGGGCTCTGCAATAGCCAGGTCCTGATTTACACCTGGGTCGACAGGGACAAATGTGACTATACCATCCGAGGATAACATCCACAGATGTGAGCATCCAGCGAGGATCGAACCCGGGACCTCTCTCATAAAAGTAAAGAGCCTTCACCAATACACCTGAGTACCTCTTTGGCCCTATGGCAGTATTAGTGCCTTCCACACTAATACTGCCATAGAGCTCGTACAATTCATGTTCTAGCAATTAATCATTCAGCATTCAGTTTCATTAAAAATTCTTGACTTCTGAACTGTAAACCTAGTCCACACACAAGCCTTAAAGTGATTACACAATGGTAAACAAAATTTTGATATATGATCAAGAATAGAATTCTTAGAAGAATGAAATTAAAAATATGATCATTTTCAATCGAAATCAATGCATTTTGGCTAATTTTCTCATGAAAAGTTATGAGCTGACCTAAAAAAATTGAGTACGAGATATGACGTCAAAGTGGGTACCCAGCTTCGCGCATTGCAGTTGTGCTACGCGCTAGACTGTACAACATGTATTATACCTTGCGCGCATTTTGCTAGAAGTGCGCAACAAGGTACCCACTTTGACGTCATTTTGACGTCAAAGTGGGTACCCAGTTGAAACTGGGTCACAGCTGAAGGGTCAAAAATATCCTGAAATCTTACCACATTTGGGGGTTTCCTTGGCAACAGAACTTTTAAAAAAACTTTAGACAGATGATTTTCTGCTAATAAAATCATGCTCTTTTAAATGAACTAACATTGTTTCAGCATTGGGTACCCCCTTTAACCTAAACCCAACATATGCAGTAAAACCTATATTCACAACCCTACATTTTATACCCAGGTCCCTAAAGCTCTGCCATTCTGTCTGGATCCATTAGAAGGCTTACCTAAGCACCAATGCATATTCATCATGATCAAAATGAATAATTCCTTTTGTAAGATGCTTCCAACAAGTAGCCTGCGTTTGTACACGGTATGAAGCATTAGGCCCATCAGCTTAGCGCATGCGCAATAAATGTGCATTAAATCAAAATATTACAATAAAACTGACACGCTCAATAGATATGAATAATGCTACAGTGTTATTGATATCATGACGATAGCAGGTGCTTATCGGCCCCTTCAAATGTTCTAATGGCCTAATGCCATTCACGTAATTACTTCCGCGCTGCTTTTCGTTCAGTAAATTAATCAATACATCTATGCCTTATAACGTTACGTTTGACAAAATAGGGGGCAAGTTTGCTCAGAAAGCTGCCAGTCAAACCGAAGATTGTTGGTTCAAATTCACACATGGTGGATGACTGTGTTTCTCAAAGGCTCCTTCCCTGTTTCATAATCACAGGTTATGTTATGCTGGAAAACACTGTGTCCCTCAGATAGGACTTTCACAGAGGCCCTGTTCTATGGACAGTCACCAACTTTGCATATTAAAATCCCACTGCACTATGCAAGGAATGGTAGGGGAAACCCCCTGCAGTGATACACAAAACACATTACAATTCTCGCATTTCGCAATCCTTGCACCCTCATTCGGTTCAGTTGTGACTGTCACTCTGGCACGAGATGAGTCAACAAGGTCGACAACAGTACCATTAACACAATGCACAAGTTGCTTTTTCTGCTCCTATTCTAATTCATTACAGACTTCTAACACTTAATATTTTCCCTGGCCTTTCACTGCTAATTCTACTAACTCATTCTTCTTCTTCTCTGTGCTTGGGATCCCTCGGTCAGTTAAATATTTCTTGAACTGGTCAACTCTCACTCCCGGCGTCTGCTATTTTGAAAACAGTTGTTGACCTGCAAGTTGGAAAATAGGCTTGTCATGGTAGGGACCTTGGTGGCGCATATACTGTGAGATTCCAGTGTCACAGTGATTAAGTTGAGTTTTACCCTCCCAGGCACAGGTGACACCAAGTTAATAATATCAATAAAGCCTACTGCAATCTGATCACTATCAACACCATTCTAGTAGGAAGTTCTCTTCAATCTCTTCAATGATTACAAATATACAAAATTATTTTTCAGTAAACATGCACGCTATGTATGTATATATATATATATATATATATATAATGTAGACAGTAATAACTTCAAAAAGGGTCGAAGGTACGCCATGTGTAAATCCAACATTAGCTTTTATTGTTCAGGCCTTCCTCAGTGTATACAGTTTAATGTCATTAAACTGTATACACTGAGGAAGGCCCGAGGCGGGCCGAAAATTCTGAACAATAAAAGCTAATGTTGGATTTACATATGGCGTACCTTCGACTCTTTTTGAAGTTATTACTGTCTACATTATTAATCATCCAACACGTGGATATTATTCTCAATATATATATATATATCTATATATATATATATATATATATATATATATGCATGTATATTTAAACACTAGTAGCCCCTAAAATGAAAATGACTTACCTCAAACAATTCTGAACTATTTGTTAGAGTTTGCCCATTTTTAAATAGGTAAGGCTGTTCACATTCAGGAGCACAGTCTAATAATACTTCCCTGTCATGAAAGAATGAATACAAATAATAAAAATATATTGATGAAAATACTACTACTACTACTACTGATAACATTACTATCAACAGTAATAATAATATTAATGATAATAATAATAATCACCAAATCAAATAAGACAAATGCAAACTGCATTAACAGAGAATGTTGAAAGATGGAAGAATGGACAACCCCAAAACATGATGCCTCTGGCACAAAAAGAAAAAAAACCCCAGAAATTACACTACTACTACTACTGATAATATGATGATGATGATGATGATTTCAATATTGATAATAATGATAACATTCATAATATTAAAAAGAATTATAACCATCATCAAGATGATTATAACTTAATTACAACTTTATCTATCCTTTATCTAAAATCTACTCTGTGTACTCCCTTTTTGTTTTGTTACCTGGATATATCATTTCTTGTGTTCCATTCAATGCTCCATTTTAAGTGTGTTATTGTCATTGCATTACAATTCTGTGTTATAGTTCTTTTTCCACTTCTTTTATTCTATTAAAAGGTAATGTTACTATCATTCACTAAATCACGAATTTAAAGCCCAGTGCACACTGCAAGATCTGACTGCGATCCGATTTTGGAAAAATTTGTTATAACATTTGATATGAACATTCAAACATGTAAAATCTTCATGATCGAAGTTCTGAATAGTCGTATGAACACTAACATTGAAAATCTGGGTTATTGTGAGCCTCCCTGTAGGAATAAAAGCGAATTCAATTCCAAATCGTAGTGACGTAATAGCAATCTTAGGATCGGCTAAGATATGAAGCCGATTTGGCCTTTACTCCGAATACAAGGCTAGCAGTTAACCAAAATATCAATTTTAGTTTCCATATCATCATAACGAACTTCAAAAAAGAGAATTTTACTTGTTTAAACTTTCACATTTAATGCAAAATGCCTTTAGTTCGAAAATCGGGTCGCAGTCAGATCATATAGACCAATTCTACCTCCGACTTATGTATTTGGCCCTCTATCGGCGACGTGATAGCTGCGGTGTGCAAGCGCGATAACCGCGATTGGCTCTGTGTACAAAATCAGTGAAAGATATGAGATATGCCCTGTTATTGTTCCATTTACTTTATTCTAGATCAATAAAATATAGCATGGATACATGGCTAGATGAGGTAGACAATGGCCATATCTGACAGATGAAGGTATGATGTATTTTTGTACTTTCGTTGCTTTTCCCCCTTAGTTTTGTCAGTGAAAGTTCGATCGCAGCATGCCTCCCCACTGCTGGCAATGGCACTCGCAGTACTGCACAGCCGCAGTAAATGGGAGCCCTTAATGTTACCTTGTTTACATGTTTTCACTCATTAAATTGTACGCTAAACTACATAATAATAATGTTTCTTGACTTCAAAGTCCTTTCTGTTGATGTTTTTTACCCAATGGCGACAAATTCCACCACATTCCTTATGGAAACCTGTGTAGGGAGTTCTCACACAAACAGGCTTTATGAGTCAAAGGCGAGTGAATTTCGCACTCAGTTAGCTTCCAATTTTAAGCTTTCTCCATTTGTTGTGGCATTTGAGCGCTGCACAGCTGCAACCTGAACTTCCCTGATTAGTCGTCATTGTAAACATTAAAAGAAATCTGCATATATTGGTCCAAAATAGAAAAAAAAAATTGAACGAATGTACATAACGCGCTATTGACTTGTTTACTATAAAAGTTGGGGTGCACACCGCAGTATGTCGACCAGTCTGCTGCCCTCTCGCGTTGTGGAATTGGTCTATAGTCTGCGCCGGGCTTTACAATATACATGTATTTGCTTTCTGGCAGGGCTCCCTTGTAACCAGTCCCTCTATGA
Organism: Echinometra lucunter; assembly: GCA_029962745.1. Taxonomy (NCBI): domain Eukaryota; kingdom Metazoa; phylum Echinodermata; class Echinoidea; order Camarodonta; family Echinometridae; genus Echinometra; species Echinometra lucunter. The sequence continues at coordinate 9,545,508 of CM057167.1, forward strand.
CTCTAAATGGCATCACCCTGCTTCTTCATAAAGAAGACATTAATCAGCATCATCATCAATATCATCACCATAACAACAAATATAAGGCAAATTTATCATTAAATTAGCTTTTGCAAAACAGCCCTCATTACTGAATCATTATAATCATTACAATCATCATCATCATCATCATCACCATCAATATCATCATCATCATCATCATCATCATCATCACCATCATCATCAAACCAGGGGTTTTTATTGTTGCTATTATTATCATTATCCTTATCATTATATTATTATTATTAGTAGTAGGAGTACTACTACTACTACTACTACTACTACCACTACTGCTACAACTACATGTACATGTACTATTACTACTACTACTACTACCACTACTACCACTACTACCACTACTCCTACTATTATCATTATCATTATCATAATCATTGTATTAATAGGTTTTCCCGCCCAATTTCGTCATAATTGCAACTGATTTAATGATGCGATCATTCAATTTTGGGCGAATTTGAATGATCACCTTGATCAACAACCAAAAAGCTAACTAGTTCATTCAATTTATTTTTCTTAGCATGCGATTTCATGATTTTCTAACATAAGCATGTAAACAGCACTTTCAAATAAAAAATGCACGTAAAATGCATTCAAATTCGCACCAGCACTGCCCTAATGAACGTTAAGGAATTCAAATTCATGAATATACAAGCCTTTATAGCAATTGGGCAGTGTTTTTCGTTACTGCTTATGTTCTCTGTACTCCTGATCGGTTTGCATGAATTAAAGGAGAATGGAACCCAGCCATAGAGATGAACAAGAGAGATAAACAGTGAAAGTTTAAGCAAAATCATTATCACATATCATTATTGTTATTATTATTATCATTATTATTATCATTATTATTGTTATCATTATTATTATTATTATTATTATCATTATCATTATTATTATCATTATTATTAATATTGTTGTTATTATTTATATCATTACCATTATTATTATAATCATCATCATCAACATCATCATCATCATAATCATAATCATCTTTATTGCAGCTATGCTACCTAACTGCATCAGACCATATTAAAGGTATGAAAGAGACATAAACATACACATACTTACCCATTTTCCTGCAGTGCAGCAAAAGGTATCACATTTTTATCGACGAAAGAACCAAAGCCAACCCGGAAATTCCTTGTCAATTCCTGCATTTTGGCCACTGAAATAATAAAGAAAGAAGATGAATGCGACTGCCTATTCCAACTGCCTCCGCCTAGATAAACGGTTCAAACCATTCTTGTACGACAATAAGAAAGCATGATGAACGCAACTGCGTCTCCTAAATGTATATGACTCCGCCTACGTATGCTACATTTATATGAATTTAATAACCCTAGCAAGTGCATCATTGTCATGATTTCCTTCTAAATCACGCATGAAAATTGGTGACTTTGACTTCCTACAGGTACATAGTGATTTCCTCATCTTTTTTCTTCAATGTTATAACAAACATTATTTGTTCCTCTAAAATTATTATTCATTAACAGTGTCAATTTTCTTATTCTCCAATATGGAACATCTTTTATCATATCTTTGTTACGGAAGGATAATTTTGACAGTTCTTAATATGTAACATCTTTGGAGGTCTATTTGCTCCGAGGATTGTGTTTGAGCAACTGCAGCATTATACCACTTGAATTTCTTATTTTCTGTTGAATTTTCATAAAACTTTAATACAAAAAAATGTCTTTTATTTTTGTGCATTCTTTAAAACATGGCCTGGGTGTACTTCTCCTTTAAAGGTTTTTCACAAATGATCAAGCGAACAACATTTTTCTGTACATATACATAACACACCACATCTATCTATATCATACATGTAGCACACAGATAAATTGAGTGCAAACATGGCCTTTTATTGCACGTATCTACTTATTTCATTCATACTTGCCATTCAGTTTTTGTTAACAAAAGATGCAGTCTATATACTTGTCAACTCTATCGATTTAGGTGGTAAACTACAGTTTTTCATGGAATTTAACCATCTATCGCACTGTACTAACAAAAAAAAATAATCTACCGGTTTTTCATTCTTCAGAGTTAGCATCATGGGTTTACCATGTTATTTGTAATCAGGCAAAAAAAATCATTCAGGAACATTACCTAGATCGGCAGCTAGTCCCCTGAGGGTTACCAGATCCTCCTGCATAGACTGACTAAGATCCATAAGAAAATACATATCTACAGGGTAATCCTCAGCTTGCCTTACATTCATCCTGAGCCTTGCTGTTTCACCTAGGAGAAAGAAAAAAAAACAGGAGATATGAAAGGCTTTTTGAAGATAAAGTCTATTTATGGTCATGCTTTTACGTTACTTGCGAAGAAACTATTGGCTGTACGCATTACGAACAAAAACAAAAACTCCTATCACTCATGAGTTGCACTCAAAATTTGATAGTGCTTGGCAGTTATGTGTATTTTTGTATGTTTGTGAACCACCACCTAGTCAGGAGAATCTTTCAATGGGAACTTGTTTTCTTCTAGACATCCTAACTTTCTGTTTCCTTTATTTGTATGTTTTCACTTAAGCCAGAAATTAAATAAATGAATAAATAAATAAAGAATTAATAAATAATCTTTCTACTGTTTTGAGGATATAAGAAATGGATTATCATATATGGCAAATAGGAATAAGTAAAATGGTCTAGGCACTAATTGGTTCATAGGCTGTTGAGATGTACAGTGTAGTAAGGCCTATATTACGTGGTTGCCTGGCAGAAGGGAACGAGTGCCCTTGAGTGGAGAAAGGGAACAAAGAGATATGCTTTCAAATATTGAGATATTTCAAGAAATCTGTCAATAATTACTTCAAGAACATTCCAGAATAGATCTGCTATAAATTTCTTGAAGTAATTATTTACAGATTTCTTAAATATCTCATTATATGGCTGCATGTCTCTTCCTTCCCTTTTGCCAGCCAAGGATGCTCGTTCCCTTCTGTCGGGCAACTGGCGATTATACCTCTGCGTATTTTGAGATGAATCTCCTGTGGCTTGACCTGGACTGCTTGCCCTAATGGTGCATCTCCAGCATTGCTCAATGGTTCATTCTAAAGCAAAAAACAAAGAAGACTATCAAAAATAGGGTTTTGAGACTGGACAATAAAAAGAAAGTCAATATCGTATGTTTCAAAATCTACAAAGCAGAATTTGTAAGCTTGTTAGGCATTTTATCTTTATGCCGTTGTGCGAAAGAACGCATCCGGAACGCAAAATACAAAAATACAAAAATCAAAATGTCTATTTTGACATATTGGAATAGCATTTTAGCAGAGATTATGCCACAAGAAGATTTTATATCAATTTACATGGTCTACATGCTACCCGTAAAATAATCAATCACTGTTTGAAAGATCCGATTTTCAATAATTTTCCATTTTTGCGTTCCGGACGCATTCTTTCGCACAGCGACATAAAGATAAGAAGCCTTAACTGTCACACTTAATCATGTTCAGACACTGTATGAGGTCTAGTAATAAATAAAAACAGCATCTGAATTGGAGATAACTGGCATAACTTTGTCCATGCTGAAATAACACTTTTTCACAGGGATCATGACAACAGTAAAACTATGAAAAAAATATTATGACAACATTAGTTGACAATTACCTTGGTAATATTAATGGAATATGCTTCTGGGTTTTGGACGTCTGAGCAACTGCTCATAAGTAAAGTCGTGCTTAAGTCGCATGATGCATTGAAGTAATCCTGCAGAGAAAATGACAAAATGGATAGATTTTTAGTACTCAGCCAACAGCCAAACTAATTACCTCATTATAATGAAAGAAATAAAAACAAATACAGAGGCAATTAATATCAATGAAAACAATAAGTGAAAATCGAAAGAAGAGAAGCCAGTGTCCTGTTCTGGTAAAGGGAGGGGATTTCTCAAACTGTATTTTATCCTATTATGTTGTATTCAAAATCACTATATTTTTCCCTGCTGATATGGGAGAGCAGATATGAGAGGCACTCATGAGATTTGTGACAGCAATTTTCATTCAGCCAATTAAAATCTAAGATGAATAATTTCCTTATTTTTATTTCCGATTTTCATTAAATTTAAACTGGTCTATTTCTCTTATTTTTCTTCTCCAAGAACAAAAAATATATATTTATATATACTTAAAGTGCACAAACCAACAAAAGACAATCTGCTCTGCACATAAGGGGAACCCTGTACCATATTCAAAATATGAGCTTCAAATATTAATTCTACACTAAGAAGATATAAAAGGTGATATATCTGTATGTGTGGGCATAACATGAGGAGATTTACAAAACACAATTATGAGTGTGGTTCTGTATATCAGTTTAACATTCTCCTTATTCTCATTATTCTTCTCAACTGTTAATGTATAGAATGCTGGGCAGAGTTTTAAAGAGTTTATTTCTTACATTCAGTATATGTACATGTATACACAAAATATATCTCAGGCAATTTTGTACACTTGAACACCATGCTATTCTGTTCCTTTAAAGGGGGTACCCAATGCTGAAACAATGTTAGTTCATTTAAAAGAGCGTGATTTCATTAGCAGAAAATCGTCTGCCTAAAGTTTTTTTAAAAGTCGTGTTGCCAAGGAAACCCCAAAATGTGGTAAGATTTCAGGATATTTTTGACCCCTCAGCTGTGACCCAGTTTCAACTGGGTACCCACTTTGACGTCAAAATGACGTAAAAGTGGGTACCATGTCGCGCAATTCTAGCAAAATGCGCGCAACGCATAATACATATTGTACAGTCTAGCGCGTAGCACAACTGCAATGCGCGAAGCAGGGTACCCACTTTGACGTCATACCCCATCCTCAAATTTTTTGGTCAACTCTTGACTTTTATGAGAAAATTAGCCAAAATGCATTGATTTCGATTGAAAATCATCAAATTTCTAATGTTATTCTTCTTATAATTCCATTCTCGATCATATATCAAAAAAATGTTTACCATTGTGTAATCACTTTAACAGTGAACATGGCTTACTTCAAACCCTCGGGTGATCACGTTCACATCACTCGTTGTATTACACGACATTCCATGAATATGTATAGGCCCACCTACATTCCTGAAGATAGGGTGTGTACCTTTGTGAAATACACCCTTCTTATCTATGAAGTGTCGAGTTCAAAACAGGAGTATTCTTAAATTGATGCAACTTTTTCATAAAGTGTTAGGTGAACTGAACCAAACACTTTGTAGATTTAGGGCCTTCTATTCATGAAAAGTTGTGTAACGTGACGTCATCACCTGATGGTTCGAACGTCTATGGGTTCGAAATAGGCCGTAAACATACCCTCTGTGCACACCACGCGCAGGCAGGACCAACGGAGATACACTCTCCGCAAGAAGTAGCCATGTTACAGGCTGATGCATCTGTATCGATTGTAAGAGAACAAAGGAGAAAAACAAACATTAATTTTGAAAGTTGATCTTTATTTACCAAGTATAAGGCCTACAGACATGACAGAATGACTGTTTCCTGACTTCCTGTGAGGGTGCATTTCTGCTTCGTGGAAAATCAAAGGGAATCATGATTGAATGAATGAATGAATGAATGAATGAATGAATGAATGAATGAATGAATGGATAATGAAAATAATAATGATCATGACGAAAAGTAAACATTTTATTTTTAAAAATGAAATTTATCTGTTTATAATTTGACTTGGCACCACATCTCCACAACACTTCATGACATTATTTCTTAAACAATGTCATTTATAATTTTTTTTTTTCAAAGAAGAGAGGGGAGGAGGTAAAATTCTGAAAACTGTTTATCTGAAATGAAAAAAAAAAGACATTATGTGCTAACCTTTTTTTGTGTCAAAAATGTGGAAGGGGTAAAGGACTGGCAGACTGCATCTTATCTTGAGTGAGGAATCTTTGTATACCCATGAAGACATGTCAATCGGGGGGGGGGGGGGGGGCAGGGGGACACATTACTCCCAATTTTTTTGTTGTTGCTTGTAAGCGAATTTTCGGGTTAAAACGAGACACCTGTCTAAATTTCTAATGTGTTCACCCCTCCAATATAAGGTGGATAGACGCCCCCACATAGAGATTAGGTTTTAAAAAACACACGATTCACTTTACCCTGTGATCTGCAATATCCGAGGAACATCAAGGTGACTAGTGCATAGCATACGTGTATCCTCCATGTTAACTCCATAATGGACAGTATATATGCCTTTCAGAATGTTGCTGAAGATGAAAGAAGATCCACTGATCACATCTGGAATAAAAATAAGAGAGAAATTACATGTAGTGCAATAGGGAGGAGCAAAATCATGTGGAAACTGTGGGGAGCGGAACATGTTTAACACTGGACAGGAGGACACCTAATCGTTTGAAAAGATAAAGAGAAGTAATGTGAACACAAAGAGAGAGGGCTGGTAATGGACTGTATTGATAAGCAATGATTCGTCATTGGTGCAGTGAAGTTTAAACCTTTTTTCCGCTTCATGAAATAAAACTGCTAGGAAAAGAGCACTTGGTCAAGGGATACAGCATCATGTGCCTGAAAAGGATTTGTTTTTTAATGTGAGAGAGTGTACAAGGAAAATTCAAAGAGAGTATTAACAAAAATAAACATCAGCACATACAAAGTTACAGCTGCATGTTTAGCAGTTCGGCAAATCTTTAACAAGCAAACAAGGACTCATTGCTTTTTTAAGCTTAATGAAATAAAATTGCCTGTATGGGAAAGAAAATTCAAAAGGGGTCACACTGTAACAGCTTCAAATGCGCTACAGGAAGAAACTAAATGCAAAAGAGTGTACAAGGAAAATTTTTAGGAGAATATTGAAAAATACAAGATTAATACACAAAATGTAATAGCTCTGAAGGAAAATGCTGGGCAGTGCAACAAGAAGCAATGAGGATGTAAAAGCAAAAGTGCAATTTGAGAAAGGGATATCTATTGAGAGCGAACTTCTACTTGTAAAACAATTATTAACAAGATGCTCTATGCAAGTCATAGCCTGGGTGCTGTATTTTTGTCATCATTTCTTTCACTTTCACTCTTTAACTTACTTTTCTCCATGTAAGTACAAGTAAGTGTCGAAATACACGGGAATAGTTAAAAATGGCCCCTATGATTTTACACACATACCTCTCCCATCCCACTACATGTATCCATCTATGCTGGGTACAGAGATATTTGGAGGCATGTACCACATCCATAACAGAAAGAACATATCTTGTTTGATTTACAATGCACTTGCACAAGATTTTTACGACATCCAAGTATCCCCAAGCCCCTAATGCCCCATTTACATTTGGTCTACGATCGTCGTAGGGTGACCGCAAACTGATCGTATCCCTCTAATCGCACGATCTCCCTGGAGTGGCATACGACGATAATACGATTTTCCTACGGATTCACGGTCTCCGTAGCCCCTGCGATTTTGTTTAGCGCGGAGTTATACAAATTTCCCAAAATCGTAATATCATAGCCTTAAACACATCGTACACTGTAAAAAGTCTTTACACTTTTATAAACGCTTTTCTGTAACACTTTATAAAGACTTAAACATGTTTAAATGGAAATCATAAACACTACTAATTAGAAGTTATCATGTGTGACATTTACATAGCGCATTACGTGAATACTTCAATGCGCTTTACAATGTTACTATTATTACCCCTGATCACTGGATTTCCAGCCCGCACACAAGTGTGCACCATCTCCACTCCTTAGGTAGCATTCCTACCATTTTGCACCGTTCACATGTGTACATGCAGGGCAATGGCAAAGGCAATCAAATTGGCTTTCGGCAATCCTCACAGGTACCCATTTGCTCCTGGGTGGTAGATTATGTAGAGTAATATCTTGCCAAAGGATATTAGTGCCATGGTAGGGATTCGGACCCCGGACCTTGTGGTTAACAGTCCGGAGACTTATCCACTGGGCCACAACACCTCTACTTCATAAACATTTGCAACACTTCATAAACACTTAGACACGTTTATCCTATATGTTTAAATGGGAATCTTGAACACTTCTTAAACACTTAAACACGTTGAGATGTGTGTTTAGATGTTTACAGATGGTATGCTTATAAACACATGATTTCATATTAAACGTGTCTAAACGTCAAAGTGTTCCAAAATATGCATATTAAACGTGTTTGAGTGTTTACGTAAACATGTTTGAGTGTTAATGTAAACATGTTTAAGTGTTAATGTAAACATGTTTAAGTGTTAATGTAAACATGTTTAAGTGTTAATGTAAACATGTTTAAGTGTTTATGAGTGGTTCCAAAACTAAACAGGGACTTTTAATATCATACAGGCGATAATGATAACTTCTAATTAGTAGTGTTTTTGATTTCCATTTAAGCAGGGTCATCGTGTGGAGGCCTTGCGCTGTATTGGAATCGCAAGATCTCTGTACGATTTCCGTGAATATATTACTGTAACCGCGCAGAAATCGCACGATCTCCCTATAACACCCGTAAAATCTCTGTACGATCTCCGTACAGCCTCTGTACGATCTCCGTACAGCCTCTGTACGGCTTTGTTTTTAGCCCCTCTATGATGCCCAATACATGAAATCGCACGATAATGTAAACATAAAAATCGTAACCCGTAGCCACCTACGATGCCACCCAAATCGCTAGTAAAATCGTAGACTAACCCATCGTACGATGGCCGTAGCAAATGTAAACTAGGCATAACTCAGGCTTGAGAATTATAAAGATGGACCATCTTCTATAACACTCATGGTCCGAGGCCCCGGGAAGTTTTCCTTATAGTCTATTTGAGCTACATTCATAAACATACAAGATATAAAGTAACATCGATTAGCACAAAATGATAATAATGATAATAACTTTTAACAATGTGATGCAGTCGTCAACCACCTACAAATGTATATACATGTACACTCTTCCATGTCAGATTGACCCGGAAAGTAGTCTGTTGGGGCCACACTACATTCTGGGTTAAAAATGACCCAGAATAGGGTCACAAAACTTATTTCTGGGTCACATTTGACCTTATTCTGGGTCATTTTGACTTTAGTCCGTGTTATTTTTGACCCGGAATGGAGTGGGGCCCCGGCCAACGGACCATTTTCCGGGTCAAGTCTGACTCGGAATTTTTAAAGAGTGTACATGCTGGTGGTAATAACTATTACTATGAACAGGTGGGAAAGTGATATTACATGTACATGAGATATTGGAAAAACATTGGGAGGCCGAGGAATGAGTCTAGCAGACAGGATAAAAGTTCACTGGCCTCTAGACAAATAAAAGTTCTGCAACACAGACTGATCTGATGCATGAGAAAGACATCAAATGGCATAGTCCAATCTGTACATTTCTACGACTATGGCATAGTTTCTTTGTTCCTTTGTGCTTTGTTAATTTTCGTTAACCTTTAAGTCTAGGAATCATAAATACATATTAACTGCATCCTAGTCACCTCTTCAGAAAAAAAGAAAAAAAGATAAATTTAAAAAAATATGATTATGTAAAAGAGAAGTTCATGTTTAACCCAAAATGTTAAGCACACGACAACAATTTTCAAAATGGCTGTCGTGTCTTGACCAAATAGGCCTACTGACTTTCTATCTTCTGTAATTTGGTGAACAACCAGGCAGAACGATGACATCGTTTAAAAAGAAGATAGCCACAGGATAACTAAAATGAAGGTCGTTGGGGATTTTTAACCTTACTGCCGGGTTATAATTCAGATAATATGAAGATACGAAACCACCTGGTTGGGTAAAAATGAAAAGACGGCAGTGCCAAAATAATTAATAATCAATCCCGTTTCATTTTTTTTTTTTTGAGGGGGGCTGGGGGTGGGGGAGCCCTGGGCAGCCCCCCCCCCCCCCCCTCCGCTAGCATAACAATTGCTTTAACGTCGTCAAAAGTATCCAAGGTATAATGTAAATATACAAGAAGGAAATAAATCGTTCACAGAAGAACTACAACTTGACTATTTCTACCATCGATATCTACACATACATTTACGACATTTCGGTGGCACAAAACAATCCAGAATGAAAATGTTGTTTTCAGAAAAAAAAGTTAAACAACCGATAAGTTTCAACTCTGAAGTCTGACAAAAAGTACTAAAATAGAATCATGAAATGACAAATGGGATCACTATAGCTATCTCCAGGTACGGTGCTGACGACTTTTGTGTATGTAGCTGTCCTACTCAATCCCTTAGATAAATAAAGGCAGACCTTATGATTGATATTAACGACTCCTTCCAAGCCCCACGTCAGACGGATGCAGATCTGTATCATGGAAGAGTAAAAAAAAAAAAAACAAGATCCCAATGTTGTTATATAGGCCCTCCCCCTCGTCCTCCTCCTCCTCCTCCTTCTTCTTCTTCTTCTCCTCCTCCTCTTTCTTCTTCATTCGTTCTATTTCTGCTTTATGTTTTTCCTCTTCTTTTTTTCTTTTCCTTATCCTCTTATTCTTCTCTTTTCTCTATTTTTTCTTATATACATAATATACATGTAATACACCTGTAGATATTTAACTGCCTTTTTGTTTCATGACACATCCTCTTTTGTTGCACTCTTGTCTATGATTTGTGATATGTGATTTCATCTTTTACACAAGTTGCGCTTCGAGCATTGCAGCATGGTCAACTGAAACTAAATCTTTATCAGTCTTACATCACATAGGACTATATTCATTCATTTATTTATTTCTCTGTTCAATTATTCATTTAGGCCTATCTATTTCAATTATTCATTCATTCATTCGTTCACTTATTTATCTATTTATTCATTCAAATACATTTTAAGTATATATTTATTTATTCATTTATTCGTTCATTTATTTGTTGAATCTATTCATTCATTTATTTATTTATTTATTTATTCATTCATTCATTTATTAAATACACAGTCCATAGACAGCCCACTTCAGTTGAATAACACAATCCCTGCTTCCAACATTATGCCTATGAATTCCGGGGAGTACCTTGATATGACCAAGGCCCCGTTACACAAAGCTTAGCAACTGATCGTAGGATTGATTTTTGCGGCTGATTGCATGGATCACTATGTGCAATCAATCGCGAAAATCAATCCCACGATCAATCGCTAAGCTTTGTGTTACGGGGCCCAGGAATTGATGACCCGTATTCTGAACTCTGGTTTTAACTTAAAGGGTAAGTCCACCCTAGAACTTTCACTCTTTCAATGAAAGGAGATAAATTTGAACAGCATTTAAAAACAGGAATGAGTAAAATCGGTCAAAGAATAAGAAAATTACACTTATTTACATTTTCTAGTAAACTACTCTCGGCTCTGCAAATTGGCAACACTGATGACATAATATGCGAGCAGGTCATTCACTTTGTACATGAAATTTCACATTTTCTCAATTTTCTTGGACACTGTTGGAAGTTACAACATTTTCTAACCCCCATAGTCAATGTATGTTCAGAAGAATTGCTTTTCACATAACATACCTTTACTATGGGGTACGAAAATGTGTAACTTTCAAGAAAATTGAGAAAATGTGAAATTTCATGTACAAAGTGAATGGAGACCTGCTCACATATGATGTCATCAGTGCTGCCAATTTGCGGCAGAGCCGAGAATAATTTACTAGAAAATGTAAACGAGTGTAATTTTCTTATTCTTTGACCGATTTTGCTCATTTCTTTTTCAAAATGCTGTTCAAATTTATCTGCTTTTATTGAAATAGTGAAATTTCTAGGGTGGACTTTTCCTTTAAACCATTGTCTTAGTCTGTGCTACAATTATGGGAATCCAAATGTGACACAAATCTCCAACAGCAGATGTTCGGTTTATCAGCACATTTGGCACTATTAATTTAAAAAACTGACTGGGAATGATAACTACGATAGTTTTCTACACCATTAAAGTATGAGAAAAGAGCCCAGAAAACATAAGAAACATACAGTGTAAACAAAGTTTGGAAATTTTTTTTTGGCTTCCCATGATTTTAGCACAGACTTGGAACCATGGCTGAAGTTAAAACAAGAGTTCAGAATACGGGCCAATGTCTCTATGTAACTTGGCAATGGAAGAACATGTATACGGTGTGCTAGAATTGGACTACATTTAGTCACGTATGCACAGAACACAAATCCAAAATCGGTATAACCGTACATGTAAATCTCGAAAATATCAATTTTCACCATAATGAACAGGCCACCGGATACGGCAGCGACGCGGTTGTTTACAAACAGGAATCAGAACTTGCCTTTCTGGTTTTAAATGTGCCCACTTCCGGTTTTATGAATACACATGTACATGTATGTCGAAACATCGGCTGGAAAGTGACTTTGTTCTCTTTTCCACTTTTTTCAATTTGCGTTAATACGAAAGAAGTTCAAGGAAAACTTCACAATTTCACATCGTTTACAAGAGAAAGGGTCATTAAATATACTCATTTTCTAAGTAAGATGTACATATAAAGTGATACTATACGGTTTAACGATTACTGAAACCCGAAGCTCTTTTCTATTACAGTAAAGCAAAAGGGACTGCACACATACATGTAGCAACATTATGCCAGTATACGTTTTATCAGTCAGTGGAAACATGAAAGTCCCTGCATAGACGTGAAGTTCGAGAAATATTTTCCAGATTTAAAGGTATGTTTGGAGATGATGAAGCCAGAAGGTGAAAAAGTTAGAGTGAGCCACAATATGGCCTTACAATGTACACCATGAGCTCCATGACTCTTCATACTTTCATGACTATTACATGACGATACCCAGAAAACAGTTATATTTATTAACTGGGCTTCAACTGTTACACATTACATCTTTCTTCTGAGAAAATGACGTCACCATGAGTGGGGATAGCCAGAACTGCCATGACCTAGACTACAAATCAGTGATGCACTTTTTGTGTCATGAATCACGAAAATAATGTGATGCGAAATACCATCAATCGGTGCTCTGCTATCATGGCTTTGCCAAAACACTGCTCGATGTACGAGCACATGTATGTACACCTAAGGAGTTAACTCATTGGTACACCTATCCACTGTATATTTCCTCATCATTACTAGCAACAAGTCGAAGGTATTCTGTCATAGTTCTGCACACTTGGTGCATAGCGAAGGTACATGTTCACCAAATGACACAATTTGGTGACTCGATCCGCTTTCGGCATTTTTTCACATTATGCGTCAAAGCGTTACAGATAGGTACTGTACATGTATTTTGTCATTAAAGCTTTTCATACTGATATTCATACAGGTTTCATCATGAGTAAAAATGAATAAAGAGACATATAGATCTAGATAAACAAATAGCATAAAAGAAAATACAAAATCACAGAATATATTCTTTAGTCACCTTTCAGAAAACCAATTAAAAATCAGAAAAGGGCATACCATAATACTGTAGCCCTCTTGTGATTTTCATAGCAAAAAAGTATAATACGACGATAGATGACGTGTATTCCGGGATTACCCCGCTTCAGTTTTTGCTGCCATAAAAATAGTGATGTCTATTGGCTTAAGATGGAGGAGGGCGGGGGCATGTCCTACTGGAACAGAAACATACACGATAGGTCACTTTCAAGCAACGTTTTGCTGGTGAAGTCAAAATTATAAATATGCACAGTTACATGTATAATGCAAATCATTGCATATAACTGCATCACCCACTAACGATCGGGAAGAAACCTCTGTTCATGGGGAAGGATCGTTCTCACCCTTGAAATGTCAGACATGAAATATAACTTGTCATATTCTTGGCAGACAAACACCGAGGTACACAATGATGACAAAATAATGCCCCATAGTCAAGTCATGGTTTTGTGGATGACATCAAGAATGACAGGGGCCCCGTTTCATAAAACTTGTTATCAGCAACAACTGCCACATTTCTATGACAAATTTGCTCTCAGCCAATCAGATGCAAGAATTTCAGTAGCTTATAACAGTTATCGTAACTTGTTATTGATTTTTTTTTTTTTAAGTTTGATGAAACGGCGCCCTTGTGACTTCTCCAGGAACAAGTTTCCATGAAAGCGCAGAACGCCTCCCAAAAGCCTCCCGAAAGTACAAACAAACAAGGTTGTTCCTGTTAAACACAAGTCATGATGTCGGGCATAAGGTGCTTGGAAAAGATTTGCCTGACACATCGACAAAGACAGACGATCAATTTCGATTGAATCTATCTTACATTTTCTACAAACAGATGAAGGATATAAAGCTTGCCAAAGATTTTGCCCATCACATCAACAAAGAAAGTTTTTGTCAATGCCGATTTGATCTATCCAAGAAGATTTCTGCATGTAAATGTGACTGTTGCAACGTCCAAACGTGAAGGATCGCTCCATCATCCTAATGCAAAATTATACTTTCTTAACAAATAATAACTCTTATAAAGCATGCAATGTCAACTCGATGCCTGTAGATGTAAAATGTACGTGCGTGTAGATTCTACATGTACATCAGAGTAGTTTCATGCTTATATTTAAACTCCCTGATTTGGTCAGGAGAAAATCCAAAGGACATGCAGAGAACAGATTTATTGGAATGAGGCTGAGAGGGAGGCTATAAGTACAGAGTCCTTGGAGGGGATTTCCCTTTGGAATGACACTGTCTGGCTTATCATAGCGAGATGATTGAGGGAGATGTGACGCGTGAAACTGGCCCCCTGGGCTAAAAAGAGTTACCCCTCCCTCAACGCTAAACTTACCCGTACTTCTTGCACATTCAGTTTACGCAAAAGTTCAGTTCACACGGTTTAATTTACTTCATTCTTACACATTCATCTTTTTTAAACAATTACATTTTACTTTGACAAAACATATAATATATATCGTACAGAAAGAAAAGTACTAGTGCATGTTCACAGTTTCAAATGCCTCTTCAGTTAGATGAAAACATAGGGCACAAAGGAAGCCTTCTTGTGTTTACATGTACGGACAATTAATATAAATGGTTTGAAAGTAATGTACATGTGTTATTATTAATTAATTATTATTATTTGGTTTCGCGTCACCTGTGCCTTGGAAGCGAAACGCGAAATGAATCACTGTAACCCTCAGGTCTCTCCTCCCGATATCACTAATTGGGGGTGTGCAGGTGGACCACATACACCGGGGTTTCCCCCTACTCTTATACCATGTATACGAATAGTGCAGTGGGATCTTTAACGTGCAAAGGTGGTGACTCTACTTTACACGGGACCTCCATTTAACGTCCTATCCGAGGGACGGAGTGTTTTCCACTGTAGCATAGCCTGCGTCTAAGAAACAGGGGAGGGGCACAATAACACACAACGTAGGCTTCAGTCATCCGCCTGGGCTGGACTCGAACCCACGGTCTTTGGTTCGACAGGCAGACGCTTTACCGACTGAGCCAACTCGCAGGGAGAGACTAGAGTGCAGGGGAGAGGCCAGGGAATTTCGGTGGGGGGGGGGGGGGGGGGGCAAGATGTCCTTAAAGTAGGGCGAGTTCATTATATATTTTCAATGAACAAATAGGGGTATTATACATTTGCACGGCCCAGTCCTCTCTTTCCCTATGCTCTTCAGTGTTTCTTCTTCCTCCTCTTTTTTCTTCCTTTTCTCTTCTTTTTTTTATCACTTGAAAAATTATGTGGGAGGTCGCCACCCGCACCCCCCCCCCCGTAGAGCCGCCCCTGCTGGAGTGTAAAAAATAACATCACAATTTTAAATTTAGATAATAGTTGGCTGTCAAAAGCCGTGATTAAAGTGAGGACTTTAAATGTTTGGCTAAAAATTATCCTCATATTATACGAGTAAACTGGAGCAGCTCTCTGCTTGCTTTCAAATTCTTTAATGCTTCGACCTTTTTTCCTCTTTGTTTAGTTCCTAAAAGCTCTTATATTTCTGATATTCCTTCTGTATTACAATATAACTTGGCAAAATGGTAGTATTGACGCGTTATGGAGTAACTTACACGTACATGCGAGCCCCCCCCCCCCCCCCCAATAATTTTCCAAAGAATAGGTATGCATACATGCTCCACAATTCATGTTTTTTGGCAAAATTTGACCGCTAGACTATATCAAACACCAATTCAAAGGCTCTATAGAGCACCGAAGCGATGACGTCACAAAAAAACTTTTTTTTGGAATTTCAGAATTTCTGATACCATGTCTCGATGGAGCAAGATGAAAAACATCCAAAGCCCAAATTTTATGGGACTCGGCTCATGGGGACCCGATATGAGGCCACATGAATATCTTCCTAGCCCCACTGAAATCAGTGTAAATTGGCCTGGTTCTAAACAGTTATGAACCAGGCCAATTTACACCTGATTTCAATGGGGATAATCCACTTCTGTACTCTATAATCAGATAATTGCACATACAAATCGGGAAAGAGTATTTCTTGTGAAGGTGCAGTATAATCCAGGTCATTGTCAACATCTGGCCCCAAATACCGAATTCAACGGCATCAACTTTAATCGCACATTCATATCGGGAAAGGATATTCTTTTCAGAGCAAGGTTGATTCAAGGGATTTGGTTTTGGTGGAAGGACATTGATAGATGGTTCTTTTGTGTTCACGGATTTGACTTTGAGAATGTGCATACATGTACATGTATATATGTAAATGTATAAAACACGGATTATTGCCATGTGAGCCCAAAATACAATCTCTCTATAATTATAATCACCTACATGTACATAAATACGTACAGCCATTATAAAAGTAAAATATAAGTCTATACGTCATACACGACAAAACAATGGTACGGGGCGAAATAAGGGATAAGTTACGAATTTTTCAGGTGCCTTTTGGATGGAAATTTTTGATTTGCAAAAGGTGTAGATTCTTTTGCATAGTGCTGTTGAATAAAAGTTTCCCTCGAGAACTGAGATACTTGCCAGAGGCTTGCCTGACATAGCAATCAACTAATATCGCAAACTGGATTTCTTCTATTCAGATGCCATTACAGATATGCATGCATATAAATATAACATAATAGTAACAGATCTATTCGGGGAAAAAAAGGTCGCTATGCCACCCCCCCCCCCTTCAAATCGCAAGTGTGATATTGACATATTTGGTTTCAAAACACTTATGTCAGCCATAACTGGGTGACTTCAAAAAAGAAGGACGATTCGATGGGTTATGCAATGAGTCAGGTGCGTTGACATGCTGAGATGTTAGCGCTTTTGTTAGGCATGCTTGAAGTCCGCCGCCGCCCCCCCCCCCCCTTCTATTTAGACATTAGCATGAAAAAACAGCACCCAAACTGAACAAGTCTATATACAGGACTGGGAATTCCCTAAAAATATTAATGTTGACCCTCTTTTGACCCCACGCGGCATTGCATTGTTTGACTATTCGGCTAGCATGTAATGAAAAGTGAAAGTGCGGTAGTGTGTGCTATGGTTATAGGTAAGATAGTGGGGAAATGGAAAAGCACCATTGCATAATAAATAAGCAGCATGAATACCGTGAACGACAGGGCCCCTCTTGCATAAAAAAGTTGCGATTAAAGGCAACTCAAAAAATTAAACGCAACTTGGTTTTCAGCCAATCAGAAATGAGTACTTGGGACTTGCGTTTATTTTTTTGAGTTGCGTTTAATCGCAACTTTTTATGCAAGAGGGCTCAGGAGTTATTTCGAAGACCATACCCTCCCCCCCCCCTCCCCCACAGTGTTACACAAACTGAAATGATAGCCTCATGTACGTATATCTGTCATGTCGGTGATTTGTTTTCATCAGACATACAACCAGCAAACTGATACATCATGTATTTGTTTACATGCCCACGTATACACGGTATGTTTTTAGCATCGTCATATAATAACATTTTCATGCATGTGAATACCTGCCGCTAAGCCAAGAAAAATCATTACAGACACTTGACATGCAGCATACCAGCAAAAAGAAAAGAGAAATAAACATGTATATATATTTTGCAATCTGAAACACAATACGTGCTTCATGTATGATTTCAAGCCGGATACACAAATACATGTAGCCTATGCGAAAAATGATTTTTACAATGTACCCACTCCCTTCGCTCGCTTGCAAAATGAAAAAAAAAAACATAGGTGGGCGACTATATGTCAGTAAACTGTGATCAGGGCCCCGTCTTACACAGATTTGCGATTGATTCAAATCGATCGAAACTTTTAGATTGATCTCAACTGTGTACTTAAGAGATGGGAGTTGAGATCAGTCTCAAAGATCAATCGCAACTCTTTGTAAGACGGGGCCCTGGTATTCCCAATTCATCATCGGAAACGTCTGAGGGCATTATATAGGGGGAAAGGTTATTCAATTTTGGAAATTTGGTACCTATTATATAGCCGGTTTTATTGGGGGAATCCCCACATTGGTAACAATAATTACTGCCAACAGCCCAATAGTATAATACATGTAGTAGTGACGTGGTGACTACACACTGATAACACACTGAAAATGCACTCCAATATTTTAATGCGTATGAATTCATATATGTTTGTCTGATCGCAAATCATTTTCGCATTTCAATTGAATTTGTGTACCTGGAATTGGCATGTATACATGCACGGTAAGCACCTATTATTCTTCCGCTCCAAAACACGCTTTTCCAAGCTACATGTAGCACATAGTCGGTTAGACAATTACAAGCCTAGAAAAGTTCTTTCCGTTTAAGTTTTTTCATTGATTTAGGTTCCTATGTGGCTTATGAATATTTTCAGCTTGGTTGCCCAAACAGCAACCTTGAGCAATTTGCATAATTTGCATGAATCTGTATGGATACAGGATATGCCACCCAAGATAACTTACACAGAATGTGTAAACTGAACTACTACTAATTGTGTATGTGCGGTGATACGGAACTTTAACAGCGTTGTCAATCTTGTGAATTCAACCTTAGATGAAACGAAACGTGGTACACTGATGTGTGATACATGTACTTCCATAAAACAGGGGGAGGGGGTAGGGATTTTAGAATAAAGTTTAAACATATTTTTGCAATTACAGGTCAGGGTTTAGTACTGAAAACTCCTTGATAGGACTGTCCGACCGACCAACATGCTGCACATCATGAAAAAAAAAAATGATGAAGAAAGCCTAGAAAGGGCCATGCAATTCCGAAGGAGCGTCCAAAATACATATTTCGCATATACACCTGCATTTTATTGGGGTATCTAATTAACAGGATTAACATAATTAAGGTGAGCTACCATTTTCGCGGGGGCAGTCCAAAGAAATATCGGGAAAACTACTAAATGGGAACGAGAGGATAGTGACAAAATTTTGAGTTTCAATGGAATGTCATACCCATTTTCAGGGACAACCCCCCCCCCTTCCGCCTCAATCGACGCTAACAAAAACTGGAGCTACAAGTAGAGATACATTCTCAACAAGTCCTGGACATCACAACCACGAAGCTAAATTATAAAGTACGTGTATAGCATCCAGATAATAAATATTAAATCAAAAGTACATTATTTTTCCTGGATAGAATTTCAAACCTGCTCAAACGGTGAAACCTAAACCCTGAAATTCAACAACCATGCATGTCCCCCAATGTCATCCATTCACAACAGATTTCACGTGAATACACTCTAGCAACAGTGAGCAATCGAAACAATGTTGCAAAATTATTAAAGGGAATATCCAGTGCATTACATGCCTGTGGTGAACACATCAAACAAACAATAGTTATTCAGATAACGCCTGGATGATCAACTAAAATAATTCATCTCCGAACAGTGGTTTGGTCTACATACATTGTTGCTTTTGTTCTTGTTCTTGTTCTTGTTTTTGCTAATGTTGTTGTTGTTGTTGTTGCTATCATTGTTGATTTTGGGGGGGGGGGGGCGACGTCGGAATGGTTAATTTTAACTGTCGACATTCCTTTAAATGCATATACCTGGATACATGAATCATCACCACGGTAATAATATTTAATTTTTTTTTTCACTAAAAGACATAATACCCGGAAATGTATTAAAGTAAATTTCTACAGCAAATAATAACAATTTTTAAAAATACCATTTCTCTCCCCGCAAGGTAAACACTAAATAGGCACAAATCCTGCAGCCGTAAGCTCATAAATATTCTTAAATATTCATAGGATTAGGATTAGGATTAGGGTTAGAAATATGGTTAGGGTTAGGATTAGGGTTAGGATTAGGGTTAGGATTAGGATTAGGGTTAGGATTAGGATTAGGGTTTCAGCTTACGGCTACAGGAATGGTGCCTACATGTATAATTAGTGCTTACCTCCACACAAACGTAGTTACGTATGCATAATATACATGTACGCATCTTGAAGATCTGTTGCATACAGTATAGTACTTCACACGATACAAAACCATTTTTTTTCAGGGGCATTCACGGTCCAAAAAAGTGGAGATGTTGCTCTCGTCTTAATATTGACATCGAAATCTCCGCAATTTTGCATTGATTGTACGTGTATTTTCCTATGACAAGGAAACGGAATCAATATAATGTAAACAATTCCTCCACAATATCTTCCTTCACTGCGGCATATTGGAGGCATACTATAGGTATAGCCTGCCTCACTTTAATGAGTGATGTACACAACGTACGTTTACTGTTATGCAAGCATACTCCTGTCACTCCACAGTTCTATGTTCTATGTATATCTCTTCTCTCCACTCAAGTTTTTCACATTCTGATCTCTCTCCTCTCTCTCTCTCTTTCTGTTTCTCTCTCCCTGTCCTTCCTTTCCTTTTCTTTCTTTATTTCTTCCTTTTTTCTATATCCTCCCCTCTCTTATCATACTTATAGACATATTAAGGAAAGTACAATGTAATAATGATTCTATTTTGTTAGTTTATTTTCCTGAAATGCCATCTTGTTTAACTTGTTTTATTGTATGTATGCATTGTGTTGTTTTATGTTTTACAGGGCCCCCAAGTATAACCGTACTTGTCTACTGATGGGGCTACCCTGTATAAAAAATACTGAATAAATAAATAAATAAATAAATAAATAAATATAAACCACACAGAACAAGTAATTATCATTTCTGAAAATATCTTAAATACCGTGTAGGCAATGATTATTTTAATGAAAGCGTTTCAAATTTAAATTGAAGCTATACTGTATTTTTTTAAATGATTTAGAAATTACAGTAAATTACTGGCAGCATGAGTTGCCACTACAGTGTAATTAATCTAATTTTTACAGCATTTTTTCTGACAGTGTTTAATTATTCTATTGCACATAGTAAAATAGTGTATTTAACTGTAAATGATACGGTTTTTATCGTATCATTACTGTCATTTACGAAATTTACAGTAAATTACTGGCAACCCTGCTGCCAGTAGTTTGTACAGTAAATTACTAGCAACCCTGCTGCCAGTAATTTACTGTGAATTCATACAGCAATTTTACACTGTATAGACTTGCTAGACGCCCTCTCGTAAACAAAGAAATACATGTAAATTCTACCATATCATGTTTGCATTTCACTCCGAACTTTTCGGGGGAGATCTTCGAATTTGCATGACGAAATATGCCAGCTCAGAGCCTCAGATACATGTACATTGTAATTCTCGATTCATTTGATCGTGATAGTAGTCCGTCATGGCTGAAGACACAGACACACAACGTGCTTTTTAGGGGATTTTTATCATCTACTTGCAAATGTGAATGAAGGTCATAATTCATTTTGAATAATGGGTCATGTAGCATAAAAGAGTTTCGTTTTGAAAGGACCAGGGTCCAATGCATCGCATCGTTTTGCATGCTCGACGTACACTGTATCAAAGTATTCAAAGTATTGTAGAATTTACAGTAAATCACTGGCAACTCTGCTGCCAGTAATTTACTGTAATTTGCTTACAGTATTGTAATGTTTACTCCATACGGTAAAACTGTAAACAGTTGAGTAGAGTGATGCGGTTTTTTACTGTATCATTTACGGAACTTCATCATTGGCAAACTCTGCACTGCCAGTAATTTACTGTAAATTTCTACAGCAAAATACGCACAGCAACGCAAACTGATCCTTTTTGCAGTATTGTGTACTGGTTTTTAATTTTTTTTAAGGGATAATACTTTCAAGCAAATACATATTCTCCTGAACTTTAGTTACTCTATATAGTTACTATGGCTGCGGTCCTACTCTTTTTCGACTCATTGCAGACATGATTACAATAAAACTACATACATGTAAAAGCTTGGCACCTCTCTACGCAGTGCAATTCATCTACATAAGCAATGATTCACGGAATGGTATTGGTTTCAAGCTATTATAGGTTTACAAGAAAAAAGTTAGTTAAAAAACCCAAACAAACAAAACAAAACAAAACAATGCATGGGCTTATACATGTACATGTATGTATAAGTAAATGATTTGTTTAATCCAAGGATACGAAAACATGCGGGCTTATACATGCTGTACTCAGGTAGAAACAAACGAGGGAATTGCGCAGAATAACAAAGATACATCCCATCATCTTTCAATAGACTAGTTACATGTACACTAACTTACAAACATGAAACATGTAGGCCTACATGCCATCCCCACCCCACCCTCCTAAAAATGTCTGGATTATAAAAAAAAAAAAAAAGTCTTAAATCCATTTTTAGAAAGGTCATGTAGTTGCCCCTCCGCACATGTAGTCATGAAGTTTTAAGGGAATAAGGGAGCAGGAATTGGTCCAGCGGTAACGTCAACGGTCAGCTCTTTGTCTTCGCCTACAAACTGACTCTGATCAGACCCAGGTTCGAGTCTGAGTCACATCTTTCAGATGGTGACAATAAAAGTCGGTCCCAGACGTAAACAATCATATGTGATTGACATGCGTCTGCACACAAACACATCCCAAAGCTATAATCTCAAATCAAGGTTACATGCGTGTAGGTGTAAACAGGCAATATGATAGCATTATAACTGTCCCTATGCTCAGCATCGTGGCCCCTAATACATGTATGTGTTCCAATTACCAATGGGTTCCAACATTAATTTTGCAACGCCCTTGTAGTCACCGTCTACCAAACAGACCTCTATACAATACTCACTGTAATAGCTGCACATTATGTAGTCTGAATCGTTTATTTTGAATTGATTTGCACGTGTGATTCAATATAATGAATTTCAGGATTTGTATCAATAAATTCTGGCAGATGTGTATTACCAAGTCCCATGGAAATAAAACTACTATACTTAGCTAGCTCAGCATGAAGGCGCCGAGAGGTATGCATTATGGACGTGGCTGCAATACAAAGGTCAACTTCAGCACAAACAATATTTGTCTTGACATACAGGTACATGCACTAGTACAAAACTACAAACATCATAATAAGCTCTATCTACAGTGCACATTATGAACAGTAAAGGCAAATAAGCTGTTGGTCGTGGAGGAAGAATGCACTTGGAGTCTAAACAAGTAGGTATGAACACAAAAACGGCGCGAACATAAAGTGTAATAAATTAGTAATCAATATATATCATGCAATTTAGTTGAAATTGCAAAGAATGCATTAGGCCGTACGTTATCATGTCGGCCTAATTTACGAGTATGATGTATTGACAAGATTTTACAGCAGGTATGATCAATTTACACAGCAACGCCAACAACAACTATACAGATTTTAGGTCAATCTACATCATGTATATACATAAAAATATAAAGTTAAATGTATACATGTTGTACACAATACATACATTATTCAACAGCGTAGAGAAACAATTTTCACGAAACGGTTCAATACTCGATCTTGTTTCGTGATATGTGAAATTCCCCTAGCTAAGATTAACATAATCATAAGGGCATACAATTAAACACATAAAATACAATGGATAAAACATCACCTAAAACAACATCATGATTGTAAACCATGTGCATAATATTACACATACTGTAATCTACATGTACAACTATTTGTCAAAATCATCAAAGCGCAGCGGATGTGCAGAAAAGTGATGATGGTTAAACTCAGATTGACGAAATCAGATTTATGATACTTTGGACAGACATCACATTGTGTTAATAAATGGAGGATAATTATAGAACTCATAATTAGTCATCACAACGACGGGTGGTATATACTTACGTAACCGCCCGATCGTTTTGCTGTGTCCAGCAGGCCGGGGACAAACCACTATACCGGTCCGTTGAGTAAGCGAGGTTTCTCTTGGTAGATCTGTTCGCTCCGACTACCACTCCACTGACCGTAAGAGGAATATTTTCCGAAAAAGAAACGTCCACTTGACTTAGAAATCCAATGTAAATTTCCGGGTTGTTTGTCGCAAATCACCGCCCTCATGAAGCGCTGAAGTTGTTATTTCTTTACTGTAGAAGAGAGGTGACAGGATAATGGAATGTTATTACAAAAATGCAACACTCATAATAATACCGCGGCAAAATGACACACCTCTATAAAACTCTTATGCTGTATTATACGCGTACGCTGTATGGTTTTCCGGAAACAAGTACACTGTGCATGTGTGCATTCTGGATAGTCAGACGATAAGAAAGCTCACGGTTAACCGCACACGCACTATCGAAGTACCTTGCATCTCTATAATGGGTACGTCATAATAGTAAATACAATGGACCTTCTCGATTATTGCGTGAATGTCATTGAGACAGCCAGATGTCTTTCGTATGGGCAAATTTGTTCGGGGATTTCCTAGTGATCAGCATGATTTTGAATGTAATGGCAATACTCCAAGCCGGAATTGGAGGTCTTCAAAAGATCACGTTATCAGTCAAAATTCCATGCACCGGAGACCCTTTAATTCCATGTGTTGCAAAATTCTACATCATCACACTGATCACGGTAATATCATTTATTTATTTATGAACACATATTCATACATGACGTACAAGATCAGAGAAATAACTGGAAATAACTGTTTTCCACCTTGGTCCTGGTAATGAAAAAGCATAACAATATGAACATAAGTAGTTAAAAGTAATACATTCAAAGCAATAACAAAAGTAAGACACGAGATTAATCCAAGAAAGACAAAGTATGGTAATATTACAATTTAAGACCCTGAACAAAAATTATACTAAATTAAACAAACAACACATGACAGTAGTGAGTTAAAATTAGAGAGCATTAATACAGCCGTATAAATGCATAAAATAGAGATTCGGTTGAGAGATTGGAGTGATTACAGTGTTACAGGTTTGAATTAGATTTCTTGTACAATAATTTGAAAATATCCAAAGACTGGGCATTTTGTTTTGTTTTGTTTTGTTTTGTTTTGTTTTGTTTTTTGTTATTAGGTAACAGATTCATCTGGCATAGCAGTGAACTTTAAAAGGAGGAAGCTAAAAATAAATATCAGAATTTGGAGGGGGTTCCTACAGGCCTATAAGTTTGTATTAAAATGAAATAATGGTAAATGTATCAGATTCATCTGGCATGGCAGCGCACTTAAAACGGAGGAAGCTACAAAATAAGAATGATTATAAAAAAAAAACCAATATAAATGCATGGCCTAGCCTACTACATGCAGTCCACAGTGTTTGTTTCTCATGTGTGTACAATAACATGCAGCTTCTCTTAAAATCACTGACTCAAGAACCATTATTTTCTATTCATAACCTTTCCCTTCCATTGAAGTCAGCAAAGCATTTCCCGCTTAGCAAGAAATACCGGCGATGAATTGCAGGGTGAAAGTTGATCCTTTCCAACACAGGACATGTACAGGACAGCTACTGAAGATTTTGTTTAAAATGATATTTAGAACATCACGTATAATCGTTGTTAAAGGCAGCAGAATGTTGCACAGAAATATATTTGTCTACACGAATTTTATTAACTTCAATATGACCAGAAACGGAACAGAGTGGCTACAAAAAAGAAAAAAGAGGGCGGGTGGGGGGGGGGGGGCCCGGACAAAAAAACGCCGCGTCAAGAACACATACAATGCAGACAACAATAATACATTCGCTAAAATATCTCAGTCACTTTCATTTATGATCAGCCATTCAAAATATCTTCTAGACATGCTTTTTCCTAGTCTTGACCAGTACTTAATATCATCTGCAATTAAACTTCGAAACAAATTAATAATATGATTGATTAATCCTCATGTTTTATGTCAACCAATTACGACCTTAAGTGTTCATTAGAAGAATCTAATAAAATCGAGTCGAATTGCTTTCCTTGATTATCGTTGATGAATCCCACTGATGAATGCAACTTCAACTGCTAGGTTTCGCTTCCTAATTTGACAACTACTTCAGATGTAGATACATCGTAATGTATGTTAATGTATGATCGAAAGCAAGTTCTTTAAGCTAGTATACATCACTGCCAGATTCAGATTTAAATTCGCATACATTTACATATCCTTCTCATAATCAAAACAAAATTAGATTTACATTTGCAACATGGCATACATGGTATAGAAAAAAGGAAGCGAACTTTTCCAGAAGTGGTTTGTCTCGGGGTCGCCATATCAATATATTTCATATACATAATTAATACCATTTAACAATCATAACATACTTACAAAATCAAGAAAAAGAAGAAAAAATCAGGTCAAAATAAAAAGTGAAAAAAGAGAAGGAAAAGAAAATAAACATCAACGAAAAGACAGTGTGTACTACTATGTGTTTTACAAAATGCAACGCGAATCTCTGTGGGAAAAATGGGGAGAGACGGCGTCCAAGGCTGCACCAGTGTGCTATAAAGAGAATTTTATACAAATCATGTAGAAAGAGAGAGAAAAATGATACATTAACCTAAAGTACACTATTTACAACATTATTCTTATTATTTATTTCATCTTGAAAGCAAGTTTTTAACAACAATGTTAACATGTTAAAGGAATCTTGTAGCACACCTGGGGACTATGGTCTCTGGTGGCTCAGCATGTGTTCTATGGCAAGGAAGAAACAAACTTCATTAGGAGAGAGAAAGACAGAGAGAAAGAGAGTAAAAAAAAAAAAAAAAAAGAAAGAGAGGAGGGGTATATCCAGGGGTATATCGCAATTTTGGACGCGAAATTCACGACCACACGACGCGAACTTTACGACCAAGTCGCACGGTTCGCGTCCAGTGATCGCTCTCATTAGCAAAATTCACGGCGCACGAGACCTGTCGTCGAACATACTTCAGAGCCACTATACTCATCATACTCCTGGAGACGCCAGACATCGCTGAGATCATAAATGACAAAGGCTGTTGGATAGAACTTGTCCGTGGATCTCGGGAGTTCTACTCGACTTGATTGATTGATTGATTGGTTGGTTGACTGACTGATTGATTGATTGATTGATTGACTGACTGAAACAACTCCTCCCTGGAAACATGAAAATGATTATTTGAAAATTTCAATCTGTGCATAGTAGGGTGGAACAATGTGTTACATGAATCAAAGCAACGCCATTCACATACGATAAAATAAAGTAGAGAATGAGCAAGGCTTCTACCTGCAATCCAGCGTGGCGATTTGTGCCCAAAGGCGCAACAAGCCCGACGCCCCCCCCCCTTCCGATTTGCCAAAAAAAGCAAACAACAACAACAACGAAATGTTATACGTGTTCCTTTAAGGGATCGGATTATGGAACTAATCCTGATACAAATATTGAGAAAATGCATTCACATGAAATGATCCCCGGGAAAAGTTTAACCTTTACTCCGAGCCTAACAAAAGGCTCTAGTTCCCCAAACGCCCTCGGTGCACAGAGGTTCCAACAAAAGCCAACGAAAGTCAGGAAACGGACCAATTGTACAAGGATCCTTACCCCAAGGGTTCGCTTTTCAGCCTCCTATATACATCTGTAAATATTTTTTTGTGAAACGTATGAAACAGTTAAAGTGGCGTAGTTAGCTGGCATGGAATATGTACCCCCTCCCCTCCCCTTGATCATCGTGTAAATAAAGAAAGGAATAAATAAAAAGATTCGAAAGACTAAAAAAAATCGGAGAATGACAAATTGAAAAGAAAATGATACCATCCCCGCACTCCCTCTCTTTACTCTGTGACCTATAGTGCAGCACTATTTTCATCCAACTATTAAATATTCTAGGTACCCCCCCCCCCCATGATGCAAATGCCCCGTACTTACTATAGGCCACTTGTAATAGTGGGAAAATTACATATTTTTCATAATCATGTGCAATTACTCAACATTAGAGTGCTTATTCCAAGACCAAAACTGTAGAATATGAGCGAGAAGGGGGAACTTCGATTCTAGGAAAAATAGGACGAAACTTTAGCATTAGCGTATTTTGACCGAGAAAATGACCTTGAAGAACTTGATAAAAGAGAACAATGAAAGGGAGAGATATGCTTATAGTTGTGGTAGCATATTCAGAATTATATATATTGAAATGGGGGGGGGGGGGGCGGGGGTCTTTCTTGAGGGGGAATCGCGGAGCATGAGTGTCTTAGACCGAATGTAACTGCCCTGTAAACTGGAGGGGGCCTTCAATGGTAACACCTGCCGGATAAACCAAATAAAATGGGAAGAGGCGGTTGTTGATGGGCTGGGATGACATAGGGCATGATGTAAGGGTTTTATAGTTTTGACAAAGTCGACGATGTCAGTACAGTTGCTGATTTTGGTGCTCCTACGCAAACCTATGAATGACATTTTTAATGTGGGCGACAAAATTGGACTGCATTGGCGTACTTTCACGTATGACTGTAAGAATGAGCCACCCTCGTGCTGCAATCAGGTAACAAACGAAGAACCGTTGCGGGGAGTTTCGTGGTCGGTAGAGCTGGAGAGGTGACAGTCTTGAGGTTGAGGGTGCTGGAGGGGGTGTAAGTTGATCCCCTTTCTGAAAAATGACCTGTCAAATCCCGGATTAAAATGAAACCAGACTCTTGTTCGATGCGGTTACGATATACTATCCATCATTAAGCCATGTAAACAGTTTTCTACAGTGTATAAACATTTCACCATGCCTTCATTTGCTTCAGGTTTTGTAAATTTTTCCGACTCCAGGTGATTATCTACAAGCTTTTGAAATGAATTGATGAGTGGTTCGACGTAAATGGAAGCTCTGACTTTGATTTTGATTAAATCGCAATCAGACAATCGCGGCAATTTTCTCGAGGAATTCGAAAGGGCCCCTGCACTTTTGGCAACACTATGAAAGCTACCAGCACTTTTGCGCGTCTTTCATGTTTGTCGAGGCTATGACTCTTGTTGTGAATATTTACATTCATATTTTTCCTCATTTTTTTCAAGAGGCAAGTTAGGCAGCTGCATATTAAGGGGGCGGGAAATTTGTCTCATTCCCCCCCCCCCCCCCCCCCGTGGCTACGCCTCTGCATGTTCACCATCGTGTTAACAGCAACCATGGGAACGCGAAACCCAATACAAATCACGTACACGCTTAGGTTATCGGGACACATGCAGAGGAATCCCGGGGGGGGGGGGGGTCACTTCCATTGAAGAGTGGACAGCATCCGCGAGAATCGTCCTTTAAAAAAGCACCCTAAACGAGGATTCAAGGGCAGGCCGCTAGGACACCCTAAACACGGATTTTGTGCAGATGTCCCAGATTTGCACACCCTAAACAGGGATTTCTTCATACCCTAAACGAGGATATTCCCATTTTCATACCTTGAGAGTGATAGTAGGGTCCATTGAAAGTTTAGAGCCGTTTTTATCTCGAGATAATTCACTGTCTCATTATGTTTTACACAGGCGTTATAGGATTTTCCGTTCACGGGTCTTGTTACAGTAGGTCCCGCAGTCGGTGCAAATTACACACCCTTTTCGCGTTTTAGATTATCGTGATTTAAGGGGCTTTTTTCATTTTTGGGCGTTTTTGACACTCTATTCGCGTTCCGCGCCTACCCCTGAAAAAATACCCTTTTTCCGCGTTTTTTTTTTTCTCGCGGATGCTGTCCACTCTTCAATGGAAGTGACCCCCCGGGAGAGGAATACACGATGAAGGTAAATGTAAGAATGTCCAGGAGACCGACAGCCTGCATGTGGGTCAATCTCTGTACGCCTGGGCACCGTTTCATGAAAGTTGTCAGCACTGACAAGTTATCATTCTCTGACAATTTCAGGACAATCCTTGGGTTTGATCGGCTGAGAAGCACTGATCACTTACTGTTACTATGGTAACTGTCAGAGAATGACAACTTGTCAGTGCTGACAACTTTCATGAAACGGTGCCCTGGTGCTATTTAGGCTGTCATGGCTGTGGAGATACATAGAGAGACATTCCCTATCATCCTGTAAAAACGAACGTAATAGATAACGGCCCTCTTGCTGTAAGCTTACGGGGGCTATTGAATGAATGTGGAGAGATCATAATACCAAGGACCTCTAACATCAATACTTTGTAATATTTTCTGACACATCAATGTGGTTAAGAGGAAACTAAGAACTCGAGCCGCACAATAAACATACCAGCATAATAATGATAAAGAATCTGTCCCAACACAGCCGTGAGGTTAAGCACTTGGGCAGAAGGTCAGCCGGTATCAATTCATTTCGTCTTCAAAACAGATCATTGAGGACATCAGGACAATGGATATCGTGTATCTGTCTCTTGCATAAAAATAAAACACCAAAGAAATTTGCAGTGCACAAATTGGTTGCATTAAAATGCACATCAAAATACATAGCATAAACAATCAATGCACAAAGAAGACAACAACTTGCTGTCTGGATCATAGTCATGATAGTCGTCGGTCTTGCCACTATCTTACTGATATAATAGACTGCCTTTTGGAAGTTTATCTGAATTTACGAGACCGACGGCCGATGAGACGGGTAACTCAGTGAACCTAACAACATGTGGGTCTGAAACTTTTTTGAGGGTTCATGAGACCAACACTGCAGTCATGTTGGGGGTTGTCGGTCTATTTGGAATATCTTTATAGCCATGGTAGGAGTACTCGAACTCGAAATACATGGATGTATAGTGATAAAAGGGTAGCGCCCCCCCCCCCCCCCCGTTAGAAGGCCATGGAAAGTGTTATAGGACAATTTATTGGTCAGATAAGGCATATTCCAGTAGCCTCACCCCATCCGGATACCGTCCCGTCCATATCCCCCGATGCCCCCGATGATCAGTAAGTGAAGAGTGAAGAGATCAATAATGATTCCTGTAAATTCGATTTTTTTTTACCCTGTTATAGGGAAATTACTAAATGAACAAAGAAGAAATACATAATTATTCGATAATCGATGTGACGCGTTTCTTGTATGCAATTTAGAGAATCAAGGTGGAGAAACGCGATCATAAAAGCGTCTTTATAGGCTTTTTCTGCCCGTGCTGAAAAGTTTGCTCTCTGGAGGTTGACGAAAAAGAAGAAGTTATGTAGGTAGAGAAGGAAGCTGGGACAGCTGCAGTACATAGCGTAATAATTTTTTTTTTCAATTTTGGGGCGGGAGGGGGGGGGGGCGCAATTTGCCCCTCATGGGAAAAATGTATTAGCAAGTTTGGGTAATCATTATTGTTCTTAAAAACGCACAAAAAGACATTCTCAGAAATTGGCCCTTAAACAGTATTAATAGTTGTTTCTATGTCATGGATGTTAACTGCTTCTTCTGTAAATATTGAGTAAAGATGAATAATAAGTTGAGATATTTTGCACCAATCTGAATTTAATATCATGACACGCCACTATTATAAGCTGCAACTATAATTAGCGTCTTGCCGATAACGCCTTCGGGACTACCAGTAACACTTTTCTTTAAGTTTGGGCGTGTAACATCTCAGAAGTCATGAGTGACGTTGGACGCGAAATTCCATCTCTTGACCCGGACTCTAAGGTCACGTCAGTTCTTGGAGAGCATCAACTGATCTCAAAATTAGAACAGAAAACAAGCACACAAAAAAAGAAAGAAAGAAAAGGGAATGAGAGGGAAGAGAGTGGGAGACTGAGGGTATTTTTGCAGGGAAAGTTCGATATGATCTTTCGACCTGACACGATTAACTTTTACTTTGGGGGAATACCTCCCGATTTCCACCTCTCTCTCACGCTCTCTCTCTCTCTCTCTCTCTCTCTCTACCTGTTTTTTCTTTCTCCCTTTCTTTCTCTATCTTATTTCTCTTTCTTCACTGTTCTTTGTACATTCCCTCCTCCCCCTCTTTCCGTCTGTACGACTATATACCGCACATTATACGATCCGACAGCAACCCGATTTCCTATTATGTATTGAACACACACATACACACACACACACCAAAAAAAAAAAAAAAAAACAGAACAAAAGCCAGCCAAACCGAAAAAACAAAGAAGCAAAAAGCAAAAAATAGAATTATCCGAATTGCGTTCTGAACAATCAAATAATGATTGGAATATTAAGATCAAAATTTTGGTTTAATCATATGCAGCATCCTTGTTTGAGAGTATTCCTTAAAATGTGTTTCAGCTTTGATTGGGAAGCAGATTACCTGTATCTATTTCGGCTACAAGGAACATCACAACACAGTATGATATTGAATGAAGGTATTCAGTGGTATTAGAAAACATCTATGAACTTGTATAGTGCATGATGCTCTAAAATAATGTTCCTCAACTTCCTGGAACGTTTCAACTCTCAGGGCAAACCACCGACGTAGCTAGGATTTCATTTTAGCGGGGGAGGGGGGGGGGGGGGGGGGAGGGGAGTAGTGAACACGCGAAGGGCACTCCCTACAGGGGAAGGTGCGGGGGGGGGGACCGCCTCCATCGCCCCCTGGCTACGCGGGTGGGGCAAATAGGTGACCCCATTCTTCCCCACTCACTCTCATCTCTTTATCTCTTCCTCTCTCCAGCTTTCTCTTCAAAGTTCTTTTACCCCGCTCTTTTGATATTTCTTTAGCGGGTCTCTTCTGCGTATCTCCCTCTCCTTCCCTATCCCTCTTTCCTCTCCTTCCTTCCTTCCTCATCTCCAATCTTCCTCCCCATCCTTCCCCCTTTCTTCCCTTCTCCCCCTCCTTCCTTATCCTTTCTCCTTCTCTTTTCTCCTCCTTCTCCATCTCTCCTTTTCCTCCCTCTTTTCCAACCTCTTCCGCCCCTCCTTTAACCTTCCCCTCCTTGCTCTCCTCCCTCCCCCTCGCCTCCTCCCTTCCTATCCCCCTCTCCCCTCCCCTCCTCCTTTATCCCCTCCCTTCCCCTCCGCTCCTTCTCCACCCCGTTCCCCTCCCTCTCTCCTCCCCCTCTCTCCCTCCCTCTTTCTCTCTGCCTTTATCTCTACATTGGGCTTCAGTGGTATGTTTGACCTTTCCTCAATGCCGATGTAAAGTAGACATTAAAACAACATATTTATACAAAGCTCTCATACGCACGTGAAGTACCTTTGAGAATGTAGGCTAAGTTATCGACAAGGAATGAATGCAAAAAAAAATATAATCATGAAAATTAAGTGAAGGAAATACTGAAAAAAAAAAATACTGGTAACCCGCCATGTTGATAAATCGTCTCAATTGATTAACGTGAATAAAAGAGATATGAACAAGACTGGAAATATCAAAATAAATATTTCCGTCTAGCGAGAGGGGGTAGAGCGGAACAGATGACAAAATTTCAACGTCGGGGTCACTTAAGTTCACCCTCAACACCTGTTTCCAACTATGGTTACTATGGATACGAGTCGCACTCGGTATTATTGTCATAAACCTCTTACATCCCCTTTCCCTTCCACCACCCTCCTCTACACACACAAGAACAAGGGTAAACACTGCAACCCATCATGGCCATGGGAGAAAAAGTGTAACGTGAGGGAAAATAATCTGTCATTTGACAAGCAAATGACTGAATGACTGAATGACTGAATGACTGAATACATAAATAAACAAATAAATCAAAAAGATGAAAATAAAGAGGTCCATACCTTCGGGGATGGGATGTTGACTGTACTCTAAAAATCGCTGACGAGCTAAAAACTACTGATTTTTTTCTTACCAGGAGCAACACCCGCCCGCCCCCCAAAGAAAAAAGGGGGAGGAAGAAGAAGAAGAAGAAGAAGAAGAAGAAGAAGAAGAAGAAGAAGAAGAAGAAGAAGAAGAAGAAGAAGAAGAAGAAGAAGAAGAAGAAGAAGAAGAAATGGATGCAAACATTCCGCCCCTTGAACCGGTTCTTTGGGTCGATATTATTCTTGACATCAAAGCTGGCTGAAGGAAATTTAGCATCGCAGTAACCAGCATTATTTTGAATTGTTTGTTATCGTGAGAAGATCCGTCATCTCAGTCAAGGTTAAATCCTAGGTACTATTTTCCAAGATACAGACCATGATTCTACTTGTGACGTCATACAACTGATAGGTCCTATCTTCACGGTTAAACTAATACCAGTGTTCTTTGTGGGATCATTTTTACCGTTTTGACGTAAGCCCTATTAATTTTATAAAGAATTCATAAGTTTCGCAAAAAAAAAAAAAAAAAAAAAAAAATAGCAAAGTAGTTTGGGACACAAAATTTCCCTCTTGTAATTAAATCAATTTTTGTCCAGTTTATTTGATTATTTCCTTTTATTTGTTTGTTCATTTTTGTTTGTTGTTCTCTCTAAAGTAAACATGGTAAAAATTCTTAGCTAATAGCTTAGCCTTTCGTCCATACCAATCTTTCACATCGACTGACCACATCCTTTCTCTCTCTCTCTCTCTCTCTCTTTTATGTTCACGTTTTTTGATATAACGAAAAGAATATTCACATTGTTCATGAACTAATTTGGAACTATACAGGTCGTGGAGGTCACGGAGGTTATTAACATCGCGTTAAAAGTACAAATTTACAGGTTCAGGTAAAGTTCGGAATTTCTGTCTTTGTAATAAATTTTTAACGAGTGTTTTTGTTTTGTATAGGCAATGATAAAAATGACGAAGTTACGAACTATTCTGTATTGTATTCATCTTATGCATCATTAAACTTTCTGATCTATTTTAAGATACAGCAATATTTCGCTGACAGTCCCGTTAGCAATATTCTTCAAAAAATGGGGTCGCAATTCGATCGCAGTAACAGCAATATCAAATGGTCTTTATGCTGTAGACCTGAAAAATGCTGGTCTGATTTCACTGACCTGAATAGTAAGTTCATATCCGTGTTAAGAAAAAACCTGATGGTAGTTCGAGGCCTTCGAGGATTCGAGGAATAAGAGGGGGGAAAAAACGCACCGTGCTGCGTAAAAGATGTAAAAAAAACAAAAACAAAAAATGGTTCTTTCCATATAAACGAAAGGTTGGAATCTCGAAAATGTTAGGGTCCGTAATTCATAAAACTGAAATCAGATTTATTGAATAGTACAAAGTCGCAAAAGAATTAAGGTTCCAATGGTCATCGCTTTCAAGTATAATGATTTTAATTGCTCTCCTGAGTGTGGAAGCATATTTAAGTTATTGGGCATGAGTTTTACAAGTTTTGCTTTTCAACATGTCCAACTGTTTTCTCACTATTATTATGCTTTTGGTCAAATATGTGCATTTCTATGATTAATTATTTGATATTGATTTATATCGATGAAAAGACATTGTTATTACTGCTGTCATTACTTATTTCTGTTAATTTTGTTATGCACTATGATTGAATGAAGACAGTGAATAAAGTGAACTGAACCGAACTGTTACGGCATGTATTTGTATAGTTGAAACTACTTCAAGAAGTAGTATGGACATTATTCTATAAAGTATTGACCTCATTTGCTCTTTGAGAATGATTCACTGTTTTAGTATGTATTTTCACTATCCTGCACATTGAAGATTTATCCGAGTATGGTAATACAGGTCAGAGGTTATTGACCTACATGAGGAAGATTGACTAAAGTCAAAGGAAAGGTATGTTTATGGATATCAGGATGTGCCCTGAGAACGCAAATTGCGAAACATTTCAGTGGTATCTAGAAATGCAAAGGTTTGGAAATACGACGGTATTTCCGTTTACAAAATGTAAACATATTCCAGAGGCTACGTAATATTCTCATAATTCCTTCACTGATGTAGAGACCAATAAAAGATGGATGCTTCCGCAAATGGTAATGATGTCAAACACAAATGAAGGTCATATACTCGCTTCTACAAAGGTGCGTTCAGCCATGCCCAGTTAAACCAACCATGTCGAAGAAACCGAGGCGGTAACGTGTGTGAATCATGCATACAAATTAGTGATGATGAGTGACCCAACAAAGGTATGCGTATTCATTTTATATCAGCATAGGTTATAATGATGATAATATTCGAAACAAAATGGGAAGCACTGCCGTATACACTTTAACCCACAGCCCCCCTTTTTTAAGGTTATGTTGTTGTTGTTGTTGTTGCTGTTGCTGCTGCTGTTGTTGTCTTTTAAGAGGTTTGCCGCGGCATATGTGAACAAGCCTAAATGATGAATACTGTTGCCAGCCTTTAGACTCAGCGGTAGTCCCAATAATCCCGGAGCCTCATCATGGGTTTAGTATCAATTTCCCGCGCTGACTACCGATGCCTGGATTGCCAGGCACGTCTAGACGGATAATTAGCGACCGTGTCCATACACCAAAATACTTATTCGGTCTGTCATGGAAAGGGTGCGTTCATATCACTATTTCACCCTATAACAAACCTCAATCGATCAGAACTAAAATTCTTACGTCTTAACATGCCAGGTTTTCATTGAGAAAGCTTGGAAACAGAGCAGCTCATTTCTTTGAGCTAGGGATCACGATGTAAAGTCTAGCATGAATAAACAACTGAGCTGGATTCAAAATAAAACATCCAGCAGGCCTCCGTAGACACGGTCCAAGGGGCATTCGTAATAGTAAATGGCCTGGGTACAGATTGAAAGACAGAAGGCCTGTACAGAATATTTCTTTAAACATCATTTTAATTTTTTCCATTAAAGTTCGATACTCACTGACTAAAAAAAAAGAAAAAAAGATCGTTTCATCAGCTTCTATTAAAAGCCCTTCAATAGCAGCGATACTGTACAAGAACACCTTCATTTATCTCACGAAAGCACTTGCCAGCAGTTTTACCTACTCTTAATTATCGCATTATGTCTTTTTAACTATTAAAGTGTGATATACAGATGCACATTCGTTTATTTATTTATTTTTTCAATTTAGCCTTTTCTTTCTAGAAAAATTACTTTACAAAGAGATCGAAGCATGATAATTACTTTGCATGAATTGAACTTAAATGTTTAATGGTAGTGCGTTGGACACGATGTCAGAGATTTTGGATTGGCAATCCTTAGCCAAATAATCGACAATGACAATGGTTTCCATGGTGACTAGCGGAATATAAAGCAGTTGTTTCTTTGACCGCAATGATTCAATGTAATAACGATAATCGAGGGTTAAAGAGACAGCACCAGACAGGCACACAGTCTGCGGAGGCGCAGATTCAGGGAAGGGGACAGGAGAAAGGGGCAAGCCCCCCCCCCCCCCATGATAAAATGATATAAGAGGAAAAGAAAATACTAGAGAGAGAGGGAGAGGGAAAGAGGGCGATTGAGTGAGACAGACAGACAGACAGACAGACAGGGTTGACAAGGAAGGGAACAAGTGCTAATTACGGACCTTTTTGGTGTAATTTGCGATTTTGCTGGTTGGGTAAGCGATCAGTGGACGGATAATCATAAGTTCTCTCGGAGGGACTTGGCAATTGCTATGAGACACTAGTATGGCCATGATAACGCATGGACTTGACGTCGTCAGTGTTCCGAGATCATTACGCTACCACTGAACTATCACAGTTATTTATTTATTTTTAATCAATGTCGTTATCTGAGTAACATCTACCCCCCCCCCCGGCAATGCCACCTAGGGTGACAAACCGATGACAGCTCAATCCAAGAATTTGAGGCTAGAAAACCTCGACAAAACCGCATGTTACGCAGAAAAGAATTGGGCTTTGTTGAGCACTTGATTTTCTGTTTTTAAGATGAGTGTATCGAAAGAAAAGTAGAGAAAATTGATTTTCCGCTCTTCATTGTAATACTGCATAATCTATGAAAAGTGCTTTTTCCCAGTGAAACAGCAGTGGTTTTATTTAAAACCTTTAATTGTCCTGATAGCAGAAAAAGGGCATTCATCTCATCTAATTTACATTTATTTGTATTTTAAATTCTGTGTTGTTACATTGTTACCATAAGCACTTTGATAAGGCCTAATTAAGGCCAAATAAAAATAATTCCTAACATTTATTGCTCCTTTCCTCTTCCTCCTTCCTTTATTGTGCTCGCATAAAAATTTTGAGCATTTTCGATTTGTTTTTTTTTTCTTTCTAAAATTAACTACATCTGGACAATGCATGACGTGACAAGAAATCAATAATACCATGCATTTTCACAGTTTTAGACAGGGGACGCGGAACGTTTTTCTTAATTGGGGGGGGGGGGGGGGGCTAACACCCAAACAGGCGGAGTCCAGGGGGTGGAGCCCCCTGATGCCCTGGGGTTTTTATGGCTGTGCAGGCCTATGAAATGAGCAACAATATAGATAATAATTTTTTACAGCTAATAGTTTGTTTTTAGCCGAAATGGGGGGGGGGGGGGGGTCGTATCAATACGGTTCACGTTGGAAGCATAATGTGGAAGAAAAATAAAACATGATGTTTCCGGATTGCGACAACTAGCGGGAAAGTTTGAGCCAACCTTTCATGCCAGGTGTGCGTGAACAGTTAGTGTACAAACACATTTGTTTGTGCAGTGTCCATGACTTTCAGCAAGACTGTCAATTTCATATCGTTCTAATGATTCCAAAACCTCATTATGCTTATAGTGTGCCATTATGTCCTACATAAAAACAATCTATCCCAATCATATTAAGGCATTCCCTTTCACAATAACATCCCATGATCATAACTCAAGTTTGTCTTTAGTCTTCTTCTAAAGTGACCATCAACCTATAATGATCATAACGTATAGTTAATGCAGTGGCGGCACCAGGATTGTTAAAGTGGGGGGGGGGGGGGGGCAAATGGAGGGCAAAAGAAAATGTTGAGGGGGCAGGGGCAGTCAAAATTTTTTTGCGTGTATGGAGAAATTGAGCATGAAGCGCAAGGTTTTTTTTTCCTCTTACACACATTTTAATATCAATTTTGCAAGTGAGCAAAGCAAGCGAACCAAAAATAACCGCTTTTTTGGTTTTTGATCGCATTTTTGAATAAATATTCTGAAATATGATGAGCGAGCGAAGCGAGCGAGCCAAAAATGGCTACTTTTCTCGTTTTGAATCGCATTTTAGAAGAGAACTTTATAGATATGACGAGTGAGCGAAGCGAGCAAGCCAAAAATAACCACTTTTTCGGTTTTTAATCGCATCTTCGAATAAATATTCCGAAATATGACGAGCGAGCGAAGCGAGCGAGCCAAAAATGGCTACTTTTCTTCTTTTTAATTGCATTTTAGAAAAGAACTTTAAAGATATGACGAGCGAGCGAAGCGAGCGAGCCAAAAATAACCACTTTTTTGGTTTTCAATCGAAGAGCGGAAAATGGTATTTTAGAGCACTTCACAGATTGAATATGATGCTTATGACAACATCTACTTATTTACAAATTACTGTATAATTTTTCTTTTCAGTCCTCAAAATTTCTGGGGGGCAACTGGGGGGGCAAAGCTTCTGAGTGGGGGGCGAATGCCCCCCCATGCCCCCCCTTGGTGCCGCCACTGAGTTAATGTCTCTATAAACGCTAAATGCAGGAAGCTATAATTTCGTAGTACATTATAATTACCTCTAAAGTATTGTTCAGATATGCAGTGACAAACCACCTTGAAAACCGACGTGGATTTTGTTTTTGTTTTCGTTTTTTGTTTGTTTTTTCTTTTGTTTTTTGTTTGTTTGTTTGTTTGTTTGTTTTTGTTAACCACGCTTCGCGTCACATTTCTGTATCTAAAGCAGATAAGTGAGATATGCGTATTAAGCACCTGTGTTGGCTCAGTCGCAATCACTGTTTGTACATAAAACCCTAGCGGTTATTTCAAAGCGGCTTGTCGTTGCATTTGTGAACAGGGTTATACAAGGAAAAGGATTTGGACACTGTGCGCTCAATATACTTTTTTTCATTGCTGTCCACTGACAGACTTGGTTTCTTGATATTGAATAACTTGGAATAAAAAGTGAAATCGGAGCCAGGTACCCTTCATGACCTGTTGATTCAAAGGCGGACACGACTTTGAAACCCGAAACTTGTGTGCATATATTATATTCATCATACATTTGCGCTCAATGTAACACTTTGTTGAATAGCTTAGAGAAAAAAAAAAAGAAAAAAGAAAGAAAAAAATTGGTGCCAGTCAGTCTTCATGATCTGATGATTGGAAGGCGGGCGACTCATTAAATATCCATCGACATGATCGAGGTATTGTGGGTCGACCAGTCGTTCAAATCACCTCACCATATGGGAAGACATCTGTTGAATGTGACCTTTTGGCCACGGGATGTCAAGGGTCAAGTTGAAATGAGTTTCAAAGATGGCGCGTGCAGACTACAAATCGCTTGAGGTTAAAACCCTTGGTCCATAACGATCTCACATTCTGCACGATACTGAAAACACTTCATGTCGACAAGTGCTTATGAACAAGATGTTTACTTAAATTTTGAATTCAACGTCCCATTCATCTGAACATGCTGAAAGGGAAAATTTAGTACAGTAACTGGCTTGAAAGGTGCAATTATTGAAATCGCTCTGTTTTCCAATTCAATCATTGCAAACTTTAGAATCTTACGGAACTGGAAATGAACATTTGAGCCTGATGTTTTTTTCACGGAAGGACATTTGACAAATTTCGAAAGCTTGAGGGCCTGTAAGACATAAGTAATGAAATACAGTATGTTGAGCTATTTTATGTTTGATTGTGAAAGGTATCACTGAAAGAGTTGAAATTGGATACAATTGGTTGTCTAGTA
>CM057167.1:9586741-9597531 GCA_029962745.1 Echinometra lucunter
AGTATGTTGCCCAGTGTTGGTTTTTTTTTTAAAACTCTAAATTACCAAACTAAATTTAACCAAATTTTAAGAGTGTTGTAGATATTCGCCCAAAAAATATCGGCGCATCTGAAGAGCTATCTTTTTCTAGGAACATTGTATCATGTTTATATTATGACATTCGTCCTTAAGAACATAAAAAAGAACGAGGGAGCTCACAAATCATTTTTAACTCTTACCAGAAGTAAAACCTTTTCTTGAAGCTGAAACAAAATACACACGCACATCTAGATCGAGGCTCTTTCATGAGCAGAAGTACCACAATATGATTTTGATATCGATAGTTTGATTTGTAACTATTTTGGTTGTGTGAATATTCAATTTAGTGAGAAAAAAAATGGACAAGATACAAGAAACTTCAGAAGGCCATCCACCCGGACATTAGTGCAGACAGGTCCTCATACCGGGGGGGGGGGGGGGGGGACGATTCCCCCATTGATACATATTTATAGACACACGTTAAAAAAAAATCCACTTCAAAAAGTGGGGGATGCATCAACCATCCCCCCCCCCCGCTGTCTTCGCCCATGCACCCCGAAATTATGAACATTATGTACAAATGCCCCTCCCTGTCTAAAAGACAGCTAATTCATGTATGGTTTTCACACCACTCCTTTATAGCTGCACAAGCATCTGATGCATATTTTTCTTTTGCCCCACTCTTTTGCTTTAACCACTCTATGAAGATCTGTTCATTCTTGTGTTTGGTTAAGAACTTTCCCGCGAGGGAGTACGCCTGAATAGAAAAAAATAAAAAAGAAGAAAAGAACAGGAAAAAATGAGATTAATTCATTATACCTCAATGGCTTTAGTACTAAATATAATAAAACTAATTGAAACAGAAAATTCCAAATTGCTCTAGAGTACATGGTTTTACATGCAACTTCATTATCCATGTTATATGGAGACTGAGGAGTATGGATTCATGTGTTTTTCCCCCAACGCTATCCATTGTCTGTACTCTCTGGGTACATTTAGCATGGGAGACCTCTAAATGATGTAAGCACGATTACATGTTGCCTTACGAAGATTCCTGATTCAAAAAAATGAAACACGGTTCGTTATTGCGAAAATGAAAAAAAAACCAAAACAAACAAACAAACAAATAAATAAAAAAGGGGGTATTATTCCGGAAATGGAATGATCTTCATAATTTTTGAGAATTTTCGGCATTATGAACTCCATATCATTTTCAGAATTCCAACTTTCGGGGCAATGAACACTTCGAACCCATGAGAGGAAGAGAGAGACAGAGAGACAGAGAGAAATGGATGATAATCATTGTAAATGATGATAAAATGAATGAATGTTATAAACTATGGATCTTATGTGATAATTTCCCAAACTTCTCGGAATTATGAACCCTATTCACTTCCAAATTCGTAATTCCATCTTGTTCACGCATGCAGTGGTATAGGACAATATTCCTGTTTTACGTAATTTTGAATGGAAAAATATAGGTAACCTAATCCAGGCAATGTGACTACCATAGATTTAAAAAATGGCAGCATCCACGATCCTGTCCCTGCTTGCCCATTCTTAGCCTTGAGATGAAGGCGTATAGAGCGAGTCGTGTTGATTATCCCGAGGAAAAATAAAAATAAAAACAAAAACAAATTGCATGTCTTTGAAATATTTGGAGAAATAGTGTTTACTTTCATTCTGATTTTCTCACTTTATGATTTTAAAAGAAATTTGACTTCAGGCCAGTTCAAAATCATCCACGGATTCTATGAGTTGCCCATGATCTTTTATTTCATATGATTTTGGCTTCAAGAAATGTACCGAACATTTTAAATGAATAATAGGATTTTTTCGTAGACTAGAAAGCTGCCAAGATAATTACTTT
The DNA here is from genome assembly GCA_029962745.1 of Echinometra lucunter. Classification (NCBI taxonomy): domain Eukaryota; kingdom Metazoa; phylum Echinodermata; class Echinoidea; order Camarodonta; family Echinometridae; genus Echinometra; species Echinometra lucunter. Next base: position 9,588,630 of record CM057167.1, read on the forward strand.
CGTATGCCCAGCCCGCTTCAGTTTATCGGCTGCTACGCGTCCTAGTCCAGGGACATCCTTGATCGGCCTCTCACCCATTGGTTGATTCACTAACTCCCTGTGCTTTTTCGACGCAGTCTGGTCTCTGTATTCCTCTACAATAATGTAGAAAATAAAGAAATGTACAGCGAAATAACTTGGGAAAGTAAAAACAGTCCCTTCAGTTTGATTTTCCAACTTTAAAAACATTTAAAACGAGTGTGGAAATGCTCGATGTGCTTCGAACCTGTTGAATCTCCCTTCTGTCAAAACTAAATTACCTACAACATGTACAAGATGCGATTTTCACCGACTGGTAGAGAAATGGTTATCATGGTTATAGCCTTATAATCTAGAACAACTGTATCATATTGCAAAATGATTTCCTTTAATAGTCTGCACCCAAGTGCTGATTGTGATTTTGGGGCATCCTGTATAATGGAATATCCAGGGGATAAGGCTTTGGCAGCACTGATGTAATGATGTTTTTAAAAATGTGTTATTACTACCTTTATAAAGGTCTATGAAGTTTTTTTTAAATTTTAAATGATATTTTTTTTATTTTCTCTCAAATGAAATACATATTTGTCAGGGGAAACCAGGTCAGCTACCAAGCTGAAATGTCAGGTTTGCTTCACTCAATGCTTTGAATGGGTCCTTTTGTTTGGGAAGCTAGGGCTTTTTATGCTTGGGTGAACGGTGCAGCTATAGGGAGGTGTGTGTGTGTGTGTGTTGTGGGAAAGGAGAGTGCAGTGTAAGTGCCACACCCAGGTTCCATTTCTTATTCTAGCACACAACCTGTTTGCAGGGCATGGATATGAAGTTGCCATGCCTGCTCTGTTGTGATAATTTTTGCGGTTGTCTGTCAAAAATCTGTGGAAAATCAACAGAATCGTTGGGGCAGGCGAATAACCTCATGGCCGTCTCATCCAGTGAGGAATTGTAAGTTGAATTGTTTACTTTAATGTGCTTTTTTGTTCTAAACCAACTGCAAGACTATTTACTGTCTTGTCGAATTGAATGTAGTGCTGGATGCTATGATGTTTTCATTTAATATGTCTATATGTATATCATGGGAAAAAAAACAATATTCCAATGAATATGTACCTGAACTATAATGTAAATTTTGTAAATAGTCTTTTGTTTCACCTTCCGAATTGATATACTAGGTGTTAACTGAAGCTGCCTATGAATAATTGACTATAATGCAGGTATCTTCTAATTATTCCTAATTGTAATCATTTGTATGTGTAGAACATTAGGAGGGGTAGTTGATTTTTCATGTTTCCAGGTAACTCCTTGGGCGGTTGCCCGAAAGAGCTACCCTACCGGTTGGTGTCAGAGCATGAAGGGGTCGTTCGCGGTCGCCAAGAAGGTTGTCACACAAGGGGTTGACGTTGGTCGTCGCTGGAATAATGCTCATGTGCGGAAGACATGATTGAATGTGTGATGTCGCCATATTCGAGGACTGGTCGATGTTGGTCGTCGCCAGATGGGAACTCGCGATCTAAGTGATCATGTATTAGTCCATTTTATGGAGGAGCAGGTAACGGCTTACTAACTTTGAATTTTATAGGACTTGGTGTCCATCAAAGCAATTTGGAGCAAGCATGACAAAAGGATTGTCAACATAGCAAGTGAATGATCTTAAAGATCATTGTTGGGACTGGAAATTACTGAGTGAACTTTCATTTTATGACACTTGCAGGATCATTTCGATGTATGAGGATAATTTCAGACTATGTGAATGATGTCAGTCTATGTTAGTACTTTCATTCTATTACTTGATATTGTTCTCTAGATTAAAAAAAACAACAAAAAAAAGGAAGGATTTACTTTTAATGTAAATCAATTGGGTTTTGGCAACCATCGATGTAATGATCTTTGTGATCAGTGCCCATGATTTTGTGACCATGTGCATGAGTTTATGTTGATTGAAACACAAACTAAAGAATAAATTTGTTTTTATCGATAGCGGTCATTTAGGATTTGGTGGCAAACTACTGTGTTGTGGAGGACATTTGAATCTGAAAGCTCAACTTATTGCACGTAATTGCCTACTGTAATTATTGGAAGTTGCGCATCTTCTTGGTTGATTCATTACATGCAAGAAATAGGTCTAGGTGACCGCTGAATCATTTTGTTTGTACCAGGTATGGTTAACATTTATGTCTGTCAACGGAGATATATTGACACCTGATTTTTTTTTAACCTTTGATGTATGATCAAGAATATATATTTAGTTCTTTATTTTACTCCTTGTCTCCCGGTGTTTTATTATTGTCTGTACCTCTGACAATATTATACAAATCATTCATAACAAAAGTTTTACATATTCTTCATATAGCAGGATCATGCATTTGTTATGAAGTTGTTTCCTTATTCGATATTTAATTCCTTATTCATTTCCTTATTCAAATTATTTCTTTTTTCGAAGAGCGAGAATTTTGTCAACCCTGCCTGGTGCCCACCGACCCCACATAGATTCCAACGTGACCTTGACCATGCCCCCAAGGTCACATGGATAAAATGGCGCCCAAAATGAATGCTTTGAACAATTTAAGCGACATCAATCAACAAAATATTATTCAAATAATCCATTTATACATTCCTAGAACCATGTAGAACTGTAGAAGTATATAGAGGACAAAACATTAAGTTGTATATGAAGAACATGAAGAATATCTTTATTCAAGATTAACTCTCTATGTGACACTGAACGGTAGAGAAGATCGAATTTAGATTTCAATAAACAGTTTTCTATTGTCTCAGTTTTAAAATTTGGAGTAATATTGCGAGGGAGCAAATCGACCGAGTTTTGAAATTTGTTGCTCTTTAAACCCTCAAAAACTCTGTTCCTGATGCACTTACCCTGCGAATGGGCGGGGTGCAAAATCCTTAATAAAAATAAGAGTTTTCTCTTTCTTTCTTCTTTTTCTCTTTTGCGGCCCCTCAAAGTGCCGCCCGGGGCAATTGCCCCCCCCCCACACCATAGACACGCCACTGGTTTCATGCAACACACTTGATAAGCCTTGCCCGACTAAATATTAAGTGCGAGCGAGCGTAGAGAACGAACTTTGGAATTAAAAAACAAATCTACTTTGCTTCAATTTATAGGGGCACCGGTTCTTTTTTTTTTTTTTTTTTTAAATGAGAGTTTTTGGAAGTTGAGCCCTAGGTCTTGTCTCTTGCTCCACTGCCTCGCACTTAAATGAATAACAATGGAATTTATTATTATATGAAGTTCCTCTGATTCTTAAGAGCTAGGTATATGGCTATTTTGGAGACTTTAAATTAAGTCAACAGATCTGAAGAGGGATAATTAAAAGAGGGGGTGGCACAAGAAAGAAAGGGGACTAATTAGACGTTAAAAAAAAGGACATGTGCAGTATCTGATTTGGAGGGGCACTTATCGGGAAAAGATTTTCAATATATAAACTAAAAGGGACATTGAAAAGGAGCACTTATCATTAAAAGTGAAAAGGGACACTAATCAGAAAACAAAAGGGGCACTTATAGTACGTTAACAGAAGGAGAATTGCGACGTACTACAAAGGAAAAGGGACATTTATAAGAAGTGAATAGGGGCATGTATCAGATTTCAAATGGGCACTTGCCCAAATGGAAAAGGAGAACTTATCAGAGGTGAATGAGGGCACTTGGCAAAAGGCTAAATGTACTTAGAACCGAAAATGGGCAGCCAAAATGGACACTTATCACATTGCATTCATTATAGGAAATGAGCATTATGAAAAAGGGGTAGGGTCAATAATCTGGTGTAAATAAGGGGGAGTTGTATGATTTAAGAAGGGCAACTTATCTACAGTGGAAAGGGGCACTCGGTGAAAGGGCACTTATCAAAAGAGAAAATGAACCCTTGTAAGGAGAAACAATTCAGAGGGGCATTTTCAGAGGGGCACTTTTGGATGCTTTGAAAAGTGAGGTGCCCCCTGCTCTCCCCCCCCCCCCATCGGCGCCCCTGAGTCAGTCCGCAGCCCAGTTTTACGAAACTCGTATGCACGTCCAAGTGACGAATATTCGTGAGCAGAAGAGTATGGTAGAAAACTGCGAATTACTTAGCTATCCCTGAACGGATTTTTACCATTGAATAATATGGATATATGTTTATGATTTTCCAAACAAACTAACAAATATGAATGAATTAATCAATTTATCACAAAAATCACAATGAAACATACATATTTATAAAAATCACGATACATACATCTTGGTAAAGGGAGCTAACAAATGGCGTAATTATGCTAGGTTAGCCCTACATCTCTTATATATTTTTAAAAAACATTTACAATTCATTAAAAAATAACATTACAAGTACAATAATAAGAATAATAACGAATATAAAGTGAATTTGAAATAAATAAAATGAATAATAATGACCTGCAACAATTTTTTTTTCCAACTGATTTTCAAATTGGTATTCCTCAATTAAGTACTGTTTATCATTATTTTCGTCCAAAACTTTTGCGACTGGTAATATTCCTTAATTCTTTTTGCAAATTATTCCATATTACAGGTCCCGAATATGAAATTGATTGTTTCCCCAAATTGGTTTTACCAATTGAAAAATTCAGATTAGATTTATCTTTCTTTCATGTTTGACAAGGTTGTTCTGCAGTTTGTCCCCCCCCCAAAAAAATACGATGACCCTATAAGTATATATCAGTTATGAAAGAAATCAGTTTGCAATATGAAAAGTCATTGCAGATTATGAAACCATGACTATTTCTCTACCAGTCACTAAAGACCCCGTTTGATTAGAGAAATACGGATTTTTGTAAACAATGCCATACATATAGGTCCCTACTGTCAAACTTTGAACAAAAGGGACCTTCAAATCCTTTTCGAATTGTTTGCAAAGGAAACTTTTTCTTTTTATTTGCACTTTGGTTGTGATGATAACAATCAATTTTTCGTTATAGTTATCCTCATTCTTGGTGTTGCTGTTGTTACAAATAAAGGGAATGTGGATATGTTTTTCCATAACACAATAAATCATTAATGAGAAAAGATGAGCAGTTTTCAGCGTTTTTGACATGTTGGTCATTTGTAAGTAATAAAATTCAATGATTATAAAACAAAATTATGAGACTATTTCATAAGTGCATTGTCTTGATTCTTTGAAGGGAAGTTTTTTTTTTTATTTTGTTATTTTTTTTTTACATAATCTGGAACAATCTTTGTTGAAATAGTATGCATGAAATTGAATAAACTTGTAAGCCAGTCTTCTGTGAACAAGATATTTTTGATGGCGAAAATTCGCTGAAAATCGTTTATCGTTTGTTTCGTGTTCAAGCAGAACCATCACGTGTGAACATCGTATTTCTCTCTCTATGTATAATGAAACTCAGAAAGCGCAGAAAAGATACTTACTAGTGTTTACTGGCCGAGTGCAAGCCGCAAATTTCACTGCCTTTTTATTTCCTTTTTTCTTCCGACCATCACCAGCCTTTTGTAAAAGTGAGAAAAGACGAAAACAAATACACACACAAAAAAAAAAAGTAAATGCAAATGTTAAACTCTCATTACACGAATGAAGAGAAATTCACCTGTTCCAACTGTCATGACTGTCAGTAAATCAGGATCAATCCTTTAATCAATCATTATTATCATTATTATCATTAGTATTAGTAGAACCATTACTATTATTACTATTATTATTATCATTATTATTATTATTATTATTATTATTATCATTATTATTATGATGGTGATGATGTTTATGATGATGCCGAATATTTCTCGTTAAAAAATCGACTCAACTATAACACAGGAATTTCAGGTGGGGTATGTATTTTACTTGTTTAAGATAATATCATATCCAAAATCACTCATAATTTAGATGAAGACCAAAATGAAAGTTCGAACGAAGCAAAATGACCCAGAATTGGCCATAAATGTACAACAACAATTTCAACTCAGAAAGCCCTTGCATGTTTCTCTCTCTCCTTTCCTCTATCCATGGATCTTATCTCATAAGATCCATGCTCTATCCCTCTATATCATGCTTCTCTCTCTCTCTCTCTCTCTCTTTCTCTCTCTCTCCTTCTCTCTCTCTCTCTCTGTCTCTCCCTCTTTATCATCCTGTCAAGATCGTCTTCTCTGGCAGACGGTGGGGGGGGGGGGGGAGGATTACTTTGCACAGCGCTGGGCTTACTGCAATCTCAGGTGTCTAAATAGTCAAATCTGGGGTATTTACTATTATTATTATCATCATCATCATCATCATCACTATCATGTTAACAATAATTTTGTCTAATTGTATACAATTTTATGGTGACCCTGAAGTACACTCGACAACAGGTCACATCCGACGTGAATTTCGCGGTCAACTTTGCGTCCAAGTCGCGAATTTCGCATCCCGGGTCATGAATTCCGCATCCCGGGTCATGAATTTCGCGTCGCGGGTCGCGCGAATTTCCGGACTGGGACGAATAGTAATTAGCCCCGAAATTCACGTCGCACATGACCTGTTGTCGAGCGTTCTTCAGGTCCACCACACAATTTATATATCGCAACATAAATATCTCACAATAACATAAATCATGAAAAAGAAAGGGAGGTCCTTCCTCCGCAATGGTTAAAATCTATTTCAGTGTAATTTCACCATGCCTGTTCCTTACACCCAAATGTGTTACAAACGTCAGCAAAATAATCAACAATATCCTTGAAATGTAGTCTCTTTTGTTGTGGGGGGAAAACCAAGCCAGTGGGAAAACCTACATCTATAAATAACCGTTTCTTCACGAATGATATCGATTTATGTGTGTAGTTCACATGGGTCTCCTGAAGATAATGCGGAAGAAAGCTTGATATTGGAGTTGACGGTACCATCTTGTATGAGCCTAAGGCCCTGATGCATATTCGACGGCTACGTTTGCAAAACCTTTTCTACTAAAATATAAAAGGAAATATGCGAAATTACAGTTTATAATGGTCATCTCCATTCGTCAATTGGGATTGTTCGTATAGTGTTCTACTGACATGACTGATTTTAAAGCAAGTCAAGATGCCATGAGATCTGGATACTGATTTGGAGAAGACCTGCTTTGGTTTTGCGACTTTATACTCTTAAAGTGAGACGTTAAGAAATTGTAAGTCTACCTTATGACGTATCTACTCATACAATGGACAATTAAATTAATTGTTAATCGTTTTCTTTCCGCCCTGCTTTTAATGAAGGTCGTTATCACCTTACAATCGCATTACCGTGATTTGTATTTGATAATTATATTGGTCCCGGTTTAATGCAATCCTCGACAGTCAATCAGTCAATCAATGAATGAATCAATCAAAACTTTATTATCATGGAAACGGGCCAACAGGCCACTGCAAAAGATAACATACGAACAAAAAAGTAAGTAAATGACATCAGAGATAAAATTCATTATGACTACGATCCGAATTACGGAAACAAAATTGTAAACTTCAAACATTATAAAGAGGTTATTGTTGTTGTTTTTTGAATGTTTTTGTTTAGTAATTTATTAATCACAGATTTTTCTTTTGATCTTACCTGCAGACCACTAGGTCCAGGTCCCATCTCATCACCAGTGGGTCCCTGACAAGAAAAAGGAATGACAATACAAATTTTTCTTCCATATTTTGTTTTTAAGAAAGATGAAGAAGTTAAATACATTTTGTAACTGCTTCACTAAAGGAGAATGATATAAGTTCAAGCCTGCACTCTTAAAGGCACGGAGAGGGGGAAAAGGCCTAACCTTTTACCAATTTTGGGCAACATATACCTACTGTCCACCCGACCAGGGGTTTTTGAGGTGCACTCATATATGTGATATATGTGTACAAAAATATGTACGAATTGGACTCCCCCCCCCCGTATGAGGACCTGTCTACACTAATGCGCCCAACTATTGGTTGTGATATAACATGCCCGTATGCAGCGGGGGGGGGGGGGGGGGGGGGGGCAGGGGCAGTTCCCCCTTCAAAAATCAAGCCTTACAGTTTATATTGAGAATTTTCACCAAAAAAAATCTCCCAAATTATGCACCAGATCTTTCAATTTAAATTTAAAAAATGCAAACACGCCGTCTTGACCAGCTGTCGCTTCGCTCCTTCGCTTTTGTGTTTCTTCGCTTCGAACACTTCACACATCCTTGCACCCCCCCCCCAGAAAGAAATTCCTGCGTACGGCTCTGATAGGTGCCCAATTTCCTACCTAAGACAAAAATCCAATTGAATACCCATTGAATTTCAATTGGTGTTCAATTTGTACCAATGGGTCTTAATAGGTTTCAATTGGTAAACATTAGAATTCAGTTGACGTCCTAAATTTCTACCAGCAATGGGGTCAACCAGTCGAAATTGGTTCAATGGAACTGCAATGGTACAGCTGATTTCTATTGGTCCAATTTGGACCACCTGTCAATTGGTTCCATTCGAACAATTGGGCCAATTGGTTTAAATGGGGAACAATTTCGACCAATTGGTTTGAATGGGGAACAAGTTGGACCAATTGGTTTTAATGGGGACCAATTGGGACCAATTAAAAAACTAGTTTTCAATGGGGATCACGTGACTGGTTTTACCTCATTTGTATATTTGCTATTTTTATTGAAAATTCAACAAATACAAATGCAGTAATATTTCTTTGTACATTTATTCTAAATAATGTTTATGAAATATTTCACCAAAAATGAATGATTTTGCATTTCATATTTCAAATAAAAACAGAAAGAGTGATTTATTGACTAGAATTTTGCGCTCAATACACTGATCATGCTATATAAGAAATCAGATTGAATGATGGTAGGCGCAAATATTCTAATTTCGAAGTGATAAGCGCCTCTAAACTAAAAACGAACCAACCGATTTGGGGACTTAAATTGGTTTCAATTTGACCAAC
>CM057167.1:9598031-9788825 GCA_029962745.1 Echinometra lucunter
TATCTCTTCATTGGGCTTCAATGGTATGTTTGACCTTTCTTCAATGCCGATGTTATGTAGACATTAAAACAACATATTTATACAAAGCTCTCATACGCACGTGAAGTACCTTTGAGAATGTAGGCTAAACATAGAGACCTTCTAAGTTATCAACAAGGAATGAATGCGAGAAAAAAAAAAGAAATATATGAAAATTATTTGAAGAAAATACTGAAAAAAAACTGGTTACCCGCCATGTTGATAAATCGTCTCAATTGATTAACGTGAATAAAAGAGATAAGAACAAGACTAGAAGTATCAAAATAAAGATTTCCGTCTAGCGAGAGTGGGTAGAGCGGAATAGATGACAAAATTTCAACGTCGGGGTCACTTAAGTTCACCCTCAACACCTGTTTCCAACTATGGTTACTATGGATACGAGTCGCACTCGGTATTATTGTCATAAACCTCTTACATCCCCTTTCCCTTCCACCACCCTCCTCTACACACACAAGAACAAGGGTAAACACTGCAACCCATCATAGTCCGACAGCCAAACCCGGATTTTAGGCCTAAGGTTGCATTTGAATGTTATAGTTTTTTTTTTAATTGATATCAACTGTTCAGACCTTCTATTTTAACAATCCACATGCTGGAGCTCTGTCAGCATTGAGCAAGGTAAGCACTATATAGGCACCAATCCTGCAGACGCAAGCTCATAAATATTCTTAAATATTCATAGGATTAGGATTAGGATTAGGATTAGGGTTAGGATTAGGGTTAGGGTTAGGGTTAGGGTTAGGGTTAGGGTTATGGTTAGGATTAGGGTTAGGATTAGGGTTAGGGTTTCAGCTTGCGTCTGCAGGATTGGTACCTATATAGTGCTTACCATTGAGCAATTTGAGATATACGCGAAAATCCAAAATGGCCGCTGGCGGCCATCTTGGATTTTGAGTTTACCTGCTTTAAACATCCCTAGAATGTTCAAAATTGGGAATTAAGGGCTTTTCGGGATGGAGAATCCAAATCTGAGGTTAGTTTGAGGATATGACTATGTTTCGATGTCTTGATTTAAAATGGCAGCTAATTTTCAAGATGGCGCCCCCAGCAGTCTATTTGTACATGTACATATATGCAATATTGCATTGAAAATCAAGTAGAAAATAGATTGAATATGATTGATTTTCTTTCTACAAGGATGATATTTAGAAACAAAAAACAACAAGCATAAATGTGACGGGGGAGGGGAGGGGGATAGACTCCTTCCCAAGCACACACACCCACACCCCACACACACACTTTACACTATGGAGGAAAAGCATATAATGTTCATCTTTTTGTAGCTGACAAAAACTATATGTGTACTCAAATCTCTTTATCAGGAATTTGAGGCTCAGAAATTAGTTATGAAATTCATTTATTAAGCATTCAGTTACTGCAATACTAATTACAGAAGAAACATACTTTCAACAATGATATTTCTTGATGTTTTCAAGGCCAAAACATCATTTTCCTGACTAATTTGAGTATCTCCTATTATATCTACGGTATATATCATTGCCTATCGTGGACTGAAAATTCTGCAAATCTCGGCTGAGCCGAATAACTAGTACTTTTCAACAGACCAATTCCTGAAATCGTGTGTTTAGCACCACTTTATTGTTGGCTAAAGTTAATTGATCCATATTTCAGCCATCATAAGAGACAGGTCAATGTTCAAATGATTGTTTGCATATTAGATGATAACATGCATTCTAAGTGCATGCCTGTTTACCATTTACGGAAAAAGTACACTTTTTATATTTTATGATATTTTCACAGTCAAATGATAATTTTCCTTACAAATATAGATATTGATGCTCATGGGTTTTGATTTGGGTTCGGGGGGGGGGGGGGGGACTGATGCCAAATATCCTCAGGCGGGGAGGAAAGCGACTGGGAAAGGGTAAGGAATTAAAAAGTGAAGGATTGATTAAGGAAAGGAGCACGTACAGAGATCAGAGCGTCACTAAATTTTGTGAATGGAGGGTATAATACCTATATTTGCTCACAGGTCTACTGCATTCTTAGTCTATTCTACCATTCATCCCATTAGCCAAACAAAAATAGCCTTCAAATGATATCGAAGGGGTACATCCCCATTACTTGAATGGAATGTTTAGGGACCTGTAAGCTTTCTAGTTTAGTTGACACTTTTTAAAAGTATGAACCACCGCATTTTTATTTTGTGGATGAGCGAGTAATAAATAAATGGGGTTTTTTGTCATCAAAACACACTCTCCAATGCACTAGGAATAAGAGTTTCGAATAAATCATTCGAAACTCTTATGCTTATGGTCTTATGTTTACAGTCCAAACCACCCTGTTTTTGTATATTACGAGTGAGCAAGGAAAATACACTCTTTTGATGATACAGTATTATTTCATGGTCAAAATGTTTTGATGGTATAGTCATCTCACTGCATACTATGACTCTATTCTAACACCTCGCTGGTCTAATCTTTTGCTGTTCTAAACCACCTTTCAAAATAATACGAGCGAGCGAAGGGAGATAAGGGAAAACACACGCTTGGCGAAAAAGTATTCCCCAACTGTTCTGTATTTAAATGCTATACGAGTGAGTGCAGCGAGTGAGGAAAACTTTACACTCCTTGATAGCCTCAAACTGTTGTATATTCGATCACCTAACTGCCAAATATAACGCTATTTGGCTCATCGCTTGCCATCCAAAACAATTCTGTTTCTATATGAGCAAGCAAAACAAGCTACGGACTCATTTTCTTTCAGATGTAGATTTGCCTCCAAAATAATTATTGTGATGATGTACATCTTCCCACAGAATTTGAGGACAGTTGGACACTTTGCTGTAAAAGCATTATTGTATTCAAACTTGTTGCTGAGCGAATAAGAGTGTATGATTCCTTTGAAATATTTTTTTTTTCAGATTTGATAGGTGAGTGTAGCAAGAAAGAGAACGATGGGTATTTAAAATATACTGTGCTAAGAACAGGGTTTTGTATTGTCATTCAATCTCATCATTCTAGTAATACATTTCATCGGCTTCCTCCATTCTCATAATTGGTGAGATAGGAATAGGCCATTGGTCACAGCCCTTTATCTCATGAAAAATTCCTCTGTTTTAGCTCTTCTCGATGTTTGACTCGACTCCTTGCACCTTTATTACTATCATTTTACGACAAGAAGAATAGTATAACATTAGATAGACAATTAGAAGAGAGAAAGAGAAAGCCCGATAAGACAAGAGAAAGAAAAGATAAGAAAAGAGACAGAAGAGAAGAAGAAGAAGAAGAAGAAGAAGAAGAAGAAGAAGAAGAAGAAGAAGAAGAAGAAATGGATGCAAACATTCCGCCCCTTGAACCGGTTCTTTGGGTCGATATTTTTCTTGACATCAAAGCTGGCTGAAGGAAATTTAGCATCGCAGTAACCAGCATTATTTTGAATTGTTTGTTATCGTGAGAAGATCCGTCATCTCAGTAAAGGTTAAATCCTTGGCACTATTTTCCAAGATACAGACCATGATTCTACTTGTGACGTCATACAACTGATAGGTCCTCTCTTCACGGTTAAACTAATACCAGTGTTCTTTGTGGGATCATTTTTACCATTTTGAAGTAAGCCCTATTAATTTTATAAAGAATTCACAAGTTTCGCAAAAAAAAAAAAAAAATAGCAAAGTAGTTTGGGACACGAAATTTCCCTCTTTTAATTAAATCAATTTTTGTCCAGTTTATTTGATTATTTCCTTTTCTTTATTTGTTTGTTCATTTTTGTTTGTTGTTCTCTCTAAAGTAAACATGGTAAAAATTCTTAGCTAATAGCTTAGCCTTTCGTCCATACCAATATTTCACATCGACTGACCACATCCTTTCTTTCTCTCTCTCTCTCTCTCTCTCTCTTTCTCTCTCTCTCTTATGTTCACGTTTTTTTTATATAACCAAAAGAATATTCACATTGCTCATGAACTAATTTGGAACTATACAGGTCGTGGAGGTCACGGAGGTTATTAACATCGCGTTAAAAGTACAAATTTACAGGTTCAGGTAAAGTTCGGAATTTCTGTCTTTGTAATAAATTTTTAACGAGTGTTTTTGTTTTGTATAGGCAATGATAAAAATGACGAAGTTACGAACTATTCTGTAATGTATTCATCTTATGCATCATTAAACTTTCTGATCTATTTTAAGATACAGCAATATTTCGCTGACAGTCCCGTTAACAATATTCTTCAAAAAATGGGGTCGCAATTCGATCGCAGTAACAGCAATATCAAATGGTCTTTATGCTGTAGACCTGAAAAATGCTGGTCTGATTTCACTGACCTGAATAGTAAGTTCATATCCGTGTTAAGAAAAAACCTGATGGTAGTTCGAGGCCTTCGAGGATTCGAGGAATAAGAGGGGGAAAAAACCGCACCGTGCTGCGTAAAAGATGTAAAAAAAATGGTTCTTTCCTTATAAACGGAAGGTTGGAATCTGGAAAATGATAGGGTCTGTAATTCATAAAACTGAAATCAGATTTATTGAATAGTACAAAGTCCCAAAAGAATTAGGGTTCCAATGGTCATCGCTTTCAAGTATGATTTTAATTGCTCTCCTGAGTGTGGAAGAATATTTAAGTTATTGGGCATGAGTTTTACAAGCTTTGCTTTTCAACATGTCCAACTGTTTTCTCACTATTATTATGCTTTTGGTCAAATATCTGCATTTCTGTGATTGATTATTTGATGTTGATTTATATCGATGAAAAGGCATTGTTATTACTGCTGTCATTACTTATTTCTGTTAATTTTGTTATGCACTATGATTGAATGAAGACATTGAATAAAGTGAGCTGAACCGAACTGTTACGGCATTTATTTGTATAGTTGAAACTACTTCAAGAAATAGTATAGACATTATTCTATAAAGTATTGACCTTATTTGCTCTTTGAGAATGATTCACTGTTTTAGTATGTATTTTCACTATCCTGCACATTGAAGATTTATCCGAGTATGGTAATACAGGTCAGAGGTTATTGACCTACATGAGGAAGATTGACTAAAGTCAAAGGAAAGGTGTGTTTATGGATATCAGGATGTGTCATGAAAACGCAAATTGCGAAATATTTCAGTGGTATCTAGAAATGCAAAGGTTTAGAAATACGACGGTATTTCCGTTTACAAAATGTAAACATATTCCAGAGGCTACGTAATATTCTCATAATTCCTTCACTGATGTAGAGACCAATAAAAGATGGATGCTTCCGCAAATGGTAATGATGTCAAACACAAATGAAGGTCATATACTCGCTTCTACAAAGGTGCGTTCAGCCATGCCCAGTTAAACCAAGGTGTCGAAGAAACCGAGGCGGTAGCGTGTGTGAATCATGCATACAAATTAGTGATGATGAGTGACCCAACAAAGGTATGCGTATTCATTTTATATCAGCATAGGTTATAATGATGATAATATTCGAAACAAAATGGGAAGCACTGCCGTATACACTTTAACCCACAGCCCCCCTTTTTTAAGGTTATGTTGTTGTTGTTGTTGCTGTTGCTGCTGTTGTTGTCTTTTAAGAGGTTTGCCGCGGCATATGTGAACAAGCCTAAATGATGAATACTGTTGCCAGCCTTTAGACTCAGCGGTAGTCCCAATAATCCCGGAGCCTCATCATGGGTTTAGTATCAATTTCCCGCGCTGACTACCGATGCCTGGATTGCCAGGCACGTCTAGACGGATAATTAGCGACCGTGTCCATACACCAAAATACTTATTCGGTCTGTCATGGAAAGGGTGCGTTCATATCACTATTTCACCCTATAACAAACCTCAATCGATCAGAACTAAAATTCTTACGTCTTAACATGCCAGGTTTTCAATGAGAAAGCTTGGAAACAGAGGAGCTCATTTTTTTGAGCTAGGGATCACGATGTAGAGTCTAGCATGAATTAACAACTGAGCTGGATTCAAAATAAAACATCCAGCAGGCCTACGTAGAAACGGTCCAAGGGGCATTCGTAATAGTAAATGGCCTGGGTACAGATTGAAAGACAGAAGGCCTGTCCAGAATATTTCTTTAAACATCATTTTAAAATTTTCCATTAAAATCCGATAAAAAAATCGTTTCATCCGCTTCTATTAAAAGCCCTTCAATGGCAGCGATACTTTACAAGGACACTTTCATTTATCTCACGAAAGCACTTGCCAGCAGTTTTACCTACTCTTAACTATCGCATTATTTTTTTTAACTATTAAAGTGTGATATACAGATGCACGTTCGTTTATTTATTTATTTTTTTCAATTTGGCCTTTTATTTTTAGAAAAATTACTTTACAAAGTAAACAGATCGAAGCATGATAATTACTTTGCATGAATTGAACGTAAATGTTTAACGACAGTGCGTTGGAAACGATGTCAGAGATTTTGGATAGGCAATCCTTAGCCAAATAAACGACAATGACAATGGTTTCCATGGTGACTAGCTGAATATAAAGCAGTTGTTTCTTTGACCGCAATGATTCAATGTAATAACGATAATCGAGGGTTAAAAAGACAACTCCAGACAGGCACACAGTCTGCGGAGGCGAAGATTCAGGGAAGGGGACAGGAGAAAGGGGCAAGCCCCCTCCCCCCCCCCCCCCCCCCCCCCCCCACCATGATAAAATGATATAAGAGGAAAAGAAAATGCTAGAGAGAGAGGGAGAGGGAAAGAGGGCGATTGAGTGAGACAGACAGACAGACAGACAGAATTGACGAGGAAGAGATGGGACAAGTGCTAATTACGGACCTTTTTGGTGTAATTTGCGATTTTGCGGGTTAGGTAAGCGATCAGTGGACGGAAAATCATAAGTTCTCTCGGAGGGACTTGGCAATTGAGGATTTTATTAAGCCCTTGCTATGAGACACTATGGCCATGATAGCGCACGGACTTGACGTCGTCAGTGTTCCGAGATCATTACGCTACCACTGAACTATCACAGTTAGTTATTTATTTTAAATCAATGTCGTTATCTGAGTAACACGTCTACCCCCCCCCCCCCCCCGGCAATGCCACATAGGGTGACAAACCGATGACAGCTCAATCCAAGAATTTGAGGCTAGAAAACCTCGACAAAACCGCATGTTACGCAGAAAAGAGTTGGGCATTGTTGAGCACTTGATTTTTCTGTTTGTAAGATGAGTGTATCGAAAGAAAAGTAGAGAAAATTGATTTTCCGATCTTCATTGTAATACTGCATAATCTAAGAAAAGTGCTTTTTCCCAATGAAACAGCAGTGGTTTTATTTAAAGCCTTTAATTGTCCTGAAAGCAGAAAAAGGGCATTCATCTCATCTAATTTACATTTATTTGTATTTTAAATTCTGTGTTGTTACATTGTTACCATAAGCACTTTGATAAGGCCTAATTAAGGCCAAATAAAAATAGTTCCTAACATTTATTCCTCTTTTCCTCCTCCTCCTTCCTTTATTGTGCTCGCATAAAATTTTGATCATTTTCGATTTGTTTCTTTTTTTCTTCTAAAATTAACTACATCTGGACAATGCATGAGGTGACAAGAAATCAATAATACCATGCATTTTCACAGTTTTAGGCAGGGCACGCGGAACGTTTTTCTTACGTGTGAGGGGGGGGGGGGGCTAACACCCAAACAGGCGGAGGCCAGAGGGTGGAGCCCCCTGATACCCTGGGGTTTTTATGGCTGTGCAGGCCTATGAAATGAGCAGCAATACAGATCATAATTTTTTACAACTAATAGTTTGTTTTTAGCCGAAAGGGGGGGGGGGGGGGGGGGGTCGTATCAATACGGTACACGTTGGGAGCATTATGTGGAAGGGAAAAAAAAAACATGATGTTTCCGGATTGCGACAACTAGCGGGAAAGTTTGAGCCAAACTTTCATGCCAGATGTGCGTGAACAATGTACAAACACATTTGTTTGTGCAATGTCCATGACTTTCAACAAGACTGTCAATTTCATATCGTTCTAATGATTCCAAAACCTCATTATGCTTATAGTGTGCAATTATGTCCTACATAAAAAAAACAATCTATCCCAATCATATAAAGGCATTCCCTTTCACAATAACATCCCATGATCATAACTAAATTTTGTCTTTAGTCTTCTTTTAAAGTGACCATCAACCTATACAATGATCATAACGTATACTTAATGTCTCTATAAACATGATAAATGCGAAATGTAGGAAGCTGTAATGTCGTAGTGCATTATAATTACCTCTAAAGTATTGTTCAGATATGCAGTGACAAACCGCTTCGAAAACCGACGTGGATTTTGTTTTTTTGTTTTTGCTTGTTTTTGTTTTCGTTGTTGGTTTGTTTGTTTGTTTTTGTTGTTGTTGGTTTTTTTTTTTTTTTTTTTTTTGTTAACCATGCTTCGCGTCACATTTCTGTATCTAAAGCAGATAAGTGAGATATGCGTATTAAGTACCTGTGTTGGCTCAGTCGCAATCACTGTTTGTACATAAAACCCTAGCGGTTATTTCAAGCGGCTTGTCGTTGCATTTGTGAACAGGGCTAAACCAGGAAAAGGATTTGGACAATGTGCACTCAACCTGCGCTCAATATCCTTTTTTTTTCATTGCTGTCCACTGTCGGACTTGGTTTCTTGATATTGAATAACTTGGAATAAAAAGCGAAATCGGAGCCAGGTACCCTTCATGATCTGTTGATTCAAAGGCGGACACGACTTCGAAACCTGAAACTTGTGTGCATATATTATATTCATCATACATTTGCGCTCAATGTAAGACTTTGTTGAATAGCTTAGAGAGAAAAAAAAAAGAAAAAAAAAAATGGTGCCAGTCAGTCTTCATGATCGGATGATTGGAAGGCGGGCGACTCATTAAATATCCATCGACATGATCGAGGTATTGTGGGTCGACCAGTCGTTCAAATCACCATACCATATGGGAAGACATCTGTTGAATGTGACCTTTTGGCCACGCGATGTCAAGGGTCAAGTTGAAATGGATTTCAAAGATGGCGCGTGCAGACTACAAATCACTTGAGGTTAAAACCCTTGGTCCATAGCGATCTCACATTCTGCACGATATTGAAAACACTTCATGTCGACAAGTGCTTATGAACAAGATGTTTACTTAAATTTTGAATTCAACGTCCTATTCATCTGAACATGCTGAAAGGGAAACTTTAGTACAGCAACTGGCTTGAAAGGTGCAATTATTGAAATCGCTCTGTTTTCCAATCTTGCTCTTAAATGGCAAAATCAATCATTACAAACTTTAGAATCTTACGGAACTGGAAATGAACATTTGAGCCTGATGATTTTTTCACGGAAGGACATTTGACAAATTTCGAAAGCTTGAGGGCCTGTAAGACATAAGTAATGAGATACAGTATGTTGAGCTATTTTATGTTTGATTGTGAAAGGTATCACTGAAAGAGTTGAAATTGGATACAATTGGTTGTCTAGTACCTCAACAGAGTCCATAAAATGAATGTCATGGACGGACAAAAATGCAGCTCTTGACAGATCAGGCTTATTTGCTTCTGGCTTTGAAGGAATGAGGTTGGCATATAAATATAGTTATGGAAACAGAGGTATCTTTGGCCCGAAGGCAGTCCCACTCATACTCAATCACACCAATTACTATTGGGATTCTTGGTCATTCCCAGTTTTAAACGTAGTGCTTTATTCGGTCTGTTGTCGGTCTATGGTTGGTTTCTGTGGTGTGACTGACGTATCAGCCAATAAGCCAATGACCTGATGAGGAATGAGGAAGGGGGGGCAGTCTTCAGTGGTTGGAAAGTAGATTCTGGTCATCCTGGGACGATTTACAATGGCCCAGGGAATGACTCACGATTACACGGACAGCCCTGAAGGCTGTGCTCCCATTCACTCACCACCGTCCCAAACAATCACTTCAGAGTCCAGACACTCTTACTCTCAAGACCAAGGTATGTGCTTGCCAATTACCATGTAGAGGACAATTTTGACTTTACAGTACGTTGGTGGTGACGGAAGAGAGAGCACACTTTCTTCCGTCACCACAAACATATACTAAAGTCAAGATTCTTATATCCTCTACAGGGAAGGCAAGCACATACCTTGGTCAGTCGAAAAAAAGTCTGAGGAGTGTCTGAAGTGATAGAGGTTCTGTACGGTCGTGTTTTTTGGGTTTTTTTTACCTCCATGGTACGATGTAGTTTCGTCAGCCAGACTGGCAAAGTTAGGCCCTACTCAAGGCTTGAGGGAATTTTGTTTTAGTGTTAAAATAGGGTCTACGTCGACAGATTATGGATAGGATGGGGTACCATTCAAAAGCGAACACCATCAACTTTAAACGACTATTCTGATTTTCCATTTGAGAATCATTATTATTGCTGTTCACCCAGCTACGGAAAATATAGACGGATAGAGCGATCGTAGTTTTGAAGTGTGAATGAGGTCTCGATCTTGCTGTCAAGACAACCAAAGAAGATGGGGTGCATACTTCCTTGTCTTTATGATTCACCCAAGTTCCTGAAGGAATAGAGTTTCCTGTTCCGTCTGATACACTCTCTATATTACTATGTCATGTATGTGCCATATTCAGAGCTTGGCCTTAGGAGGGGCGATCCACCTCAGCTCATGGCGGGTCATCCATGGCAAGGGAACAGCCTTCTGAAAGCCATTGTTTAAGACTGTTTAGTATTTAGTATGTATCTTATCATATTGACTAACGAGTGATTGCCTAAAACTATATGGCTACATGAACTTTTTATTTGTACGAAAATCCGTCAGGGGAGGCACCCCCTCCCCTTCCTCCTTGCCCCTACTTCTGATACTGCACAGTAATGATATCATTGCATTATATACAGAACTGTATAGAGAATGGGTTGTAGAATACAGATAAACTCAATGCACTCATCTTTAGTCATCCATTATTTATGAAAGTAGTAATCATGTATGCAATGTCATGGTTATCCGTTACCTAATTTGGTAGTTCTACAACTTTGACGTCATTTGACGATCACTGTCCTAACTTAGTGTTACACTATTTTTTTTTCTTCAGGTTTTTATATTCCTCGGTGATATTTTTCACTTTTTCCCGCAATTCTTACCACAGGCATTGTCCTGATCGCGTCTTTATCATGTTTATAGTTTACGTCTTACTTCAGGTAACGCCTGTTTTTCTTGATGTGAAATGTTAATTCCCCGATTTTGAACCGGAGGAATGTTAATATGGTTAAAAAGAGGGTTCGGGCAGCCGACGTTCAATTCATTGCCTTAATCATGTTAATGAACTCAAAGCAAAATTTCATTTTAAAACAGACCATTATGAAAATGGCGAGTTACCAGAGTTTTCTCCCACGGGTGCTCGATATGTTAGTTTGAGGGCCTGTTGATATATCGATTGGGTGGTTAAGTCACATCAAAATCCCAGAAATAATTTTAAATCAATCTCAAGCAAAGCAGCCCACGCATTTTCATGCTGACCGTAGAACTTAAAACATGTTTAAGGCCTGTGGTTTAAAAAGAAACGAGTTTGACTGCAAGACGCATTGCAGTAGAGCACAATGGGACCCGCTAGTTACACAGACTCCCTTCAAACATTCCACCCCCCCCCCTCCCCCAATTCACCAAGATTAATCATCACGATGACGCACCTTCTGCTGGCCAACTACCATGACTGCAACACGGTAGCATGAGGGGTTGTGGTCTCCGGACTAAGAATTACAAGGTACAGAATTCGAATAGCAATAACATGCCACACTTGTACAGATACGATGCCAACGGGGGGAGGGGGGGGGGGGGAGGGCGGAGGGATTCAAATAAATTGTTGTTCACACCGCAAAATAGTGTGAAAAGGGTAGTTTTTAATGGTTGGGGCACCTGGGCACCGTTTCATGCAAGTTGTCAGTCACTGACAGTTACCATAGTAACAGTCAGTGAGCAGTGCTTTTCAGCCAATCAAAACCAAGGATTTTACTGAAATTGTCAGTGACTGACAACTTATCAGTGCTCACATTCTCACAACTTTCATGAAACGCTCCCCTGAAACGCGGTTTACGGTGTCAAACATAAAAAAGAGAAAGAAATAAAGTAATCAAGTTCGAGAGGTATACCCTTGTTGGGAAGTGAGGGGAGTTTTAAAATTCCCCCGCCCCTAGTTGGGTGCATGTGTAGTACTCATTGGCCTAAAGTGCAATTGCAGAATTATTTCTGGTCCGTTTGATTAGTAAGCAATAACCTCAGGCTTCCTTTAAGGGAAGGGGCAATTGATTATCAGAGAATCATCCCCGCTCTTAAATTCTCCCAATATACATGTGGCTCTATACTTGACGCGAGGTCACTGTACTTAGTGGGTAAAGGGGCTTAATATTATTTCCCCCTCCGGATTTAGACCTTAATTAATCCCATTTGGTTAACCGCTAGGGCTTCACTCCATGC
This sequence comes from Echinometra lucunter, assembly GCA_029962745.1. Taxonomy (NCBI): domain Eukaryota; kingdom Metazoa; phylum Echinodermata; class Echinoidea; order Camarodonta; family Echinometridae; genus Echinometra; species Echinometra lucunter. The sequence continues at coordinate 9,610,429 of CM057167.1, forward strand.
AGTTACCGTTACGTTAAGTATAAGACCCCCATTGATTACCGTGATTACTCAATACATATACTGTAGCATGATTTTGCATTAAAGGTACATGTCTATGTGCAGCCAGGAGAGCTGATGGTGAGGCATTATGTTCTCTTGATTGCTAGCCCAGAGCGCTATGTCCAGTGCCGTCAATTAATAGAAGGGGGAGGCAAAGGGGTGATAGCCCAAGATGGTCTTTTCTAGTTTTAATCTTAATAAGCCCAGAGTGCTTTATAATCTTACTTCGTGGTATACGTAGAGGAAGGGGGGAGCAACGGGTACCTCTCCAGGGGAGTTGGCACTGTCCTAATCTCGAACACATTGAATCAAACCCAGAATGCATCTTATCCAGTGATGTTTCTACTATAAGATGAGGGGGGGGGGGGGGGAGAAGAGAGAGCCCTCTCTCTCTTATGCTTACATTTGCTCCGAACATGCCGAATGTATCATTTTATCCATTTTTTTTATAGTTGGTGTCCCCCAAAAGAGTTCAACTTTCTGGAGTATGTTAAAACAGATAAAAGATGCTAAAATTATAACGTCTCAGAATGTTTGTTTCTTCAGAGAGAGAGAGAGAGAGAGAGAGAGAGGGTGAGAGAGAGAACCTGCTTCCTCTGGATGGATACCTCACTGTTTACTTTAATGTAAGACTCATCTTCACACGGCAACAGATAAGAAAACATGGACTTACCAATCTAACAAGCGTCCTTAACTTCACACAACTGCAGGTAACTGCGGGCCACAATCATAAAGTAAGTCCGCTGCTAACCGAACTTGAACTGGTAGGTCGGAAGAAGTGTTTTAGATATGCTGAGGTTGAAAAGCTAGGGAGGTGATGATATATATTCTCCGACGGTTCTGGGACAGGTAATACCAGATGTATAGAATTATGTTCACTCCACGCCGTAACTTCCCCAAACTTAATATTTCGTCATTTATGTTCCATCGTGAACTTTCTTCTACTCGAGCTTTACTGCAAGCTTTGTCCGGTTAACCTGGAAATGTGTCAGTGCCTTTGAATTTGAGTTATGTTTACTATCACGCCCTACTTAAAGGCGGCAGACAAGCTCAGGAATCGGACAGTGCACAGTTGGGATTGCTCGGCTCGGATCCAGGAGAATGATATCGACGCTCATTATATGCTCGGACGATAGGGGGAGCTAATCCTAATTCGATATTCGACGCATAAATCAGATTTTTTGGAAGTTTTTTCTTCTCCCGGCGGGGGAGAGGGGAAGGGGAGGGAGATGAGAGAGGGAAGGGGGAGGCGGAGGGAGAGGAGAAGGGGAGGAGGGGAGAGCAAGAACTTGTTCTGTCAGATTTACAAGCAATTTCATCTTAGGGATGGGAGGGGCGATTTAGGTCAGATGAGGGATATGGGAGGATGCGAGATGCTCTAAGGAAGGCCTGGGAGGGAGAGGGAAATAACTGCTTGCTTTTATTTACTTCCACGCAGTGAACATGCAACATGTGCAAGATTATTTTGAGTTTTCTGTATTTCTATCTTTTTTGTGTGTCATGCAATAATGAAAATTAGGTTGTAAAATTGAACGTATGTAATTGCATTTCTGTTATCAGAACTAGTTTGTTCAATATGGTACTTATGTAACACTCGGAAAACAGACGGTAGAAATAATGAAACGTCACGCCGTTCCTTGTGTTGAGGTTCTTTTAATTTCATGTGCAGATAGGAAAGACCTGGATAATAATAATAAATATAACACAATTAACAAATAAGGACATGTTTAGGAAATACAGATGATTATATTCGACTGTGACTCCAAGATACACTAGATTCCATCAATATGATGTCAAATAGACTCGTGATAATAATAACAAACTTATTGTTTGTACCCATTCATTAGCACTTAATCAATATTGCATGAAAACAATAAGCATCTAATCATAATTACAGTTCCTCCATCATTATGGATAACTTTTCCACCAAATATATGAATCCAACTATCACTTGTATCTTAAAGGGGGTACCCAATGCTGAAACAATGTTAGCTCATTTAAAAGAGCATGATTTTATTAGCAGAAAATCGTCTTCCAAAGTTTTTTTTTAAGTCGTGTTGCCAAGGAAACCCAAAAATGTGGTAATATTTCAGGATATTTTTGACCCCTCAGCTGTGACCCAGTTTCAACTGGGTACCCACTTTGACGTCAAAATGACGTCAAAGTGGGTACCTTGTCGAGCACTTCTAGCAAAATGCGCGCAAGGTATAATTATATAATATTGACTGGCATAGAATGAGATACCAACCTATATTGCCTGATCTGAATCCAATATTGCCCAAGCCGAAGGCGCGGGCAATATTGGATTCGGAGAGGGTGATATAGGTTGTATATCATTCAATGCAGTCAATATTATTATTATTATCTATACCCCACAGTAAAGTAATGTAAAAGTCAATTTAAAAAAAAAATCCCTCCGACTACTCATTTGACATGTATGTATTAATTCAAATCACACAAGTACGGCTTATACCATTTTTTTTTCATGATGTCATCTATGTATTCGCGCATTGCATGTTGCGTATCTTTGTTTTTGCGCACTTCATGGCTTGCGTTGCTTCTCAAACTGGTTCCAACCGGATTTCACGAATATTGACCGCTGCGGCATTTACACACAAAGTCAATGGGCAAACCCGGAAGAGAGAAAATATGGTATAATATTGACCGCTGAGATATTAGATAACGCAGAATATGGAAAATGATTGCCACGGAAAAACGCCTCGTATAGGTAATAATACATATTATATTTTGGATCAGAAATTTATCCTTTCATGATTGGCTTAAAGACTTTCACGTGATCATTGGTATTTTCAGCTATTTCAGGATGTTGGCATGAAGGTTTACTATTTGGGAAATGACGTCACTCTTATGACGACATTTTCCAAATAGTATATACTATTTGTGAAATGACGTCGCAGTACGCAAAATCTATGCCCGAAATGAAAATTCAGTGGGGCATACGAGAGCTCGAGTGCGCACCATAGGGAAATCTCGCGGTGTCACGGCTACTGCGTTTCTCAATTTCCGATCACGTTACAGTTTATCCGTACAACGTTTAGTGCCATAAAGCATTCAATAAGACATAAACATGAACTAAAGAATATTGATTTGGTGTCATTTGACTGATTTATTTTAATAAACAAGGTAAAAACCCACTTCACCTACTTGGCTGATTTACAACGGGGCCGTGTATCAATCAAGAAAAATATAAAATAAGAAAGTACAATTCATGTACAAATACATATAAATCTTGATCCAAAATATAAAACAAATATACTCTGCCATAATTTCGAGATTCTGGTTAAAACTATGGGCATCGGTGACTCGAATAGTACCATTCACTTCGGGGCTGCGCCCCTCAGTGAATAGTACTATTTTGGAGTCACCTCTTGCCCATAGTTTTAACCAGAAACTCTCAAAGCAAAGTATATTTGTATATTATTACCTGAATGAGGCATTTTGGAGACAAGATATAAGCGCGTATTTTGTCTGTCTAATAATTGATTCACTCAACACAAAATAAGTCACAATGGTTCAGCCAGGGCTCAGCTGCATGACTAGGGTAATAATATTAATATTTCCCTCCTCGAAATTTGTCATTTTCCTATTGCGCCTGTATACTAAATTATTGGTCAACGTTCGTTGTTATTGGTCCATAATATCCATATTCCACCTTTCTTGTATAAGACTAGTGCGCATTTAGCAAAGTGTAAATGCGCAGTATTGTGTACGCATAGAGGTTAAAAACAATGGATACGCGAGGTAACCATTTACGTCACAATCGCTTAGCCAGGATTACATACCTGCCTGAATAAGCTGAAATCTGAATAAGCTGAAAGCTGACAGGCAACTAGCAGACATGTTTGTCATTGCTACAAAATGATAGGCTTGAATTATGCATCATCCTATAACTGTAGGTAATAATAATTATATTGACTGGCTCTACTTTCGGGGAATACCGAAAATGTTGCCCTTAAAAGATCCATATTGCCCTCGTCTTCGACTCGGGACAATATGATTCATTTTGCGGGCAACATTTTCGATATTCCCCTCAAGGCCAGTCAATATAATATAATTGTACAATCTAGCGCGCAGGATAACTGCAATGCGCGAAGCTGGGTACCCACTTTTACGTCATACCTCATACTCAGATTTTTTGGTCAACTCTTGACCAAAAAAATGCATTGATTTCGATTAAAAGTCATCAAATTTTTAATGTTATTCTTCTTAGAATTCTATTCCCGATCATATATCCAAAAAAAATTTTACCATTGTGTAATCACTTTAACAGTATAACGGGTTTCTATTTTAAAAATGACATTGCATTAGTGGTTCGTGGAATAACCACTCACCCTGACAATCTGGCTCGAGGACTGTTTCCTCTCAGTCCGCCTCTTCTTAAGTTACATTCTGCAGTTCGACTATAATTAACATGAAAGAATAACATATCATAAAACATTGTGACTTCTTACTCCAAACTTACAAATAGACTTAAAATGAAACTGGACTTTCAGTAACCTAGAGTACGCTCCCAAACCCAAAATAATCACTGGTTCATAGCAGTGGTTGTCATAGCGACTTTGCCTTTTCAAATCTTCTCTGAAACTGCTTCAATAACATTCCTTTACTCCGACCAGAACAATAACCTTCTTGAGCTATATACAAATACACAGATAACCCCTTATTGTCTGTGAACGAATATTAACTCAAAATATAAATGGCAAACCTCAACACATTTTGAAACTATAAACTAAAGATTACATGTAAAACAACACAATAATCACAAAATAATTCATAACAAAATGGACAAAAAGATGATCTTCTTACCTAAATTGATCCCAAATTCTGCTGATACAGGCTCGCTGCCTGCCCCATTGGTGAGGGTGCAGTACAGGAGTGAATCTGTCTGGTATCCCGGCTTATACTAAACACTCGGGTCGCGTCGCGGCGCGGCGCGCTGGAAAACACTCGGGTCGCGCGGATCGCAGAGCCAATTTTTTTTTCTAATGGTGTCTTCAAATCGGCCTACACGATGGGAAAATTTTATTTAAAATTCTCGATGTCTTTACAACCCTTTTTCATTGTTGTCTTCAAGGCAGGTTCGAGGAGAAAATCTACTATAAAAAAAAGAAAAGTTGAAAGTTGCTTTTCATTAACTGATAGAAAAATAAGAAGACAAGAATAAGGATTGACAATACGAAAGAAAGAATACTAGGTAGATAAAATGAACTTTAAAGAAAGTGTAAGACTGCAAGGAAGGGGTATGACAGAATGGAAACGAGGAAGAATGGAACGAGTACAAAGATGAACTGTGGGAAATTGATGAGAGAGGAATACAAAACAATGAAAGAAAGGAATAATATGGAATGATAGGAGTAAAAGTGTAAAATTAAAAGAATTTATTGGTTAGGTTTAACAGTGATAAAGATTTTTTTTCTAAATCATATGATAGAAAAACAGAAGGTAAATAAAGGGATAGAATAAAATGTAGAATTTTGTTGTTAAAGACTGACATATGAAAATAAAGTTAAAGGAGAAGTCCAGACGATTTCATTAAAATTACAACAAAATTCTACATTTTATTCTATCCTTTTATTTACCTTCTGTTTTTCTATCATGTGATTTAGAAAAAAACAAAACAAAAAATCTTTATCACTGTTAAACCTGGCCTATAAATTCTTTCAATTTTACACTTTTACTCCTATCATTCCATAATTCCTTTCTTTCATTGTTTTGTATTCCTCTCTTATCAATTTCCCACAGTTCATCTTTGTACTCGTTCCATTCTTCCTCGCTTCCATTCTCTCACACTCCCTTCCTTGCAGTCTTACACTTTCTTTAAAGTTCAGTTTATCTACCTAGTATTCTTTTTTTTTTTTTTTTTTTATTTATTTATTCAGTATTTATTATACAGGGTAGCCCCATCAATAGACAAGTACTGTTATACATGGGGGCCCTGTAAAACATAAAACAACACAACAAAGCATACATACAATAAAACAAGTTAAACAAGATGGAAATTCAGGAAAATAAACTAACAAAATAAAATCATTATTACATTGTACTTTCCTTGATATGTCTATAAGTATGATAAGAGAGGGAAGAGAGGGGAGGATATAGAAAAAGAGGAAGAAATAAAAGGGAGAAAAGAAAAGGAAGGACAGGGAGAGAGAAACAGAAAGAGAGAGAGAGAGAGAGAAGAGAGATCAGAATGTGAAAAAAACTTGAGTGGAGAGAAGAGATATACCTATATCTTTTGTATTGTCAATCCTAATTCTTGTCTTCTTATTTTTCTTTCAGTTTAATGAAGAGCAACTTTCAACATTTCTCTTTTTTTGTAGTAGATTTTCCCCTCAAACCCGCCTTGAAGACAACAATGAAGAAGGGTTGTAAAGAAATCGAGAATTTTCAATAAAATTCTCCCATCGTGTTGGCCGATTTGAAGACACCATTAAAAAAAAATTGGCTCAGCGAGCCGCGACCCGAGTGTTTTCCAGCGCGCCGCCCCGCGACGCGACCCGAGTGTTTAGTATAAGCCGGTATCCCTACCCCTTGTTATAATGGGTATACTCTTTCCCTGGAGAGTCGTTGACTCTTGACCTGATGCCATTAATAAGGTTTTCTCACTGCAGTGGAATGCAGTTTCTTGGACAAAATGACCAGTGTGTCGTAGCTTTTACCTAGAAGATGAATGAACCATGCTTCTTCAGAAGTTTTTAATTTGTGAACATAATAACCATGATAACACTTCCTGTTAGTTTCCGGTGCTGATACTAAACAATTGCTAAATTATCAATCAATGCATAATTAATCTTCTCTCAAATAACAGTGTTTTTTTGGTCTGTTACACTTATCTTGTTGAAATTAGTTTGTAGAATGAATAATTTCGTTTTTGTTGTTGTTGTTACTATTATTTTATTATATCCTGTGATTTTGTTCACTGCTGAAAGAAAAAGTAAAATATATTTTCTTTAAACAAAAGCTAGAAACTATAGATTTCATTTTTTAATTTATTTTTTTTCATTTTCAGTCTCTTTGTTATTGTTGCTGTTTTATATAGTTGTTTGTTATGTTGCTGATGCTGTTGTTAATTCTTCTTCTTCTTCTCCTCCTCCTTCTTCTTCTCCTTCTTCTTCTCCTTCTTCTTCTTCTTTTTCATCCTCTTCTTCTTCTTCTTATTCGTCTTCTCCTTCTTCTCCTCCTTCTTCTTCTTTTCCCTCTTCTCTTAGTATCATATTGATATTATTATCATCATTGTTATTTTCCAGTGTTGTATCCGAGGCCGGTTCGCCTGAGGTCAAGGCCAAGGCCGGCACGTCCGAGGTCAACTGTTTCAAAAACAGAGTAGCTCACATGATTCAGATCATGTGAGCTACTCTGTTTTTGAAACAGTTGATTCTCTTTAAACCTTTTTTTTCCATTACACACGATCTTTAACACTGGGAGTAATGCGAAAATTTGTTTACAAATTATAAATTTCTCCCATTAAGCTTCTTCATTTACTGTCTTTTTACCTGTGGGTTAGCACTATTTTGATGAAAAGAAAAAAATTATTTGTTGTTCTTTTGTGGAAATTCATGTTCAAAAGCATCCCAAATATCGAATACATTCGAAAAGGTAGCAATTGTGTGATTAAAACTTAAAATTTGAAGAATGACAAAAATGTCTATGGGATTTTGCATGTGTTACATATGGGTGCATTATAGTGCTAACCCACAAATCAGAATCACTTGTCAGAAATGTCATAAAATTGGCAACTTTATCTACATGTTCGTTTTCTAAATTCGCAGAAGCTCATCTCAAGTATTTACTCTTTCGAATGACCAAATTTCAAGACAAAGATAAAAGACCGTGATTTATGGATTTTTTTCAAACTTTCAAAAGTGATTATCTCAAAATGACAAACATGTGGGTTAGCACTATACTGCACCGACCCCCTCAAATGTCCCCCTCATTATACACTCATTTTAAGGAAAATGATATTGTGATTAATCAGTTGGTGAATATTTTCATTAAAAATGTCATAAAAACGATGGTCATAATATAGTGGAATTTTCATTTGAAATGCTCTTAAAAACAAAAAAGTGGTTATTTTTCGCTCTCTCGCAAAATTAAAAAAAAATATATATATATGTGTGTGGGACCGGTCTGCTCGGGTGAGTAAGGGTATGTGTGTGTGTATACTTAAGTGTGAGTTTACACAAGAAACTTTGCAAAAAAAGTCGATCATCCCCCCCCCCCCCTCCTCAAAACGGATTTACGCCGGTGATATTTAGAAAGCTATATACTATTTAGATATCTATGAGGCGTATCAAGGGGTGTAGTTTTTTCAACGTTCGCTGCGCTCACTCGTATAACATTTAGATACAGGATAATTCGGGAAGGAAACGAATTGGGCATGCAAGCGAATTGGCCAGATATGTAATATACATATCTTATAGGCCTCTAGTGTAGTTTGACGACGAAATTATATTTTATCTTCAAAAGAGTGTGTTTTTCCTTTCTCGTTTCGCTCGTAATAGTTTACACAAGGTGTTTATTAAAAAGCAAAAGAATGGACCAGCAAGGTGCTAGAATAGTGTCATATTTGGCTGCAAGGTGACCAAATATACCATTCAAATATCTTAGAGGCCTATAACGTATTTTGATGAAGAAATGATACTTATCGTCAAAAGAGTGCCCTTTTCTCCTCTCTCGCTTCCCTCACTTGTATTATATGCAGAAACAGGGTCGGGTTTTGACAGTAAACAACTGCAACAGCGAGGTGATGAAATAGTCATATTTGGAAGCAAGGTTGCCAAATGTACCATTCATAATCTCACAGGCCTAGACTATTTTGATGACAAAATAGCATTTCAGTAGCAAGAACTTGGAATTTTTGGCTCGCTAGCATAATAAGAAAACCGATTGGCTCATACTCTAAAAAGAAGTGTCAACTAAAAAAAAAAAAAAAACCGAGGTCCCTTAAAATTACATTCAACTAATGAGCATCTACCTCTGCAGTATAGTTTGGAAGCAGTTTCTTGTGTGGTTAATTGGAACGATAGATTAGACAAACCCACACCCTTTCCCGCTTGGTCCCTCGCTCTCTCATCGAAGATATTCGGTATCAGTCATCCCCCCCTCCCCCCCCCCCCCCCCCCCCCCCCCCAACCACGAACACAAATAAACACCCATGGCATCAATCAATTATTTACGTCAGGAACCAACCGACCGAAATACAGATGATTTTTTATAAATGGTTAAATGGTCAAACGGTTGGTTAATGTGGATCTTCCTTCAGAATTCCATGATATTCGGGCATCTCGCTGCTGGAATAAGAGTGCTTGCGGCGAAACATTTTGTTTATTAATGAACGAGAAAAGGATTTATTGCACAGCTAAGAGCACAAAGCCCCGCGCAGTGTTCGAGGAGTATAAATAACCATCAGTGTTTCCTATTTCAGTCTACTGCTGCATAAAGAAATTTGTAATATGAAGTAGATAAAGATGGTATGGGGAAAATAACTTATTCTGATGGGTGCTGTGTTACCCCTCATAAAAATCAGAGGGTGCTGCAGCACCAGACCCAAATTAAGCCCTAGGGGTGCTTCACACCCCCTCAAAAATTCCCGGGGTGCTGCATCACCCCAGCCAGTCTGCAGGTCATATGCTAATGAGCAAATAAGCAGGATTCACGTAAATGCTCTCGTGGCCAAATCTTCCACCCTGTCAAATCTCATGAATTATGAGACTTTCTTTCTGGAAGAATTTAACTACTTTATCAAGTAAAATCATTGGTTGATACACCACTGAAAAGAGTAAATATCACACTTTCACATTCTTGTATTCATTCTGATAATATATTTGGGGAAATATGTGTAAATCAAGGTGAAGAAGATGCTTCAAAACATAATTCTCTTCCTCTCACTTCTCTTGCAGATTGTGCAAAACTTTTTATTTTGAGCCCAAATAATATTTACATCAAAATAAAGCTGAAAATGTGTACTTTTTCAAAATACCATTCTTAATGCGGGGCACCTTTTAATCGGGTCAAGAGCACACTTTTCCCAAGGAAGTTCAGGACGAGATTTCTTGATTTTTTGATCAGCATGAAATCCAGTGTTCTGATTGGCTGAATAAGGCCAGAAACATGCCAGCGCGGTTGTTTTGAAAAGATTACCACACACGGAGTGTGACCTTCAGTAACACAGTAAGTGACCGTTAGGATTCCAGGATGAGTGTGGGGTCTGAATGGACCAATCACAGAGCAGTATTTATGGTTTGGGGCTGAAAATTGCACTTGGTCTGTGTAAAGTGTGCTCTTGACCCGATTAAATTACATCATGTGTTAAAATGGGTATTTTCATAAAGCATAGACATTCAGCTTTGTGGCCATGTGAAAATTATTTGGGCTCATTTACAAAAAGCCTTACAAAATGGCAACTTTTGGCAGGCGAAAAAATCATTTTTGTATCGTTTTTTTGATCAAGAATTTCACCTCTTTCCCCAAATTTTTCATTAAATTCAAATACATGACATAAGAGATTGTTTAATCGTCTTTACAATGATACCAAAAACATCAAATTTGATAAAGTATTAGAGCAGCAAGGGCAAATTTGAAAGTAGTGTTCCGACAGGTTCAAACTCATTAAATATGCAGACCCTGTTCCGTTCATGCATACCAGTTACATGAAAGAAGCCACTTTTGGGGGACCTGCAGACTGGCTGCCCCAGCATCCCCGACTCCCAGGGGCCTGCCACAACACAACACTACTTCAAGCTTTTCGATTTGTGATACCGCGTTCGAAATAAAAAGCACAAAAACCAAAACCAGAATCAATCATGATCTGAAAACTGGAGCGAAATGGGTGGAACAAAACATTATACGAAATGAGAATTTAAGTAGAAAAAAGGTAGATTGCAATATTTTAATAGTTTTTTTTTAATGACAGTGATGTGGAGAAGGAAATTGCAAAAAGGTTACATAACGCGTATGTGGTATTGGGGGGGGGGGGGTATCGGAGACCATTTTTTCCGAAAAGTATTTGTATTAAAAACATTATTCTTTGAAAAGCTTGAAAAACAACGGGGTGATTAAAGAGCTTTCTGTTCCGCTGAGGGCCATGTTCGGTTCGGCGGTTCGATTACAGGACTACATTAGAACTTTTGATGTAGTTTCTGATATAGGAATTGGGACAATTTCCATTTTTCATTTCTAAGATGTGATTTGAAGAGTGTCTATCCAGTGAGTGAATAGGGGGCCCCAAATTTCTCTTGTAAGCTTGTGAAAATTAATAGGTAAATCGAACTCATGTTGTTTTTTATAATAGCTTGTTTAAAAGGTAATACGCAATATGCATCGCACTGATTTTCAAATTTTAAGTAGAAAATTAAATTCAAGAGGAAATCAAAGAAAGTCCTCATAATTTCCGAATTATCATCCTAAAAGCTATGCCTGTTTTCAATCTTTGTGGTCAGTGTATAGTCTTTTTATATCCCCTTTAACATACAACAAATTGTTGTGGTTTTTTCACATCTTCTGATTGTTGATGTTGTTTTTTTTATTCATATTCAAATGTCTTGCAATCAGGCCCTTTCTGTCTTAGTATAAGGAGACTGTCTTGACAAGACCGTGATGGTCTTTTATGGAACCACTGATTCCATGTAGTGATCTGTTTGTATTTCTGTATATCAGATCGTAAAAGGATGAACTTATCACGCATGCGCTGTGCCAATCTTCTGTCATGATTTCGCGCCCAAAGAGAACGAATACAGCCGTTCCCTCCATTCACTACACCATTGGAAGCGATCCGTACAGCATTCTCGGAACAGAACTAATCTCTGGAATTATTCATCCCGAATTGGCAAAAATCATGGTAATAAGTAGTTATTTCTTACATTATTTTGTGCTTGTATTCATTTTTTCAGTTTTAGCAAGCAGCGATGGGGGAACAAAGGCTATTTAGATGAGTTTTAGTAAGTATTATCTTCATCATTCATGATTCGAAAAGAACTCGAATACAACAGTTATGCCATTCACTACAACACTAGAAGCGATCGCTGTAGCCTTTTACGAACAGAACTCGTATTTGAGAATTCGTAATCCTGAAATTCTTCAGTAAGTCCTTACAGTAGGACATATTTCTTACATTGATATCATGCTCGTAATTTTGTTTAGCGTTTAATTTGATAACAATGACAGCATTATTTCCCATTCGTCATGTTTGTCTACATTTTATTCGTGAGGCCTAATAATACATACAGAAATGTTTGGGACTTTTGGTAATGCGTGAACATTATCTTTTGACTACCAATTCTTAGTGGATAAGTTGGCCCAACCATATGTTTGCGCGATTTAATTTGCCCAACCACATACCCAGGACGAAAATCCAATTGAATCCCCATTAGAGAATTTGGGTAGATTTTTTTGTGTGAAAATTTTCAATAAAAAAATGTAAGGCTTGATTTTTGAAGGGGGAACTGCCCCTGCCTCCCCCCCGCCCCCCCCCCCCCCGCTGCATACAGGCATGTTATATCACAACCAATAGTTGGATGCATTAGTGTAGACAGGTCCTCATACCGGGGGGGGGGGGGCAATTCGTACATATTTTTGTACACACATATATGAGTCCACCTCAAAAGGGGTGGACAGTAGGTATATGTTGCCCAAAATTGGTAAAAAGTTAGGCCTTTTCCCCCTCTCCGTGCCTTTAAGAGTGCAGGCTTGAACTTATATCACTCTCCTTTAGTGAAGCAATTACATAATGTATTTAACTTCTTCATCTTTCTTTAAAATAAAATATGGAAGAAAAAAAATTGTATTGTCATTCCTTTTTCTTTTCAGGGACCCAGTGGTGATGAGATGGGACCTGGACCTAGTGGTCTGCAGGTAAGATCAAAAGAAAAATCTTCTGTGATTAATAAATTACTAAACAAAAACATTAAAAAACAACAACAATAACCTCTTTGTAATGTTTGAAGTTTACAATTTTGTTTCCGTAATTCGGATCGTAGTCATAATGAATTTTATCTCTGATGTCATTTACTTACTTTTTTGTTCGTATGTTATTTTTGCATTGGCCTGTTGGCCCGTTTCCATGATAATAAATTTTTGATTGATTCATTCATTCATTGATTGACTGATTGACTGTCGAGGATTGCATAAAACCGGGACCAATATAATTATCAAATACAAATCACGATAATGCGATTGTAAGGTGATAACGCCCTTCATTAAACATGTTAAAAGCAGGGCGGAAAGAAAACGATTAACAATTAATTTAATTGCCCATTGTATGAGTAGATACTTCATGAGGTAGATTTATAATTTCTTAACGTCTCACTTTAAGAGTATAAAGTCGCAAAACCAAAACAGGTCTTCTCCAAATCAGTATCCAGATCTCATGGCATTTTGACTTGCTTTAAAATCAGTCATGTTAGTTGAATACTATACGAACAATCCCAATTGACGGATGGAGATAACCATTATAAACTGTAATTTCGCATATTTCCTTAAATATTTTAGTAGAAAAGGTTTTGCAAACGTAGCCGTCGAATATATATTATCTTCAGGAGACTCGTGTGAACTACACACATAAATCGATATCATTCGTGAAGAAACGGTTATTTATAGATGTGGGTTTTCCCACTGGCTGGGTTTTCCCCACAACAAAAGAGTCTACATTTCAAGGATATTTTTGATTATTTTGCTGACGTTTGTAACACATTTGGGTGTAAGGTACAGGCATGGTGAAATTACACTGAAATAGATTTTAACCATTGAGGAGGAAGGACCTCGCTTTTTTTTCATGATTTATGTTATTGTAAGATATTTATGTTGCGATATATAAATTGTATGGTAGCCCAGCCCTGAAGAACGCTCGACAACTGGTCATGTGCGACGTGAATTTCGGGGCTAATTACTTTTTGTCCCATAGTGGGGAAATTCGCGCGACCCACGACGCGAAATTCATGACGCGGGATGCGAAATTCATGACCCGGGACGCAAAATTCATGACACGGGATGCGAAATTCATGACCCAGGATGCGAAATTCATGACCCGGGATGCGAAATTCATGACCCGTGACGCGAAATTCATGACCCGGGATGCGAAATTCATGACCCGGGATGCGAAATTCGCGACTGGGACGCAAAGTTGACCGCGAAATTCACGTCATACTTGACCTGTTGTCAAGTGTACTTCAGGGCCACCAAAAAATTGTATACAATTAGACAAAATTATTGTTAACCATGATAATGATGATGATAATGATAATAATAATAGTAAATACCCCAGATTTGACTATTTTAGACATCTGAGATTGCAGTAAGCCCAGCGCTGTGCCAAAGTGATCCTCCTCCCCCCCCCCCCCCCCCCCCCCCCACCGTCTGCCGGAGAAGGCGATCTTCAGAGGATGATAAAGAGGGAGAGACAGAGAGAGAGAGGAGAGAGAGAGATAAGCATGATATAGAGGGATAGAGCATCAGGGTTGGCGGATTTAAATCGCGATTTAAATTACCATGATTTTTTTTAAAAAATCATTGATTTAAATCACTTCCATTGAAACATGTACAAATCATTGACAAATTGTTTATTCAAGGCAGTTTTTTTAATTCTTCAAATCAACTGAAAAACTTTGAATTAACTTGATATCAATTGAAAAACTTTGAATTAACTTTATATCAACAAAAAAAAAAACAAATCCTTCTTATCTACTTGAAACAAATTAAAATCAAGTCAATAAAATCAGCTGATTTCTTAAAAATTAGAGATTTGTATCGTCAACAGTTACTCCATTTTTTTGTAAATGTCAAGTTTTTCTTCTGAAATTTTACATTCTTTGTCAGCTATTAATAGTGAAACAAGTTTCTTATTTATTTCTTATCATTTATCACACAATCCAAGACTTTTCAGAGAGCAGTAGTGTAAAAAATATAATATGTAAAAGTCAATGACAAAAGGTTTGTTGGCAGTTTTCCGGTTTTGATCCTTCACAGTTATACTTCTGTCATGTGAAATTTTAAAAAAAATCATCTAATCAACAGATTCCACATGCTTATTTCTTCTTGTTACATATATCACACAATTAACATAATGTAGTAAAGTCACAATTTGACTGTTGAAAAAAGCTTTCTCATATACCTTTTAAGTCACTAGCTCATTTTATGTTCAGTGCTATGGAAGTTTTGTATTTGCATGTAATGTTGCAATGGAAAGAGGATCTATAAAAACAATTTGCAAAACTCAAAATAACTTTTAAAACTACATTTAAATCTTAAGATGTAGGTACTTACCTGTAAGTTACAATCAATTACAGTTATAAGTTGTGTCTGATTTAAAATACAATACTTCTTTTTGTAATACATATCTTGTAATATCAGCAGTTTTGCTGGTTTTATCCTTTAAGTCAAACTTACAGTTGTATAGGGTCAAAAGTTTTTTTTCCTACTTCATGTATCAAACAGATTTTTAGAGAACATGTGAATAAGAATTGTAGATTAATGTAAAAATCACACATAATGTAGTGTAGTCACCCTTTGACTAAGCTGTCTCTTATATTGGTCTCCAACACTGACAGTTTTGCATCTCTATCTGTAGCAATAGATGAGCTTTAATACCAATTTGTAAAACTGTCGCAAATCTGTTGAGTGCACATTTAGATACGGTTTTCACTGAGGAGTGTCTGGAGATTTTCCTCTGGGATTTTTTTTAAATACTGAGTGGAAATTCACAGAGGGGAATATTCTCTACTCACTGGGAATTCCCTATGGAAGTTTCCTTCATAGCCCTACATGTAGGTATGATAGAATTAAGTTCATATAGACTATTCCTCAAAATGATTTTTATTTGCCCATTTTGACTAGATTTAATTACAAATCATTATGGTTAAGAAAAATATTAGGAGTGAAATGTATGATAACATTAAAATTGATGTCATTGTAGGTGAGGTCTTTTGGTAATTAAAACTTTTTTTTTCGAATGAACTTTAAAAAAATCAAAAAAATAAAAAAAATCCGATTTAAATAAAAAAAATCTGATTTAGATAAAAAAATCGCCAACCCTGTAGAGCATGGATCTTATGAGATAAGATCAATGGATAGAGGAAAGGAGAAAGAGAAACATGCAAGGGCTTTCTGAGTTTAAATTGTTGTTATACATTTATGGCCAATTCTGGGTCATTTTGCTTCGTTCGAACTTTCATTTTGGTCTTCATCTAAATTATGAGTGACTTTTGGACATGACATTATCTTAAACAAGTAAAATACATATATCCCACTTCTCCTTTCATTACGTAAGATGATGAAGGGTAAAGCTGCAATCCAATACCGTTACCTCTCACGCGAAGCTGACCACACTTTAAAAGTTTAGTCTAATATGTGTAGACATGATGGATGACTTTTTGATTTTAATGAAAAAAAATAATAATTTTGGTATTATGGAGAATATTGATGGTATGAAATCAACCCATTCGTTGAATATCCATATCGATTGTTCAAGTACTGTTTTGCGAAAATTTGTGAAACTATGACAATTCATAACTTCCTTATTTTGCATCCGATTTTCATCAAATTTTAACTGTTTTGTTCGGGTTTTTTAAAATTCTTTTTATTGAAATGAATTTTATCTTGTCGTGGACCTGGCCTTTAAGCGAGGATAAGGATATCGGGGTCGTGATACCCCACCTGAAATTCCAGTGTTATAGTTGAGTAGATTTTTTTTAACGAGAAATATTCGGCATCATCATAAACATCATTATCATCATTACAGTAATAATAACAATAGCAAATAATAATAATGATAATATTAATAATAATAATAATAATAATAATAATAATAATGATAATAATAATAGTACTAATAGTGATGGTTGTACTAATACTAATGATAATAATGATAATAATGATTGATTAAAGGATTGATCCTGATTTACTGACAGTCATGACAGTTGGAACAGGTGAATTTTTCTTCATTCGTGTAATGAGAGTTTAACATTTGCATTTACTTATTTTTTTGTGTGTGTATTTGTTTTCGTCTTTTCTCACTTTTACAAAAGGCTGGTGGTGGTCGGAAGAAAAAAGGAATTAAAAAGGCCGTGAAATTTGCGACTTGCACTGGGCCAGTAAACACTAGTAAGTATCTTTCCTGCGCTTTCTAAGTTTCATTATACATAGAGAGAGAAATACGATGTTCACACGTGATGGTTCTGCTTGAAGATAAAACACGAAACATAAACGATAAACGATTGCCCCGTAGGCACGATTTTCAGCGAATTTTCGCCATCAAAAATATCTTGTTCACAGGAGACTAGCTTACAAATTTATTCAACTTCATGCATACTATTTCAACAAAGATTGTTCCAGATTATGAAAAAAAAAAACTTCCCTTAAAAGAATCAAGACAATGCACTTATGAAAAAGTCCCATAATTTTGTTTTATAATCATTGAATTTTATTACATACAAATGACCAACATGTCAAAAACGCTGAAAACTGCTCATCTTTTCTCATTAATGATTTATTGTGTTATGCAAAAACATATCCAAATTCCCTTCATTTGTAACAACAACAAGACCAAGAATGAGGATATCTATGACGAAAAATTGATTGTTATCATCACAACCAAAGCGCAAATAAAAAGAAAAAGTGCCCTTTACAAACAATTCGAAAAGGATTTGAGGGTCCCTTTTGTTCAAAGTTGGACAGTAGGGACCTATATGTATGGCATTGTTTACAAAAATCCATATTTCTCTGATCAAACGGGGTCTTTAGTGACTGGTAGAGAAATAGTCATGGTTTCATAATCTACAATGACTTTTCATATTGCAAACTGATTTCTTTCATAATTGATATATACTCATAGGGTCATCGAATTTTTTCTTTTGGGGGGGGGGGGGACTGCAGAGCAACCTTGTCAAACATGAAGGAAAGAGAAATCTAATCTGAATTTTTCAATCGGTAATACCAATTTGGGGAAACAATCAATTTCATATTCGGGACCTGTAATATGGAATAATTTGCAAAAAGAATTGAGGAATATTACCAGTCGCAAAAGTTTTGGACGAACATATGAAAGTGATAAACAATACTTCATTGAAGAATACCAATTTGAAAATCAGTTAGAAAAAAAAATATTGTTGCAGGTCATTATCATTAATTTTATTTATTTCAAATTCACTTTATATTCGTTATTATTCTTTTCATTGTACTTGTAATGTTATTTTTTGAAATATTGTAAATGTTTTTTTTATAAAGCTATTAGAGATGTATTTCATATTTTGCTGATATTGATTTATCATGTTATCAGCCGTATTGGGCTAACCTAGCATAATTACGCAATTTGTTAGCTCCCTTTACCAAGATGTATGTATCGTGATTTTTATCAAGATGTATGTTTCATTGTGATTTTGGTGAAAAATTCGTTAATTCATTCATATTTGTCAGTTTGTTCGAAAAATCATAAACATAATCCATATTATCCTTCTTCAATTAGAATATAAATGGTAAAAATCCGTTCAGGGATAGCTAAGTAATTGGCAGTTTTCTACCATACCCTTCTGCTCATGAATATTCATCACTTGGACGTGCATACGAGTTTCGTAAAACTGGGCTGCGGACTGACTCAGGGGCGCCGCTAGGGGGGGGGGGGGAGAGCAGGGGGCACCCCACTTTTCAAAGCATCCAAAAGTGCCCCTCTGAAAATACCCCCCTTCAATTTTTTTCTCCTTACAAGGGTTCATTTACATGGATTATTTTAATAATATTTTGTTGATTGATGTCGCTTAAATTGTTCTCCTAAGCATTCATTTTTTGGCGCCATTTTTCCATGTGACCTTGAGGGGCATGGTCAAGGTCACGTTGGAATTTATTCGGGGTCAGTGGCGCCAGGCAGGGGTGGATAAAATGCTCACTCTTCGAAAAAAGAAATGATTTGAATAAGGAAATGAACATGGTGAATAAGGAAATGAATATCGAATAACATGAATAAGGAAACAACTTCACAGACTTTTCTAAAGGTATAACACATTTTAAAAAAAAATCATTACATCAGTGCTGCCAAAGCCTTATCCCCTGGATACAGAATGCCCCAAAATTACAATCAGCATTTGGGTGCAGACTATTAAAGGAAATCATTCGCAAAAGGATATAGTCGTTCTAGATTATAAGGCTATAACCGTGATCACCATTTCTCTACTAGTCGGTGAAAATCGCATCATGTACATGTTGTAGGTAATTTAGTAAGCCCTTTCTATCCATGTTTTGACAGAAGGGAGATTCAGCAGGGTCAAAGCACAATGAGCATTTCCACACTCGTTTTAAATGTTTTTAAAGTTGGAAAATCAAACTGAAGGGACTGTTTTTACTTTCACAATTCATTTCGCTGTACATTTCTTTATTTTCCTTTTTAGAGGATTACAGAGACCAGACTGCGTCGAAAAAGCACAGGGAGTTAGTGAATCAACCAATGGGTGAGAGGCCGATCTCGGCAGTCCCTGGAATAGGACGCAAAGCAGCCGATAAACTGAAGCGGGCTGGGCATACGAAAGTAATTATCCTGGCAGCTTTCTAGTCTACGAAAAAAATCCTATTATTCATTTAAGATGTTCGGTACATTTCTTGAAGTCAAAATCATATGAAATAAAAGATCATGGGCAACTCATAGAATCAAGCCCGTGGATGATTTTGAACTGGCCTGAAGTCAATTTTCTTTTAAAATCATAAAGTGAGAAAATCAGAATGAAAGTAAAGACTATTTCTCTACATATTTCAAACATGTAAACAATTTGTTTTTGTTTTTATTTTTATTTTCCCTCGGGATAATCAACACGACTCGCTCTATACGCCTTCATCTCAAGGCTAAGAATGGGCAAGCAGGGACAGGATCGTGGATGCTGGCATATTTGAAATCTATGGTTGTCACATTGACTTGATTAGGTTACCTATATTTTTCCATTCAAAATTACGTGAAACAGGAATATTGTCCTATATACCACTGCATGCGTGAACCGCAGTTATAAGGGCAAGATGGAACTACGAATTTGGAAGTGTATTATATACGGTTCATAATTCCGAGAAGTTTGGGAAATTATCACATAAGATCCATAGTTTATAACATTCATTCATTTTATCATCATTTACAATGATTATCATCCATTTCTCTCTGTCTCTCTGTCTCTCTCTTCCTCGCATGGGTCCGAAGTGTTCATTGCTCCCAAAGTTGGAATTCTGAAAATGATATGGAGTTCATAATGCCGAGAATTCTCAAAAATTATGAAGATCATTCCATTTCTGGAATAATCCCCCCCCCCCCCTTTTTTTTTATTTATTTGGTGGTTTTTTTTTCATTTTCGCAATAACGAATCGTGTTTCATTTTTTGAATCAGGCAACATGTAATCGTGCTTAAATCATTCAGAGGTCTCCCATGCCAAATGTGCCCAGAGAGTACAGACAATGGATAGCGCTGGGGAAAAAAAAACAAACACATGAATCCATACTCCTCAACCTCCATATAACATGGATAATGAAGTTGCATGTAAAACCATGTACTCTAGAGCAATTTGGAATTTTCTATTTCAATTAGTTTTATTATGTTTAGTGCTAAAGCCGTTGAGGTATAATGAATTAATCTCATTTTTTCCTGTTCTTTTCTTCTTCTTTATTTTTTCTATTCAGGCGTACTCCCTCGCGGGAAAGTTCTTAACCAAACACAAGAATGAACAGATCTTCATAGAGTGGATAAAGGAAAAGAGTGGGGCAAAAGAAAAATATGCATCAGATGCTTGTGCAGCTATAAAGGAGTGGTGTGAAAACCATACATGAATTAGCTGTCTTTTAGACGGGGAAGGGCATTTGTACATAATGTTCATAATTTCGGGGTGCATGGGCGAAGACAGCGGGGTGGGGGGGGGGGATGGTGGATGCATCCCTCACTTTTTTGAAGCGGATTTTTTTTTTTACGTGTGTATATAAATATGTATCAATGGGGTAATCGTCACCCCCCCCCCCCCCCGGTATGAAGATCTGAGGATCTTCTGAAGCTTCTTACATCTTGTCCATTTTTTCTCACTAAATTGTATATTTTACCAAAATAGTTACAAATCAAACTATCGATATCAAAATCATATTGCTGTACTTCTGCTCATGAAAGAGCCTCGACCTAGATGTGCATGTGTATTTTATTTCAGCTTCAAGAAAAGGTTTTACTTCTGGTAAAAGTTACAAATGATTTGTGAGCTTCCTCGTTCTTTTTTATGTTCTTAAGGACGAATGTCATAATATAAACATGATACAATGTTCCTGGAAAAAGATAGCTCTTCAGATGCGCCGATATTGGAAAGAAGACAAGAAACGTAGCTGAAGTGTTCGGGTCAAACTTTCATACCACATTTTTGTGTGGTTCCATATTCCAGTAGAAATGCATGTCCCTTTGGTGGATATCGAGTCAATTTCTTATCTTACACTCTTAAGATGTTGAGTAAATTTAGTTGGGTAATTGATGGCTAGTTAAAAAGATTTAAAATTCTGGACAATTTTTACCCAGTTGAGTCTTCATGTGATTTAACTAATATTGGGAAATTATTCTTACTTAAATTTTGGGCGAATATCTACCAACACTCGTAAAATGTTGGTTAAATTTAGTTTGGTAATTTACAGTTGAAAAAAAAAAGCAACCAACACTGGGCAACATACTGACCTGTTAAATATTGGTTAAAATTTACCCAACTGATGCTTGGTAATCGAAATGGTATGTAGTTGGGCACATTAAAATGCCCAGCAGCTGTTTACCAATCACATTTACCACACCTTCAATTAGCTAAATTGTTGGTTATGTATTTAGTTGGTTAATTAATTTTTATTAATACATAAAATGGGATAGTTGAAAGATGAAAGAAGAGGGAAATAAATGAAAACCCAATGAGAGAAGAAAAGATATCATAAAATGAAAAATAGGGATAGACAGAAAGAGAAGATACAGAAACAATGAAATACATATAGGATTAAAAAAAAAATCTATATAAAAATGGGTAGATAAAGGGAAGCATCATAGGAAGAAAAGAAAAAAAATGAAGTACGTTTTCCCACGTGTAATTTAAGAGTGTAGTGTATTTGCTATTACAATAAGGACAATTAAAATCTATTCGTTTTTAACGTAAGCCTATATCTGTAAGTAATATTCTCTGTCAACAATAATCTTTTCTTTGGTGGTATTGTTGGTTTTTTGTACTCATCTTGCATGTTAGACTCGCTTTTTCATAATTATATGCATACATGTATCAATATGTGTAGCTTATGTGACGTGTATTATCTTCTAGTTACAAATGTAATATTTGCCTTTCATTTAAAATTCAAATTAACATTTCATCTTCCAAAACTTTTTGGCCGTCGGTTACGAAAATCTATGACCCAAGCTTTAGAATTTAATCATATTGTAATTTGTTTTGCAAAAATATAGTCGTATTTAGGTTCAATTAGTGTTGTGCGTTTACGAAGAGAGTCTACAAATGGTAAAAATCTGCCTTTGAAATACTTTTATATTAAACTTCTGAGTTCCTCTAAATATGCTCTGCCCTTTGTGTTTGTTTTTGTTTTTGTATTATGTACTATATTCATAATATTTACATGGCATATGGATTATTGCAGTGTAGGCTGTCATGGTGTATTGTTTGAATCCTTTGCGGAAACCGGTGGTGGGACGTGAGGGGGACACATCACAAATTTTCTGGCTAGCAAAGAAGGGTCAGCAACTTTTGGATTGTTCTGTTTACTCAAATTCTCTCTGCAGAGTAAAGATTACAATTCGTTGGGGAACTGTCCCCGCCCCCGGGATTTTCCGCCAATGGTTTGAATGATAATTTAGGAACGACACATTGTGATCTAACATAATTATGAAGGAGAAACTCTATTATCAAGATATTCTGGTCGGATTCTATCCAATAGTTGTGATCTCGTACATTTAGTAGAAAACTTCGTTTTTCATCTCTTGATGCAGTGTCTTTCTCCTTTGCGATTTCCTTATCAACATGACTCATCATCGCGTCTCTCGCTCTCTCTCCATCCTTAGGAAGCCTTTCCCCCCCCCCCCCCCCCCTCTCTCTCTCTCTATTTATATACATATATATATATATATATAATCCATATCGGGTGATGTTCGTTATTCCGAAGGTTCGTTTTTCCGAAACACGGAAATTGCGTATACCTAGATGTTCGTTAGTCCGAAAGTGAAAAAGTGTTCGTTAATCCGAACATTTGTGGCGTTATTCCGAAGCACAGGTGGCGATCCCGGGGGGGGGGGGGGTGTTACATGTCCCCCCCCCCCTCGATTTTTAAAACTTAATATATTTATTTTTCTATTTATAGGCCTAGAGTGTATTTTGATGGCAAAATGAGGCTTCTTTCATTATATTTTTGCGGTTATTTTAGCTCGCCCCCTTCCATTTCTCGAAACAGATTTTCCGCGTTGACTTTTGTGTTTCCGCCCCTCCCCCCCCCCCCCCCCCCGGTCACATGACATCGCCGCCACTGTTCCGAAGGTTCGTTAGTCCGAAAATGAAATAAGGTTCGTTAGTCCGAAAATAACTAACGAACCTTATATCATGTTCAGACTATAAACGAACCTTTGGAATAACGAACCTTATTTCGTTTTCGGACTAACGAACCTTGGGACTAATGAGACTTCGGACTAACGAACCATCGGAATAAACGAATTACCTTCGGAAAAACGAACCTTCGGAATAAAGAACTGTAACCATTATATCTACCCCACCCACCCCCCCCCCCTCTCTCTCTCTCTCTCTCTCTTCCTCATTATCCATCTATTCCACTCCCGCTCCTTCTTTCTCTCCTCCCTATATCAATTCGCTTAATGACTATAGCTTCCCAATCCCTACTGCCAATTTCAATGCAACAGGGACAAATCCATGTAAGTAATTTCTTAATAAAAAAGTTTAACAGTTTAATAAATCTATATTAACATGTATATGGTCATAGTAAGTGCACCGGTGCAATATGTTAAAGAAATTAATTCATGACTGTGACAACGTAAAAAATATCTGCAATCCTCTACCGATATCAAGTTATCCTACAATAATTTCCTACAAAACATCACAATTTCTCCCCCCCCCCCAAAAAAAAGAAACGAAAATCGCACAGAGTCCATTTGATTATAACTTCCATCTATCGATAATTTCATTTCGATTAGGATATCAGAGGCATCTGATATAGAGTATTCATTATCAGCATCATGAATAGGTCATATTATAGATCAGGTGATACAGGTCACTCTCTAAATATAGAGTTAAATCAGGGACGACTCCAAAATGGGTTTAAAAATCTTAATCTAATAGATTCAGAAATCAATCTTATTGATTATAATTTCTGAATCTAATTTTGGAGCTGTCCCTATTCACAATCGACTTGGATTCATGTCTAATTTAAGAAACTTAGAGTGCACGTAATACGAATCAGGTGGTCGGATGTGAGCCGTAACCCATACAAAATGTTGTATTTGGCTGTTCAGACTCGTTATTTCCCTAAACGCGCCTGGAAACATAGACATAGACTAATCGCACGACAACTGTGATCCGTGGCCGGAGGTTCGCTAGTCTAGATTCTGGACTCTTTTTATGAAGTTTTTATATTCCCCGAAACAGCTGCCAAACTCACTGTACACGTCAAGTCGAGTGATGGCGCGATCCCGAGAACCTGTCCGCCCGGAGAAAAAAAAATCTCCGGCTGGACAGGTTCTCTGAGGTTCTCGTATCTCGGGATCGCGCCATCACTCGACTTGACGCGTACAGTGAGTTTAGCAGCTGTTTCGGGGAATATAAAAACTTCATAAAAAGAGTCCAGAATCTAGACTAGAGGTTCGTCGGTCCACTGATCACTGCCATAAATGCACACTGTTTAGTCTATTTTTCAAACCCTGCTTGGGAGACAAGCAGCGCGCGAGGCCTTGCCCAAAGGCTAATGTATGCCTGACATGTACGTCTCATTTTCCAAATGGTAAACCTGAGCGATATTTGCAACACTATGTGTAAACGTACGGTACAGCAACTCGTGATGTTAGTCAACCACTATGAAATGTTACATAATGCTGTTCATGTTTATGCTAAATTATTATATAACATCAAACGATATACATTACTTTACTACGGTTCCAAGTTTGCTACGGAAGTTTTACTCTTGTCATAGTGGCGTGTACTATAATACGTTCTAAATTGTTGGATCGGAGAACATAGTTACATCTGTAACCAAAATACAACAGTCAATCTCTTCGATATACCAAAGCTCATAACTACTTGTAAATCATTGTACTTCTAAATTTAAAAAAAATAGCATTTAATGTTTATTGTTATAAAGTATGCGATAAATGTTACCTCGGTATATAGAAAATTGCACTAGTTACTAATAGCCACATTAACATATATATAAAAAATAAATCTATGTGCACTTCGATAACCAAACTCTTATTTACATCACTTACACGCACCACAGTTGTTAATGCATTTTATTTCAGGACACAAATAATGTGTTCCAATTTACGCATTTACAAAATAATTATTAGAAAATTGCTGCATACCCTTTTAAACACCATAACATAGATATTAGCATTTTTTGTAAATTCCTCATGAATAAACAACCATACAACACTCACATATTATACAATTCTCATTCTTTTAACTGGTAATATTCTCAAATAGTACTTTTTGTTGCAATTATCAAAACTTTTCTTAAAAAATCTACATTTTCCACGTGCAAACTGACACGCTGTTAATACGCTAATTGAAAAAATACAATTCGATAATAATTCTTCAACTTATCTACAGAATTACACAAATTAACATTCAGCCGCTAATATCATAAATCGATAGAAAAATATGAAAGACCCAACTCAAGCTATAGGCCTACGTATGCCACACTCCCTATCTTGATGCTTTCGGTTACACATAACCGATCCTTACAAAATAAGGAAATATCAAAGCCAAAGCGTTAAATGCATTATACCACAAGATGCAATGGATCGTTTGGACTATATGCAGTATTTCTAGCAATCAGTGTTGTGGGGGTTGTTGTGCAAGTCCAAGATATTTGGTCTATTAGTGTCCCAAAAGATGATACGCAAAATTGTTCTTTGATACCCGTGTGCAATGCGAGTACGCTATCTTCTTTATAACCAGTATTATATCCCTCATGTATAGTTTTTTGCATTACGATTGTACAGAGCATAAAAACTGGATAGTTTTACTGTAGATATTTGAGAGTGGGAGGTCATCTACTATTATAGTCCATAGGCCAGCGGGGGTGAACCCTCCCCCCCCCCCCTTAGGGATTTTTCGTAGTTATGTTTTTCTTATATTTCGGACACCCACTGATCAGAATCCACTTGTTGTTTTTTTTTCTAAGTGGTGGGTGTGGCCTCCAGAGCCGTTTCCATGGTTACGGAGTATGAAAATGCAAGATTGTACAAAATAGCTTATAACTTTTCTGTAAAACATGTTCCAAACATGTATGAGGTATGATTTTGGTTTGTAAAAAAAATATGAACATGAGTTCTTATGAAAGTTTCTTTGTGCTTTCATTACATGTATTTGATAGCACAAGATAATTTGCTGTGAGCATCACACTACTCTTACAAAATGTGTTCACATTTAGCAAGAAGTCCATTACATTACTGTAGTATGTTGTCATGGTTACCACTATAGTGCTCATACCACTATTAATGGCAATAAGCCCCACCTGTTAATGAAGCATAGAGAACAAAGTCCATAGGGTCATTGCTGTCTTCAACAGCTCAAGAAATTCTCCCCCCCCCCCCCAAAAAAAAAAAAAAAAAAAAAAAAAAACAGAGAGAAACTCACATATTGACTGGATATATTGTCAGTGGATGTTTCTATGATATTTTAAGACACATTTGAATCTGTTGTCATGGAAATATCTTGAAGAAAACTGCAGGAGCATAAGAAGAAAAAAGGAAAATGACATTGCTCATCAATATGTTTTACAGTGACAACACAATCAATTGATATTTTTAATCATTTTGTCATACATGTATGACATTCATTTAACTTTTAACATGCCAGAAAAAATGTTAGCCAAATATGGACTTTGTATAATATAATGCAATTTACTGTTGTCATGGCAACAGGTTGTATCAACCCCATCATATTATGTATCAAATAGAAGATGCGATTCCCCTTCATTTGAGCCCAATTTTATACTAAACGGATAATTAATTCAAAAGTCATTGCGCTTTTTTTAAAAAAGTTAGCATTTTCATATCTCGCTGCCATGGCAACGGCTCTAGAGCCACACCCACCACTTAGAAAAAAAAGTGGATTCCGATTCCTGGGATTCCAAACTAAAGGAAAAAATCATGAATAGGAAAAATCCTTAATGGGGAAGGGGGGGGGGGCTACAAAAGCTGGCCCATGGCTAAAGAAACTTACACACACACACAAAACCACATACTGACAGGATGTATTGTGATCATGTCATTGGCAGTTTCTATGGGTTTTTTTAAGACTTATTTGTTTCTGTTGTCATGGAAACCGCTTGTAGAATACTGAGCATGAGAAGCATAAAGCAAAATCACAATGATCTTCAATATAATAATAGTTTAACAGTGAAAACAACCATTTTAATATTTTTAATGTTTTTTTTAAATTTTATTCAACTAATATATTGTTGCCATGGCAACTGGTTGTATTAACCCATCAGATTATACATCAACTAGAATAAAATGCAGTTACCCTTCATTTGAGTCCAATTTTATACTAAACGGACAATTAATTCAAAAGTTATTGAGCTTTTTGTTAAAAGTTATCATTTTCATCTCACGTTGCCATGGCAACGGCCCTAGAGGCCACACCCACCACTTAGAAAAAAAACAACAGGTGGATTCCGATTCCTTGGGGTCCGAACGATAAAAAAACGAGATTTAATTCGTCATTCGATCAGACGAATTAGGTGGTCTGTCGTCTTTTTGATATGGATATGATATCTATGATTATAAAAGGTATATGACAGTTGGCCTTTTATTCATCATTTTCATCAGGGTTTGTATCCCGTCAGCAACATTACTTTCTCATTATCATGGTCATCAAGAGGATTATAGTCATTCCCAATTAAAATCCCCATTCAGAGAAAATTTACGAAGAGGAAGCAGCCCTGATAAAAAACGTTCTGAAAAATGTTCTGAAAACGTTTTGTGAACGTTTATTGAAGACAAAGACGTAGCGGACCTAATAAAAATGTTTTGTAAACTATTTATGAACCTTCTGAAAATGTTTAACGAATGTTTCTTAAAGACGAAGACGTAGCGGACATAAAAAAAACTTTTGTGAACGTTCTGAAAACGTTTTGTGAACTTTTACTAAGGACTAAAACGTAGCGGACCTAATAAAGACGTTTTGTAAACTTTTTATTAACTTCTGAAAATGTTTTGCGAACGTTTATTAAAGACAAAGACATAGCGAACGTTCATTAAAGATGAAGACATAGCCGACCTAGTAAAAACGTTTTGTAAATGTTTTGTGAAGGTTTCTGAAAACGTTTTGTGAACCTTTATTAAAGACGAAGACGTAGCAGACCTAATAAAAATGTTTTGTAAACATTTTGTGAACGTTCTGAAAATATTTTGTGAACGTTTATTCAAGACGAAGACGTAGCGGACCTAATAAAAAACGTTTTGTAAACGTTTTGGAAACATTCTGAAAAGGTTTTGGAAACGTTCTGACAACGTTTTGTGAACGTTTATTAAAGACGAAGACGCAGCAGACCTAATAAAAACGTTTTGTAAACATTTTGTGAACGTTCTGAAAATATTTTGTGAACGTTTATTCAAGACGAAGACGTAGCGGACCTAATAAAAAACGTTTTGTAAACGTTTTGGAAACGTTCTGACAAGGTTTTGGAAACGTTCTGACAAGGTTTTGGAAACGTTCTGACAACGTTTTGTGAACGTTTATTAAAGACGAAGACGCAGCAGACCTAATAAAAACGTTTTGTAAACATTTTGTGAACGTTTCTGAAAATATTTTGTGAACGTTTATTCAAGACGAAGACGTAGCGTACCTAATAAAAAACGTTTTGTAAACGTTTTGGAAACGTTCTGAAAACGTTTTTTGAACGTTTATTAAAGACGAAGACGTAGCGGACCTAACGTTATGAACTTCTGAAAATGTTTTGCGAACGTTTATTAAAGACAAAGACATAGCGAACGTTCATTAAAGATGAAGACATAGCTGACCTAGTAAAAACGTTTTGTAAATGTTTTGTGAAGGTTTCTGAAAACGTTTTGTGAACGTTTATTAAAGACGAAGACGTAGCAGACCTAATAAAAATGTTTTGTAAACATTTTGTGAACGTTCTGAAAATATTTTGTGAACGTTTATTCAAGACGAAGACGTAGCGGACCTAATAAAAAACGTTTTGTAAACGTTTTGGAAACGTTCTGACAAGGTTTTGGAAACGTTCTGACAACGTTTTGTGAACGTTTATTAAAGACGAAGACGCAGCAGACCTAATAAAAACGTTTTGTAAACATTTTGTGAACGTTTCTGAAAATATTTTGTGAACGTTTATTCAAGACGAAGACGTAGCGGACCTAATAAAAAACGTTTTGTAAACGTTTTGGAAACGTTCTGAAAACGTTTTTTGAACGTTTATTAAAGACGAAGACGTAGCGGACCTAACGTTATGAACTTCTGAAAATGTTTTGCGAACGTTTATTAAAGACAAAGACATAGCGAACGTTCATTAAAGATGAAGACATAGCCGACCTAGTAAAAACGTTTTGTAAATGTTTTGTGAAGGTTTCTGAAAACGTTTTGTGAACGTTTATTAAAGACGAAGACGTAGCAGACCTAATAAAAATGTTTTGTAAACATTTTGTGAACGTTCTGAAAATATTTTGTGAACGTTTATTCAAGACGAAGACGTAGCGGACCTAATAAAAAACGTTTTGTAAACGTTTTGGAAACGTTCTGACAAGGTTTTGGAAACGTTCTGACAACGTTTTGTGAACGTTTATTAAAGACGAAGACGCAGCAGACCTAATAAAAACGTTTTGTAAACATTTTGTGAACGTTCTGAAAATATTTTGTGAACGTTTGTTCAAGACGAAGACGTAGCGGACCTAATAAAAAAACGTTTTGTAAACGTTTTGGAAACGTTCTGAAAACGTTTTTTGAACGTTTATTAAAGACGAAGACGTAGCGGACCTAATAAAAACGTTTTGTGAACGTTCTCAAAATGTTTTGTGAACGTTCATTAAAGACAAAGACGCAGCAGACCTAATAAAAACGTTTTATGAACGTTTATTAAAGTCAAAGACGAAACGGATCTAATAAAAATGTTTTGGAACAATTATTAAAGACGAAGATGTATCAGACCTAATAAATGTGTTCTAAGAACGTTCTGAAACGTTTTGTGTTGGGTAATCTATTTGCCGTCTAATCACCAGTTTATCTAATGTTCGATGACCTGATGAACTTGAAAAATATTCAGGTCTGAGAAGGAGACTAGCATCACAGACACAGGACGATTTGATTTTTAGTATTATGCAAAGTTAACCCTAAAGGTTCAATACACGTTCATGAATCATATTTGCAATAGGGTTGTACATAAACTAATGTACACTGCATTGCAATAGACATAACACGCAAAATAACGCAGTTATGGCATTGTTTGTAATTGTATGTGTAAACGTAGTCGATGAAGATGGTAATATGAAAGGGCAAAAAATGTAAAAAAAAAAAAAAAAAAAAAAAAAAAAATTTGACACCGCCGTCGCTGGGAGTCGAACCAGGGACCATGAGGATGTGAGACCAGTGCTTTACCGATGGACCAGAATATAGTCCATAGAGATAACACGTAGATGGAAAATGGGATTCCTAAATCATATCTTCCAGTTCAAATTTCGATATGTTCCTGACATCTGATTAAAAAATAAATGGCACACTTACGATAGAGAATTTTCTCAGGTACAACATACTCGAAGCTGGGCAAAAATCGAGTAGAAATAACGGAGCTGTTGCTCAAAAAAGACGGGAATGTAGAATCAAGAATTAGAAAAAGGTCATGTCCCATAGACAATACACGCAAACTGTGAAAAAATGACATGCCTCCGTTTATCGTAAGATTAGACCATGATGCAGTTCTCAAAATGAAAAATGAAGGCAATTGGTATATAAGAGCATTGTCTCAGCTACAACATACTGAAATCCTGGCGAAAATCGACCAACAATAAGCGAGATAGTCTTGATTAAAGGTAAAAAACATGACGTCATTATTGAAAAAATGAAATTTTGAGTACACATGAGAATATGGTAACGTTCCGACTGTTCGACCCCCAATTTTTTTTCATGAATTCAAATCTTCAATTCATAGGCTTTCAGAAAATGTAAAAAAAAAGGGGGGTCCCCATGCTTTTTAACGAGCTATGGCGGATTTTAAAGGGGCATGTTTTTGCATGTTTTTACGTTATTTGCCCTATACACGCCCGCACGGATTTTAAACTTTGACGCGCGCGTGCGGCCTCATGGTCAGTTGAAATCGATTCTAAATTGATGGAAATGGTCAAGAAATTTCTCAGAATTGCAAATCAAGTGAAAAAACGGCGTTTTTACGTTATTTACGAGTTGCGCACGCGCAAAACGCGCGCGCGGGCGCTTACGCGCGGAAATTTTTGAAATGCTTAAAATGACCTGAAATGGATTTTGGTTTGATCCATGAGTGATTTTGAGCATTTTTAAATTTTGCGCGCGCACTGACGCGCGGACGTACGCGTACGCGCGCGTTTAAAAAGTTGGAATTGTTCAGATTGATATGAATATTCATCATGCCAAATATGAATGAAAAATGACATTCCGTTATGAAGATATGATCATGAGATGATTTTTACAAAATGGCGCCTGGATGACGTCACGATGACCCGATGAACTTGAAAATGACTAAACATCCGAGATCTCGTTATGACTGATGATTCCTGAAAATTTGACGAAAAATGATTGAGCCAGTTCTGAGATCTCGACTACACAAAAAAGTGGGTACCAATAAAAAGAATAATAACGAGATTTAATTCGTCATTCGATCAGACGAATTAGGTGGTCTGTCGTCTTTTTGATATGGATATGATATCTATGATTATGAAAGGTATATCACAGTTGGCCTTTTATTCATCATTTTCATCATCAGGGTTTGTATCACAGTCAACATTACTATCTCATTATCATGGTCATGAAGAGGATTATAGTCATTCCCAATTAAAGTCCCCATTGAGAGAAAATTTACAAAGAGGAAACAGCCCTGATAAAAACGTGTTTTGTCAACGTTCTGAAAAAGTTTTGTGAACGTTTATTAAAGACAAGGATGTAGCAGACATAATAAAAATGTTTTGTAAACGATTCATGAACCTTCTGAAAATGTTTTGCGAACGTTTTTTTTTAAAGACGAAGACGTAGCAGACGTGATAAAAACGTTTTGTGAACGTATACTAAAGACTTAAACGCAGCGGACGTCATAAAAACGTTTTTTGAACGTTATGAAAACCTTTTTGTGAACTTTCTGAAAACAATTTGTGAACATTTGTTAAAAATGAAGCTGAAGCGGAACTAATAAAAATGTTTTATAAACGTTTCATGAACGTTCTGAAAATGTTTTGTTAACATTTATTACAGACA
This sequence comes from Echinometra lucunter, assembly GCA_029962745.1. NCBI lineage: Eukaryota > Metazoa > Echinodermata > Echinoidea > Camarodonta > Echinometridae > Echinometra > Echinometra lucunter. The sequence goes on from CM057167.1 coordinate 9,643,129, forward strand.
AAGACGTAGCGGACCTACTAAATATGTTTTGTGAACGTTCTGAAAACGTTTTGTCAACATTATGAAAACATTTTGTGAACTTTTAAGACATAACAGTCCTAATACAAACATTTTGTAAACGTTTTGTCAACGTTTAGAAAAAGTTTTGAAAACGTTTATTAAAGACGAAGACATAGCAGACCTAAAAAAATGTTTTCTGAACGTTCTAAAAACGTTTTGCGAACGTTTATAAAAGACGAAGACATAGCAGACCTAATAAAAACGTTTTGTTAATGTTTTATGAACGTTCTGAAATCGTTTTGTGAACGTTTATTAAAGACGAAAACGTAGTGGACCTAATACAAACGTTTTGTTAACGTCTTGTGAATGTTAATTAAAAACGAAAACATAGCGGACCTAAAGAAAACATATTGGAAACATTTTGTGAACGTTCTAAAAATATTGTGTGAACGTTTATTCAAGACGAAGACGAAGACGTTCACAAAACGTTCTGAAAACGTTTTGTGAACGTTTATTAAAGACGAAGACGTAGCAGACCTAATAGCGGACCTAATAAAAAACGTTTTGTAAACGTTTTGGAAACGTTCTGAAAACATTTTCTGAACGTTTATTAAAGACGAAGATGTAGCAGACCTAATAAATGTGTTCTAAGAACGTTCTGAAACGTTTTGTGTTGGGTAATCTATTTGCTGTCTAATCACCAGTTTATCTAATGTTCAATGACCTGATGAACCTAAAAAAATATTCAGGTCTGAGAAGGAGACTAGCATCACAGACACAGGACGATTTGATTTTTAGTATTATGCAAGTTAACCCTAAAGGTTCAGTACACGTTCATGAATCATATTTGCAATAGGGTTGTACATAAACTAATGTACACTGCATTGCAATAGACATAACATGCAAAATAACGCAGTTATGGCGTTGTTTGTAATTGTATGTGTAAACGGAGTCGATGAAGATGGTAATATGAAAGGGCAAAAAATGTATAAAAAAAAAAAAAAAAAAAAAAAATTGACACCGCCGTCGCCGGGAGTCGAACCAGGGACCATGAGGATGTGAGACCAGTGCTTTACCGATGGACCAGAATATAGTCCATAGAGATAACACGTAGATGGAAAATGGGATTCCTAAATCATATCTTCCAGTTGAAATTTCGATATGTTCCTGACATTTGATTAAAAAATAAATGGCACACTTACGATAGAGAATTTTCTCAGCTACAACATACTCGAAGCTGGGCGAAAATCGAGTAGAAATAATGGAGCTGTTGCTCAAAAAAGACGGGAATGTAGAATCAAGAATTAGAAAAAGGTCATGTCCCATAGATAATACACGCAAACTGTGAAAAAATGACATGCCTCCGTTTATCGTAAGATTAGACCATGATGCAGTTCTCAAAATGAAAAATGAAGGCAATTGGTATATAAGAGCATTGTCTCAGCTACAACATACTGAAATCCCAGCGAAAATCGACCAACAATAAGCGAGATAGTCTTGATTAAAGGTAAAAAACATGACGTCATAATTGAAAAAATGAAATTTTGAGTTCACATGAGAATATGGTAACGTTCCGACTGTTCGACCCCCCAATTTTTTTCATGAATTCAAATCTTCAATTCATAGGCTTTCAGAAAATGTAAAAAAAATGGGGGGTCCCCATACTTTTTAACGAGCTATGGCGGATTTTAAAGGGGCATGTTTTTGCATGTTTTTACGTTATTTGCCCCATAGACGCGCGCACGGATTTTAAATTTTGACGCGCGCGTGCGGCGTTATGGTCATTTGAAATCGATTCTAAATTGATGGAAATGGTCAAGAAATGTCTCAGAATTGCAAATCAAGTGAAAAAAACGGCGTTTTTACGTTATTTACGAGTTGCGCACGCGCAAAACGCGCGCGCGGGCGCTTACGCGCGGAAATTTTTGAAATGCTTAAAATGCCCTGAAATGGATTTTGGTTTGATCCATGAGTGATTTTGAGCATTTTTAAATTTTGCGCGCGCACTGACGCGCGGACGTACGCGTACGCGCACGTTTGAAAAGTTCGAATTGTTCAGATTGATATGAATATTCATCATGCCAATTATGAATGAAAAATAACATTCCGTTATGAAGATATGATCATTAGATGATTTTTACAAAATGGCGCCTGGATGACGTCCCGATGACCTGATGACCTTGAAAATGACTAGAAATCCGAGATCTAGTTATGACTGATGATTCCTGAAAATTTGACGAAAAATGATTCAGCCAGTTCTGAGATCTCGACTGCACAAAAAAGTGGGTACCAATAAAAAGAATAATAATAATTAATTAATTAATAATGAAGAATAAAGAAAATTCTGACGAAATTAAAAGGTGATCTGTCATAATATGACAGACCACCTAATTAATAATAATAATTAATGAAGAATAAAGAAAATTCTGACGAAATTAAAAGGTGATCTGTCATAATATGACAGACCACCTAAAAAACATAACTGCGAAAAATCCCTAAGGGGGGGGGGGGAGGGGGGGTCTACACTGGCCCACGGACTATTAGGCATGGTATAGTACGTTTCGGAATCCACGATCATCCTGCGAAGGCCGCGATCACCGATATTTCGGCCATCGATATCATTCTGGATTTCTTCAATTTTGCAGTGCGTGTGTACATGCATGTTGTGCAGCGCAGCGCGTAGCCTAGCCCAGCCCTAGCCGGCGCTGCCATGCTAGGGCGCCAGGCCGGCCGCGCCGGGTAACTGTATCGCTCGGCTAGGGCGTCATGCTCACCCGACAAAATGGCTGTTTCCAGCAGTGACCGTGGTGAAATGGCTGCAAATTATTCCTGTTTTCACTGTTAAATGTGGGAGACTTGTTCAAATTCAACAAAGGAAATGACAGCAAAAGCATGAAGAAACAGGTCAGGTACGGTACAGACTTTCTGTGTTTCGTTATTTGTAAACAGTAAAGAAATATGATGATCTAGACCCTAGTTGTGAATAACGAAGCCTCGGCCTAGTCCAACCTGTTAATGTTAGACCTGCTTCTCTCGCAGTTCTCTCGCAGAGCTTGGAATCAAAACATGACTGCAGCAAGAAAACAATGCAAGCTTCTCATGTTTCTTTGTAATAGCAGGATGCTCATGAGGGATACAAAACAAATATACAATGTCTTTCTTGGCTTTAGCAAACTATGAGCATTCAGAGGCTTGAAGAGTAACTTTCCCTCGAGGCAAATTTATATCCAATTTACTCGGGTATAGTAAATTGGATATAAATTTGCTCTCGGGAAAGTTACTATTCATGCCTTTTCATTAGCTCATAGTTTTTGCTAGACCTTCGTAAGGTATTGTATATTTGTATAATATAAATAAGGAGACTGGAATCCCATTGCAGACGAGGAATTGTACGTTATTTGCCATATGTTGGATTCTTGAATGTTGTTGTTGATGACTTGTAGATAGGGCTTTCACTCTGTAAAAGACAAAGGAAGAAGTTAGAAAAGATGAGTTTTATGGATCGTTCTGTATTTCCACAGACATTTCACGGCGAGCGGTACATGTAAGACAGCTTCTCTATCTATGAATTGATTAAGGCTTTTAAATTACTCTTACTTTTACTATCCAACTCTCGATCAATTTTCTGTTTATCATAAATATTCACAAAACTATCTATTTCTTTACCTCTAACTGTGGTTACATATTAATCTCCTCTTAACCCTAAAAGACCCGGATTATTTCTGGTCTAGTTATCCGGGAGGGGGGGGGGGGTGGGGTGGGGGCATTATGCCCCCCCCCCCCCATAATCTCGGCCGTGGATCGCCGGATCGGCACGAAAATTGGCGTGAGGGTAGAGAATGATGTAATCTACAAGGCTATATGGTTAGATCTGATAAAACTGTTTTGTTTTATTTTATACAAATTAATATGCTAATTTATGCGAGAAATCATAGTTTTGGCTATATCTCACTGAATAAAGCTTTAGGAACATTTTTTATTTTTCTTAGAAATGTTTTTATAACACTCACATCGACTCCTTTACTAAAAAAGTGGGTTATCAATTTTTTGTTATGTATTCTATTGTTTTACAAATTCCCTACGTATTTCTTTGTTTTTTAAACGTCTTTTTGTGGGTGTGGGTGTGTGTGTGTGTGTGTTAGAGTGTGTTTATGATGTTTCTCACTATGTTAGAGAGACTAATTATTCTTTCCTGACAGTATTCACATAATTTTGAAGTTTCTGATTTTGCCCATAGGTTTGTACACAGTCATATACAGAAATAGTGAAATTTTAATGACTTGTGTTCGTAATCGTACTCTGACACCGGCACCGTAGGTCCGATCGACATAAATTTGATATCAAAACATGCGGGAAGGATAAGAGAAAAAAGTCATTAAATCTCAGATCGATACATCTAGTCGTTGTGGAGTACCGTCAAAAATTCAACAGGGGGGACCATTATGCCCCCCCCCCCGGTATATTAGGGTTAAAGTAATCTGCTGGGCCAAACAGCAATATAACAAATATAATAATATAATCCCTTTTTTATGCCATTATCCATCCTTCAAAACTCCATTCATCTATTTATTCATTCGTTCATTCATTCATGATCTATTCATTCATTCCCTTATTGACTAAAACATCCCACATTTTAAAATGTCACTAATGATGGTTGATACCCACCTATATGTCTGATATTAAAGATTAAACAATTATCTTAATACAAGGAGTACGAATAATTCATAGATTTCAAGTTTATTGTACCATAATCAAGGTGTAAATTATAAATATGCAAAGGAGCAGGAGAATGCCTTTCAAAGGACATTTTACAGAGACAAGATAAATCCATATCGTTGATCTTTATCATGATAAAAACTAAAGAACAAGAGTGTGATGGAGAAGATGGAGGAGAAAGAGAAGGAAAGGAAAAGGAGGAAGAAAAAGAAAAGGGAGAAGAAGAATAAGGAGAAAAAGAAAAAGATTTTTAAAAAAGAGGAAAAAGAGGGGGAAAAAGAAGGAGGAGCAGGAGGAGGACTATGACAACAAAGACAAGAAGAAGAAAGAGCTATCTAATTAGGGTAATGGTTTTTTGAAAAAACAAACAAACATTGCCTCAGGGTAGAAAGTAGAACAGAATAACTTTGATCCTCTATGGAACAAGATGAAGTTTTAAAAAAAATGAATTTGGTATCAAAAGATGCACAAGACTCCTGACTATAAAATCCTGAAATATCTTGTCACAAGGAAAGCTACCATAGGGGGAAATATGGTCAACCTTTTTTTTTTTATCCCAAACCTTTTAGGGTTAAATGCCCAAAACATGGACATGCAGTAACTACTGGAGCCTCACTTGATCCATCTGGGCCTCATTCCCCCAATGGGCATGGATGGAAATGTGGATAGATTTCATCACAGCCTTAAGGTCAATAGTGCCAAAAGCAGAAAGAAGAAGAAGAAGAAGAAACAAGACAAATGTTCTAGAAAAAAGAAGAAAAAGGCAAGATGTTATGTTTGAGGCTTACCTGATCCCACTGGGCTTTCTTGCAGTCATTCTCCCATTGGGCATACTCTCTCTTGTCCTGGATATAGGTGTATAATCTCCAGATGAAGACAAGGATCATTCCAATGAGGACAATGCCTAGGATGATTCCAATGACGATCCATCTGATCTCTTCCCCCGTGAACGGAGGCTTTTGGCCGGGTATGATACATACTACACTCCGGGATAACAACCACAAAAGTTTGTCAGTATATAAATGTCCCTCTGTGTCTACTACTCTCCCTCTTTCTCTCTCACATAGATAATAATATCTAGCATACTTTCACTCTCCATGTTTGTCTGTGTCTATCTGTCTGTCTATCCCCCCCCCCTTCCCCGCCGCCCTTCTCTCTCTCTATCCGCCATTCACTTTTGTTTCTACTGCATCCATTTATATCACCATACTCACCCTCTTCTTCCTCGACGTACACAGTAACTGTTTCATTTTCAGAAACAATTGCAAAGGCAAAAGTACATGAGCTATTTCCTAGTTCAAAGCTGCAACGAGGGTTGTCTCTGGTATCTACAAATGAGACCGATAAGTAGATGAATAGATTAAAGGTGAATACAGCAGAAAATTTGATTTGCAATGGTTTTACAATGCGATACATTAATATACGTAAACTTCTCATTCACCGTAGAGATCTATACCGTGAAAATTTGTAAACAAATTACGAACTGTAATTTACAGTTTACATCAAACACGCATTTTATACACATTTTAGTGCTGATATCAGGACCTGTTACTCTGCTTTCAATTTAACTTCTTGCCATAGATAAACACCAAACACCAACACCTTTTTTACACTCATCCTTAACACTTAACATACTTATATGCATCACTGCATTTAACACTGATGAAACATGCATTATTACTCTATATGTTGCAACTTTCCTGTTGCTAGAGCCCCCCCCCCCCCCAAAAAAAAAAAAAAAAAAAAAAAATGAAAAAAATAGCATGACAAAATCAACATCCAAACCTTTGTACACTCATTTTTAATACCCATGTTACTTACACTCCTCAATACTTGTAACGTTGACAATGTTGATATTGCACATGTCACACTGTTCAGGTGTTAGCCTGCCGGATCCAAACACCGTACATTCCACACAATCTCGACGTAAGAGACATTCTACAGGTGGACATGTCTGTAACATGAGAGTCAAAACGAGATTCCCTTTCAATGGAAAACACTTTCCATATCATACTCATTGTCTAATTATCTAATTTCCTTGGGTATAGTTTCCTAAATTCTAAACTTTGGGGCACTGGCACCAAAACAGAAATTTGGAAAATGAAAAATTAATAAATCAGAGGTTAGGTAGCTTATCTTAAGTCACGTCCATCAATTATTATAAGCTTCTGTGTGCCCGGGTATTCACAACGGCTTTCCCGATCCACAATTGTTTTGTCTACGCAGAAACGGGATGATTAGGAGGAAAAAGACGCTGAGCGGGAATCCCGCTCTAGGTCGTGGTCAGATTGGGCTCTGACTTAAGCCTTAATGCATAGTTTCTTTGAGGTTGTACTTTAATTTCACGGGTATTCACAGTGTATTGAGAATTACAAGAGAAAGAGAGAGAGAGAAAAAAAAAAACAGAACTAGAGAAGAAAGAAAAAAACTTACAGGGCATTTCTCGCATGTGCTCCCCTGGAATTGTGAGTCAGCAAAACATTCACAGGCACCACAAACACATTCTCCATGTGCATTGCATTCCAACTGTATTTGAAGAAAAAAGAGAAAAGTGTATCAACATGTGTATCATCACAAAAGATACCACAGTAATACCTCTTAAATACCATAGTGATACTATACTGATACAACAATAAAACCACAGTGATACAACAGTGATGCAACTGTGATACAGCAAAGTGACACCAGAGTGGTACAACTTCAATACCACAGTGATATTACACTGGTACCAAAAAATGCCACAATGAAACCACAGAAATACCATAGAGTACAACAATGATGTAACAATGTTGCAATTATGATATCACAGTAATATCATGTTTACACCACAGTGATACCACACTGATGCAATAAAACCATAGAAATACCATAGTGTACGTGTAATGACACCACAGTGATAAAACATTGACGATAATGTGATACCACAGTGATACCAATTTAATGCCACAGTTATACCACAGTAGTACCACAGTGATACCACTTAAACACCAGAGTGATACTACACTAATGCAACAAATCTATTATACTACAATGAAGCCACAGTGATGCCATTGTGTACTATAATGATGCCATAGTGACACAACAATATTACCATTAAGATACAATGGTGCAGCAGTTACGCCACAATGAAACCACAGAGATACCATAGTTCACAAACAAATAATCAAAGAAGGATACCACACTGATAAAACACCGATACAACAATTACATCACAGTGATACCACAGTGATATCATGGTGAAACCACAACACTCTCATTGTGATACTACAGATATACTACAGCAAATATCAAAGTGATACCATGGTGAGACTACAATGGTGCTGCCATGATATCACAAGTGATAACACAGTGATAGCACAGTGAAACCATTGTTAAACCACAATGCTAGTGCTGTGATACCATAGAGATGTCACAGCAACACCACAGTGATATCACAGGGAAACCAGAGAGATACCATGGTGATTCTACAATACAGTGGAAACTCGGTATAAAGAGATCTGATATAACAGTATTCCTGATATAACAAGGTAATATTCAGGTCCTAACTCTTTATATTCTATTGTTTTTAAACCCTGTTAAACGAGATTCCTGCTGTAACATGGCAATTTTGATGGTCCCAAGGAGTTTCCACTGTACCACATTTACGCCACAGTGTTACCACAGCTTCATTCGCAGGAACCACAGTGAAATTGAATAGTGTAAGCACACTGGTACATGTATCATGACCCCCCCCCCCCCAAATTCTGATTGAAATAATTGAAATGGTGTTTCCACTTACATTGTACTGACCATTAAAAAAATATATATCCACAGAGATAATTATGAAACTCAATACTTAAATGCCATAACACACAAAAATATATAATTGGAAAAGATTTAAACATCACTCGTATACTCACAAAGTACATTGGTACAAGTTGATTTACTCTTTGAATTAATCAAAGCAAAGTACGAGTAACATACCTTCCACAGAATAACTGACTTACCCCATTGCTGGCCCGACATGTGTCTTTTCGTGTCGGGCAATCACAGCTATCACCCTCATACCCGGCATTACATTGGCACTTTGGTCGACGTGTTGCTACATCGCAGACACACATTCCTCGATCAGGTCCTATGAATGAATGAAATGGAACTCTCCCCTTTAAAAAACAAATTTTCATTTATAAGTGATAAAGAATATGGAATCCACAGAGTAAAATGTAACAATGTAAATAACATATACATTACTGCCTACTTATCTAGGGTATATGATTGCCTATAGGGAAATCCTAATTCTCTAGTTTTGGACAAAGCTGCACAGGCGTGCTGAAAGGCATCATAAAATCAGTTCCTAGCAGTGATCCATTCTGTACATCTTGGATGAGAGTGACAAGTACAGCTAATGCCTTGTACAATGAGATAGTAAATAACAAATCATCAATAACTCGAAATGAGTAATGTTTTTAACACCTTTCCATAAATGTCTCATTACTCGAGAATTTTAGGGACTGAATAGATAGAGGTGTAGAACCACGAGATCCTTGTTCAAATCCCACCAAGGCACTAATTTCCTTTGGCAAGACAAATCTACATTTGCCACTCTCCACCCAGGTTTAAATGGGTACCAGCAGGAAGGAATTCCTTGAAAGCTGTGAGCACTGTAATTGGTAGCCTACCTGAGCCAGGGTGATAATGGAGTGCCTTGAGCACCTTGTTTGGCGGATACGTGCACTATACAAAATAATATCCAATATTACCATTATTATTTACCAAATGCATGGTATCCATTCTACCGATTCCACCTACATTGCTGACATCTTACACAATGCAAGTCAGAACAATAGATTTAACACACATAGTGAATTTGATTTTATATAAAAATTTACAGTGAATTATACCTCCGCAACGCAATCCTCTGCTGTAAGGACAGTTGAAGTTATCACATTCGCAAAACTGGCCAGAGATAACCTCACCAGGGTTCTGAAACATAAAAAAACACACATTTATTCATAACAGTTTAAAGGAAACCAAAACCCTCAGGTCAAGTAGTTTTTAAATCAAAGCCAGAATAAAACAGATCAGCGAAAATTTAAATGAAATCAAACACGGAATAAAAAAGTTATGCTTATATGAAATTTTCTGTTTTTGACACTACGATAGCTATTAATGATAAGAGTTGTGGACAACTCTCATTATTTTTTGTATACAGAATTTCACATATTCTTTCTTTTCTTGAAGACCACATGTTTTCATTGTCCTTATCCCAAATATGTTGTGGAGAAAACACTCCTACATGATATATCTTGGGTTTAGCTTAAGAAAATATGCAAATCTTAAGCAAAATGAAATTGTTAAATTCTGTGTGTACAAAACATACTGAGAGTTGTCCACGAAGTCATCAATAGCTATAGTAGTGTCAAGAAAAATGTCAAATAGAAAATTTCATATAGCCATAACTTTCTTTGGTGTCCGATTTTTTTCAAATTTTCGTTTATGTGTTTCATTCCATCTCAGCTTTGATTTAAAAACTACTTGATTGTTGGTTTCCTATAATTTATCCTTTTAGTGACATTTTTGCACTGCTAGAATCTTTTGACCCAGAAAACTAGAAATTACGCAATATGCATGTGGAGAAAGAAGTAAAAGCAGATAGAATTTTCAGTCCATTTTCAATGCAGTACTCTCTAAATTTGTAACACAGTATGAACTGTCTACAATTTTTCAATTTCCATCCACCTTGATTCATGTAAAAAACATTTTGATTCTCTTTTCATACTATCTAAGAGTGGAAAATAAGGATAATTGCTGCCAATTTGCGGAGTAAAAGCTGACAAAACAAGACCTTAAAGAAATATCATGCAAATATATACACAGTCCTAAAAATGTGCTTCCCCCTTTTTCACAATTGACACCTTTTTCTGCTTGTCAAGATTGAATTTAAATGTGTCCCCTCTTTTTATAAATCCTGGATATGCCCCTCTCGTTGGTCACCAGGGTAGTTATTACTTACCCCAGTGTTGTCACATACACATTTTCCACAGATACATTCTCCACGTCCTGAACAAGTCCTTGTTGTGTTGTCCCTAGAAAACCATATCAAATAAAGAGTTTGAGGGGAATTGTTTTTTTTTTAACATCAATATGAAATTTACCTTAATTTCTAAACTGTGACAGCAGACCCATTCACATCTTCACAGGCAAATTAACCCTAGCAGCTAACTCCCACAGTTTTTATTTTTAGTGTGAACATGCTGTACTGTAAATAGCGTCACATGAGATGCGGGTACGTGACAATATTAGTTCATGCTCAACTGTAGGAGAGTTTTGCTTCAAAGCTGCTCAGGCTATACTCCCGTTGTGATATTACTGCACAAACTTTATACGAATCTGGCCATTGTTGATATCACTAATGCCATAAAATAGAAAATGCAAAGCATGTGACATATCAAACCTATGAATCCCAAATGAAACAATGTAATACTAATATCAAAGTAACATTTGATGGTTTTAAATCATTATTTTCTTCTCCATTTCCTTACAAACGGGTGTTTTCTTTTCATATGAAAATACGCAAATGTGAATTAAACAAATGCAGACAACTTTGGTGACTCTCTCAGATATAAACCTACAAATATATGAGAAATGACAATTTATTAGAGAATAAAGGTGAACAGCTATTATCGAAGTTCAAGATTGCTGTACTCCCTTTTCGATCTACTTACGTTCTGCATGGCGAGGGATCAGTGCTCTCCATATTGATCTCGTTCCCACTGCATTCACACTTGCTGCCATAACGTCCAGGGTTGCATGCACACTCCCCACACACTAGAGTACCATTTCCACCGCTGCAAGCACTGCTGTTAGCTTCCTGTCAAATGTGATGATTAGGAAATGTTACAGAATGATGTAGAACCCTTTATCATTTTGGAATCAAGTGTCTGCAGAAGAAGAATTCGGAATTTGGAATAAAAAATTTGGATACCCGCGTTCCTCAACCTACTTACCCCAAGTCCCTGACAAGCACATTCACAGGTCACGTCTAGGTCAATCTGCAGTTCTTCATTGAATCCAATAGGTCCAATATTAAAACTGATCACGAGGAAAGAGAAAATAAAGAAACATGAAAAAAAAAAATGAATTTGTGACATAGCACAGAAACACATTAAATTTTTATGTCAATAAGTATCAATCAGCAACTGAACTAACATGAGGAAATTAACAGTTGTGTATGCAGAACAGACCGAGACAAAACAAGTTAAACAAATATTTGAGGCTGAGTTTGAAGAGCCATTGGAAAATGGAACATATTTCTATGGTTTCCCCCTGTAGAGTACTGCACTGAAGGTCAAATGATACATTATCAGATAATTGCATCTCCTCCCTAGAAAAAAAAAAAAAAAACTTCCCACATTTTAAAATATGACAACACAAGATCAGAGCCCGACCATCTTTAAAGCAGAACTTGCATTTAATTAAAACTAATCTGGCTTAAAATGAATCTTAACCTTGTAAAGAGTAAACAGAAATTTGTATGTTTGCATTTTGTTAAAGGACTTGCGATCAATCTGGATTTAATCAATGCATTACAAGACAAAGCGGTGAAGTAGTACTATGCATGAATACACTGCATTTCATTCCCGCCCCCCCCCCCACTAAGTGCTATTTAGGGTACGCATATGCTTGTTCCCAATTGGAAGTCCCCCCTATCTCCGGACAGTCAAAATTTCTAAAACCCCCCTTTCGCGAGCTTTTTCGTGGGCTTTTTCGCGGGTTTTTCCTACCTTGGAGACCCCCTAAATCCAGAACACTACTCAATTTATCCCCTCTCAGGTGAGCTCTCATTTCAACCCCCTATCTCAAGAAAGTCAAGACCCCGGTTAAGACGACTTGTCGCCATTGCAAATGATCGGAAATAACATGAGGAATAACCATCATAGAAGCATATGAATTTATTGATAATTATAATTTGCATTTCATACCCTAAGGTCGAGGACCGAATTTATAATTTGATCGAAGCTGAAAAAGACCCCCCTTTTTAAGGAAATCTCCGGCATGTCCGGGGGAAAAGTCAAATACACTCCGTTTTTTTTTCAATTCTCGGGCCAGACTTTGTCGGCCGAAAAGTACCCCTTACCGGAGATTTTGGGAACACGCATGCGGTCCCTCCGACCCTGGAGTGGGGAGAGGGGGGGGGGCGGGGTTTCATTTGTCTAGTTTCCAATAAAAAAAAATTGTTATCATCTGTCCTCGCAACCAGGTGATTTTATTTTCTGTAACAATGTGCTGTCTGCGCCTTTATGTTACCTCGTCATTCCACCTTCGACGCATCTCTTGGCTGTGATCGTGATATCGAACGATACTGTATCGCCGAGTCTGAGGCCTGAGCACTCGTTTGTGTCCTCATACGTCTGATCTTTGCAGTTGGCCGTGTAGGACAATGTAATGTCATCTGGGGCTGTTGATGTCAGTCTGACTTGCGATGTGATACGCTGACGGTTCAGACATACAAAATGATAATGTTATTCGAAACATTCCATAAAACTCTCCTTCTGTAGCATCCACATATGTATTGTACAACAAATAAAACAGTATCTAAAATTCAAAAGAGATTACATGTGGAGAAACTTTAAAATGCAATGCAAGTTTGAAGAAGAGATATTTTTCATATAGTCAGGTGATATTTCCCACATTCAGTAATTACTTTAAAATATATATAGAGTACAATAGCTTCATTCAGTAGGTAAAGTACAGCAAGAACCACAATTAATTTCACGCAGAACCTGGGCAAAAGAATTTTTTGTAAAATGCTTTTCTCCCTCATATGCAGACCGTTATTACAATCAAATCTCTACTTCCCCCTTCAGTCCTAATTGAGCGTTTCCTGAGGAATTATTTTGAATCATTCTCAAATCATTTTCACACAATTCTTCATAATTAGGTTTTTTAAAAAGCATTGAGCTCAACAAACAAATAACAGTCTGTATCCAACTTTCCAACTACCGGGAAAAAGAAAAGGATCTTTTCTTTGTTTTTGTGTAAATTTTCCCAATTTCCATTAACAATAAAGGCTCCTTTTGTTCCCCTATAATCCCATTTTTTCTACTGAACAGGGGCAGCGTTACAGGGGGGCTAGGGGGCAACCGCCCCCATGATTTTTTTAAGTGATAAAAAAAAGAGAAAAAGAAGAAAAAAAGAAGGAGGAAGAAAAAAAGAAGGAGGAAGAAAAAAAGAGTATCGGGAAAGAGATCATGCAACTCATATAATACCCCTATTTTTTATTTAAATCGGATATAATCTTGCCCCCTCCCCCATCAAAATACTTTTGCGCCACCCCTGTTGCTGAAGTATGTAGACCTTACTTCATAGTTTGAACGGATGAGCTCCACAACATTTCCTGAGTCGGAAGCGAGTGTTCCCACTGTTGCTCCCTCGATGTAATTTTCCAGACTCTGTGACACAAATAAACAAAATACTATTACTATACTATTACTGTAACCTGATTGCTGAGGATATTACTACAAATTGGCCATTTATCCCATTTTAGCAATTACACACATTGGCGTAAATCCTGGGGGGGGGATGGGGGGATATATCCCCCACTTTTTCGAGAGGGAGGATCGTGTGTACAAACATATTGTAATTAATCAGTTGGTGAATTCTTATAAAAATGTCATAACGGTCATATCGTGGAATTTTTATTTGAAATGCTCTTAAAAACCATAAAAGTGGTTATTTTTCACTCGCTCGCAAAATAATAATATAATAATATCATATGTGTGTGGGGGTCTACGCGGGTGAAAGAACGTGTGTGTGTGTATACTTAAGTGCGAGTTCACGGAAAAAAAAAATTGCAAAAAAGATGCTCATCCCCCACTCGTCAAAACGGATTTACGCCTGGTGATTACACATGTTAAAGGAAACAAACTTTGCAATAAGATTGATTTTTCAAGATTACCTAATAATAACCTATGATACACAAATCAAAAGGATATTGAACTTCAAAGAATGAAATTCCTTTAACCCCTTCAATTTTCTCATACAAAAGAGACAAAAACCTACAAAAACAAACTGCTATAGGTTTTACTGAGTTAGAACTGTTGCTGGTTTTAAATTGGCTTCCCATATTTTACAAGCATTCATCAGCTGAAACTTCTCCACTACTATTATAATATCATACATATTGTGCTACTACTTTTGCTTCAAAATGAGGCATAACACTTACTAGGTACAAATGCGTTTGGTCACTGGTGACAGCAAAAATTGGAATGACGTTATTTTCTTGTAGCTTTGCACTGAGATGACCGATAGAGGGATAATCCTGAAAAACATGATGAAAACAAAATGTTGTTGACTGGACATGGTAAAAACTTATTTTAAAAAAAAATCATTTACTTGTGCGGGTTTTCAGATCCAATTCTGTCCAATTCTATTCACTTGCCTAAATTTGGCACCTGGAATATCAAAAAAGACCCTCCATATTAAGCAATACTCAACAGGTTTTTCAAAATGGGTGGTATCAAAGCATTCCCACTACCTCCTCCCCCTCCCCCTTCCTCAATATAATTATTATTGGCCATAAATATGAGTTGCCATATTCTAAAGGGGACCCCATGCTATGATGACAATTAACATGAAAACACTTTCAAATGTATTACTCATATAATTAAAATCATCCTTGAGAAGGACCATTAGATATATATTAACAGTTTGGTGTTGCCATAGTGTGGTCATAAATATCAAGTTCAATATTTTAAGGGGGACTCTATGCTGTGATGACTACTGGCATGAAGCCACTGTAAAAATTGATTGTTTATACATGAAATTCATATGTGAATGCTACAGAATATAATCCATATTTGCACCTCGTATTCTGAATACAGTATATCAATAGAGAATCCCTTAAATTACCCAACAAATTGTCTTTTGGAGATTTCTTACACTTTAACAGTTGTAAGCCAACCTGATACCAAAGTAGCCTTTTCCGCACTCATTCATTCAGTCAGTCAGTCAGTCAATCAGTCAGTTCATAAGTTAGTCTGTCAGTCAATCCGTCAGTTAGTTAGTCAGTCAGTCAGTCAGTCAGTCAATCAGTCAGTCATTGTTGGTTTATGGAAGTGAATCAAGATTTAGGGCAATAGTGCCAGATTGCACACGATTTCAAAGTGTTCAAAATATTCAAATATATTGCACAGACACAACACGAAATCAAACTAAAGTATAGATAAATAAAATTGAATTATATCTTACCGAACAGCTAAAGAATAAAAAAAAATAAAAATAAAAATAAAAAATAAAAGATCCTCGAAGGACTTACCTGTAGTGTACTGTAAGTGTACATATTCGTCTGAGGATCCATGTGACATTCTCCGTCATTTGGTTCCACTATACCCCCAAGCTGATAAGAGAGAAACAGACAGAGACACACACATATACACAGATGTAGAGAGAGATAGAGAGATACAGACAGAGAGACAAACAACCGTTGACATAGTTAAGAGTCTTTCTCTTAATACGAGAAAGACAGACAAAAATATCAGAGAGACAGAATGACAGACAAAAAAAAACAGAAACAGAGAAATGCATGAGAGAGAGAGAGATGGAGAAGAGTAAGAGAGGTAGAGAAGCAGAGAGAAAGGGAGAGGGGGAGAAAGAGAGGGTAGGAAAATTTGGGGAACAAGAGATGATTGAATTATTTCAAAATGTATATTTTGTCCTACACTTGACTTGCACACATCATTCATTGCAGTTTTTTTTTTTTTTGTTCATTCAAACCTATTTTGGTTTTCCCATTACATTTAAGGGCCAGCAGAGAAACTCGGAACGCGTCGGTACGGGTTCCTAAAATCCCAAACAATAGAACATTTGATTAGGGAGTTCCTCGGCGTGCAAAGCAATTTGGTGAACGTACCGTTATATTCAGCTTAAGATTCATTTGCATAATTCTTTGCTCGGAGTTCTTAAACGGTTTGCACGCAAGGCAACGGAGCAATCAAATGTATCGATCGCTTGTGGCCAAGCCAGATGTAGACTTATACTTGTAACTCACTAGCGATAGCGCTTGCTGAGCTCCTGCCTGGATCGGGGCACAGGAT
The DNA here is from genome assembly GCA_029962745.1 of Echinometra lucunter. Lineage (NCBI taxonomy): Eukaryota > Metazoa > Echinodermata > Echinoidea > Camarodonta > Echinometridae > Echinometra > Echinometra lucunter. The sequence continues at coordinate 9,659,919 of CM057167.1, forward strand.
CTAGAGTGTATGTGTATGTCCATATTTCGCGCATGTACATATTTCGTGCACAGGGTCATATCACACAAAATAGAAAATATTTTGAAATTCTGATAGCACCAACGGATAGAAGAGTCTAATATTACCTACATTCCCTTAGATTTTGGGAAATGAATTTTGAAATTATATATAGACAAAATATCGGCAGATTTTGCTATCTTTTGCGTTCGTTCCGACAACCGTAAACTAACGACATGGGTCTAGAAATCTTCCTTTGGAGAGAAGATGTTATTAAATCTAAAAGCAGAAAGTGGTATCGAATGATTTTATGGTATTTTGTCTTGCCCGTGATGCAATTATCTTAACTTATATGAATCTCTCTTTTGGATTAATCATTTGTAAACTGGCGTGCGCGAAGTTTGGACTAATTTTTGTAGACAAATTTCAGTTGCAGCGAGCTGTGATACGACGACATCGATTTTTGCGTTCGCGGTATAATAATAATAATAATAATAATAATAATAATAATAATAATAATACATCGGATTTCTATAGCGTCTTTTCCATTTTGATTAAATGCTCAAGGCGACATCGAATCTTGCGTTCGCGGTATCTCAGGAATTTCTTGTCAATTTGAAATTCTGATAGAACCAAAGGATAGAGGAGCCTAATGTTACCTTAAGACTAAAGTTCCTTTAAAATTGAGAGACGGATTTTGAAGGTTTTTACAAATTATCGGCAGATATTACAATATTTTGCGTTCGTTCCGAAAATCATAAACTTACTGACAAGGGTCTAGAAATTTTTCTTTGGTGAGAAGATATCATCAAATCCAACAGTAAAAAATGGTATCAAATTATTTTATGGTATTTGCCTTGCTCGTGATGCAGTTACCTTACGTTTGATAGATCTCTCTTTAGGATGAATTATTTGTAAACTTGCGTGCGTGAAGTTGGGACTATTTTTGTAGACTGTTGCAGCGAGCTTACGACGACGACATCGAATCTTGCGTTTGCAGTATCTCAGGAATTCTTTGTCAGTAATTTTTTCTTGCACCCATTCTTACTAAAAAAAATTGCTTTCCCTTTGGTATCCTTCACTTTGAATAATTTTTGGTGGAATTCGATAAATTTTGCATGAAATATTGCGATCCTTAAAACTAAAATATGCGCGAAATTGGTCACCCCATCATACAAATGCCTAATTAGCTACTCCAATATTTGTTTTGGGGCGCTTTTCACCGATATTTTCAATTCAATGCACCAGCCGCTCTCCACTGCAATGAATTAAACGAAAATGACAAGACGCATATCCACAACCGGTTTGCGTCAAATATGTGTGTGTGTGTTTATCGGCCATTAGAGGCAATGCGGCGGGCGGTCCCCCCCCCCCCCCCCCCGGGGGAAAAAAAGCAAACAGGAAAGTGGCTTGAGCGAGAAGAGAAGAGGATAGAGGATAAGCAGGGGCGTCACTAGACTTTTTTGTTAATGGGGGGGGGGGGTAGAGACCAGATTGCCGACAATGCCACCGATTACCAACGACCAGCGTCGATAAATTCAACTGTATAAAGCCCACGAGGCATGTTCAATTCTGTGCCTCTCTAATATTTTTCTTCCAAATTAAATATTTGTTCACCTCACTCGTCGAATGTGTTTGTTTTTCGAAAACATCCTGTATCTAAATATAATACGTGCAAGCGCAACGAGCGAGGTAAAATATACACCCTCTCTCGTAGAAGTGGTAGCTCTTCATCAAACTACATGATGGGCTGAAGGATATCTAAATTATATATTTGGTCACCTCTCTCGCCTGATTCATTTGCTTTAAAAGTTCAAAGACGATCCTAAATTTTAATTTTATAAGAGCGAACGCAGCGAGCGAGGAAAAAGGGTAAAAAAGTAAAAAAAAAAAAAAAAAACTTCAAAAATTTAGAAATTTTGTTTTCTTCATTTTCTGCATCTTCTTCGAGTATGCTCTGTTGAAAAAAAAATCTAGCGAAAAAAGATAAAGGGAAAGGGTAAAAAAAAGCAGTTTTTCTGCGTGTTTTTTTTTTTTTTTTTTTTTTTTTTTTTTTTTGGGGGGGGGTTCAGTTCAATCTTTTTCCGACGGTAAGCCCTATATAGTCGCCAATCCTCCAGCCGTAAGCTGGAACCCTGATCCTAATCCTAACCCTAATCCTAACCCTAACCCTAACCCTAACCCTAACACTAACCCTAATCCTAACCCTAATCCTATGAATATTTAAGATTATTTGTGAGCTTACGGCTGCAGGATTGGTGCCAATTTAGTGTTTACCTTTTCCGACACACGAGCGAGGTCCAAATATCAAATTTGGCTCCGCGCTAAGCTCCACCCCATAGCGACACACGCCTTCGCTAATTGGCCATTCATAATCACGTGATCTCAACAAACAATTGTGCAATGTCGTCGTGTGGTGAATTAAAAAAGCGAACAGGAAGATGTAAGAAAGAAAGAAAAAAAAAGTGGGGGAAACATGAGGAGCCGCGTGGGGATTACTATTTGAGGGAGAAAACATGGATTTCGTCTCGTCATGTGTTATTACTCTTTTTAAAAAATGTAAACATTTTAGATAGAATTTTCGAACAGTGATAAAAAATAAAAGCGATGTTTATTTTTTTTTTCTGGAAAAATGAAAAGAAGTACAGCTGAAATGCATGCTCTCCTGCTGAACTCTGTTAGAGTGGAGAAAATGGACGACCCGGCCTCTTGGTGTTGGCATGGCTGGTATAGGGATGTCTCTCTTGAACAATTGCCAAAAGTGTAAAATAAATGGATGACAGTATGAATAAGGAATCCATGGGCAGGGGTGTGAGTGGGGATTGGGCAAGGAGGAAGATAGACGCCTGAATAAGAAAATGAAACGCTATGCAGTAAAAGAAAGGAAAGAAGTTTTCAAAAAGCATGAGTCTTGTATGACTTATAAAAGCTCAAAAAACGAGGACAAAAAAAAAAGGATAAACAAAATGAGCTATCCATCTTCTCCCGCTTCCGGGCTTTAGAAAGAAAAAACAAAGGTATGGTCAAATAATAATAAAGCGTTGCCTTACGTTCACAAACGGGCAGAGAATTCTATAGCTAGGGTGGGGGTGGCTGGGGATTGATGAGGGATAATAGATCGAGCGACCGCTAAAAGAAAGTAAGGAAAAAAAGTTTTGAAAAGGCGGTTGACTTTAGGGATTAATTTTATTGAAAGTTGAAATAAAGAAGGGCATAGTAAAGATAACCATTATTCTGTTCTGGATCATGCTCTTTTCACTTCGCATTAGTGTCTACTGAAAAGCAGATTAGCAGTTCAAAAGAAAGATCGATTTAGAAATACTACAAAATGGGTTGTCAGTGAATATGAGTATTTAACAGAAAAGAACAAACAAAACGCTAAAAGCAATCATTTCATCATCAAAGCTTGCAAGTTCACAAACCGGCTGCGACTTAACACTTGGCTGCCAGAAGGTGTTAGAACTTACACCCGAGGACGATTGTTTCATTGAACCTCGTAGTACAAGTATGAATTAGCAGACTAAACTTCAATCAGCACGCGCGGTGAAATTCCTTTGATAAGATGTTAATTTATTACCCCCTGGGGATCCAGAAACATTATTTTGACGCAATGGAGAGGGGAGAGACAGAACGAGAGTGATGCTGTACAGAAATTCATTGATTAAAAACAGTCCTTCTCTTCCAACTCCGGCTCAGACGTGTAAATGTTGGGACGTCGCGACACTTCGTGACCTTATCAAATGTCACTTCGAAAGGCCTTGGGTTGGACATGAAGCCGACCCCAGCCATCGGACTCATTAAGAAATAATATCGAAACTATGCAGAAATTGTAAATGCAAACAAGACCGACAACACCGCTTGTTTCACACTCATTCGTTTGTTTACTGCTTAATATATGTCACTTTCCATATCCTGCACAATAATAATGATCTGCTTGCTGCACTTCAACTTCAGGTTAAAGGAACATAAACATGAAAATGTGCTTCATTTTATTATATATTCATCTTCATCACTGTTCATATGATTTCAAAAAAAAAAAGAAAATCATTTACTGATAGGTTTTGGAGGTACCTCCAAATTTCATGGTATACTTACTCTTCCGTCTCCGGCAAAATGGAATGAAGCGTCTGTGGTAAAGACTACTAGATGACGGGCCTTGGGTCTCCAACCAATAGCACTCTGCCGAAAAAAAAAGGAGAAAAAACTCTGAAACATAATAGACCTGGCTGTAATTTCAGTTCATTTATTGCAAAATATACCAATGTTGATGAAAAGGCATAGAGTGAGTCGAATTCCTGATGAGGGAAACAGTGATTTAATTCACTTTTTCAATTCCCGACAAAAAAACCAAAACAAAACAAAACAAAACAAAAAGATGATTTTATGTTCGGTGTTCAGCGTTGGTGTTCAGTGTTAGTGTTTAGTTTACCACGAAATCATGATCTATCACCGACCATGAATTGAGACAGCAATCAGTCGGTGTTAGCTGTGGACCTCTGATTTTGTGACGTAGTTCCGGTGTTTAATTTTGGGTGAATGTTGTCTGCTGAACCAAGCAAGGCAGTTTGTGTTTAATTTCACGTTCAATTTCCCACTGCCAAACACTGCACCCTTAGGGATTAAAAAATATCTATTTAAAAGTCAGGATTGGTATTTATTGTTGCCAGCTATGTATTTCTCTGGGATATTTAAAAAGGACTGTGAACAGCAAAAAAAAAAACCAACAAGATAGGCAGCTAGTCAATAAGGAACAGGAGAGGATGAGGAAGTCGAGAGAAAGAGAGAGAGAGGAAAGACATAGAAGGAAAGAGAGCTCGTGGAATATTGAATTAATAGAAAAGGCTAGATACACAATTCTTGTTGGAATTAGAAAATGACTTCACACTTCCCCCTCCCCCTTCCCACCACCAACAACAGCAAGAGAGGTGTCATGAAAAATGACTGCCTTCCCATGATAATAATCATCTTCATGAAAAAATGACACCATAACACTTCAGTTTCCAGGGTGATAACAAAAAGAGAGACACCATTCTACTTCAGAAACCAAGGTGATGGAACATTCCTCCAGGATCAATCACATGATCGAATTTGAAACAAAATAAGTCATCAACCACTTTCCCCTGCTCTTCTTCTTCGTACCATTGACAATGTGACAGGGATCTGGTATAATTGACGTATGAGTTGGCATGGCAACGGGATGTTGACAACATAGAGACAGCGCATAGAGACGTTTTATCATAATGTGATATGCGCTATACAAGAACTATATATCATTATTATTATTAACATCCCGCTGTCCTGGTGTTCAAGCAGGCGATATTTGCGCCATATTTAACACAGATATCAAGGAGAGCTAGAAACCTCTGTGAATGTTGCTTGAATTGCAACATGATCCAGAGGGGAAGAGGAAAAGAGAGGAAAAAGGGACTGTCTCACTTTGCCTTCAAATTTGGTCACAAATTATGTTTCGTTTGCAGAGAGAATGAAAATGAGACGGCAGTTGAACTAACATTGAGAGGAGAGGAGTATTTCAATATGTCAGTTCTGGAATTGCAAGGAAGAAATAACCTGACATTTCATATTTGATGTGAGCTTATGAAATAGTGTAATAATATCAATGACAAGCATTTTTGTGATGTAAAATTAGCACTGACAGCGATGTGTAGTCTTATGGGGTGTTGCAAGAAAGTTGCAATCGATTGCAAGTTGCAACTGATTGTCACTGGCCAATCAAAATCACTGTTGCATGCCTCTCTTCTTGAAAGGGCAGACCCTGAGCCAATCAGAATAGTTGTTTCAAAATTAGCCATTATTTGCAATCGATTGCAACTTTCTTGCAACACCCCATTAGTGTTATACCCCATAATATCTTTAACACTGTAAAAACGCTAATGGAATGAACGCCGGGGGTATAAATGACATCAACAATCAACAGTCTTAGTACATACAGTATTTATTATCACTGTAAATGGCATTACAAATAACAATGATGTGTAATCTCACAATGTTCACTATCCTTGTAAATGAATTTAGCACTGTCAAAGATGTGTAGTCTTTAGTATCATACCTGACAAACAGCAATCTGCATCAAGGCGTCAAAGCCACCCTCTGGTGTGTCCAAGTTCCCGGACACTGTTGTATTGTTGATGCGGCTCTGAAACAAAAGGAAGAGACAGAGATATTAGAAAGAGATCCTACATTCCTAGATAAACTTATAGATACTATATCCATTCTGCATTTCAAAGTTTAGTTGTGTGAATATAAACAACAAAGAAAAAAGTTCAAGGAGTCTCCTCTGAATATAGAAACTTGAGACTGATCATTCAAAGAATTATGGACATTTCCATTTTGGATGGAATTGTAGCCATTTGACTATAGGTCGCAAAGTGCAGCACCTGTGGAATGTAAGAATGAAGTCAAGCTTCCCAGTGATTCTGACTTCTGAATCATTCTTAGAACTGTTTTCTGACTATGATAAAATCAAATGGCCAGTACCCCCGTTTCATAAAACTTGTTATCAGTAACAACTGCTACATTTCTATGACAAATTTTAATTTTAGTAGGGGAAAAAAGCATTTGAGGGGGCCGTATCGTGATGAGCATGCAAAGCGTGCGATATTACGTGAGTGCGCCAAGAGCGTTCTCTAGGTGGGGAGGATGCCGAGAAGCTTTAATTTCTTTGTCGTGGTTATGTGTTCCTTTCTTACGTTCTTTTAGGCCTACCCTTTTATTTTCTCGTTCACACTCTGTGTTTTTGGTTTTTTTTTTTCATTTTTCCGTTTTGGGGTAGGTGCGTTCAGGAACATCTTACCATAGATTTTACTACTATTATTCATTTTGGAACGATTCTCTCTTGCAACATTATGCGCATTGTAAAAACTATTATGTACACCTCGCTTTTCACATTGTAATGATGGGAAGGAAATAAATGTTCACTTCAATTTCAATTTCAATTCCATTTCAATTTCACTGATTGCAGGGCCTCTTGGGAGAACAATACAAAGTAATATAAAGGCTACCCCAGGTGGGTAAACAAAACATTTTATTTGTAAATGCCCTGTACCATGTTGAAAAAAAAATGTATCCTGGGAATAATGTTCACCTTTTGTTAGAATTACTGAAATGAAATGATTGAAAGTATAATTATTATTTTATGCAAAGAAAACACAAAAAGGAACTTACAGCAAAGAGGGTTGGGTCTTCGCTGAGTGGAAGTGCATTGTGGAAGCCATGGGGGCTGGCACATCCGGAGCAAGGCGAAATTAGTCTAAGAAAAAAGAAAAAGTATCAACGTTCAACCTCAGAAGGACAGGGACAATGACATCATTGTCTTCATTTTATCATTAAGATACATTCCAACTTTTGATGAAATATATTTGTATTTAGTAAACAATTCCTAATTGTCTTTTCTATCATGGCTTCATGATTTCATGTCATTGTCGCTTTTTTTTTTCAAATTGACTGCAATCCATACATTGATTTTTTAATGTACAAATGCTAACGAAGGCTTGAGATAGTGCAAGAGTAGCTAGCATAGAATTTACACTACATGCATGTGGCTTTCTTATTTTGTGAAGTGACTTGAAAATAAAGAGCATTGTTTACCGTATGAATTTAAGACTACACATATTATATGTACACACTCAAGCAGCATGAAATGATTTGATACCACAAATAAAACAAGCTCTTAAAAGATGTCTGTTGTTTCAAATCCTACCTCTACTTTAGGTTCAGATTTCTCTAAGTACCTGTAAGCCAGCACCATCTACTAAATATAAGGGTACATGGAGTAAGGTTTGACAGGCTTATTTCGTAGCTATTGTTGGCTGTATTTATTTATTTTATTTATTTATTTATTTATTTCTAATATTTTGTCAGGGTAGCCCATTCACCAATAATTAGTGGTCTTCAATGGGGCCCTGAATGAACATATTTACACCAAAATGCATAACGTATATACAAGAATAGTTAAGAATAAAATTCCATAACAATGTCAGATAGATATACAAAGAAATAATAGATGGGGCACAAACTAATACTTCGTTTGTAGAATAAACATAATCAGTAACTTAGTTCAGTTGCAGAACCAAAGAGGGAAATATTGATTAGCCCCAATGTGCATAAATCATTTTAATATTTCAGAGTAAGCACGTACCTCGTAGCTATTCACAAGTTACAACTTTGTTTAAACAATCTCTTAAATGAATTAATGGAGGGAGCTTTTCTTATCGAATTGTCCAGCTTATTCCATTCAAATATAGAAGATACAATTGGGCTACACTTATAACAATCAGTGTGAAATCTTGGTACACGTAAGCATCCACTATCTATTTGCCTTGTATGATGCTCATGAACAACATTAGGCTTGATTAAGCCTACCTGAAGGTAAGAAGGTGCTAAGTTATGAAAGCATTTATATATCATCATAACGCGACTTAACTCAAACCGTTTGTCTATACTCATCCATTTCAGACTTTTGAACAAATCAGCCGACGGCGTGTCATACGTTTTGTTCAATATTATTCTTGCGGCCCTCTTTTGAATTTTTTGCAGCTTAGTTGTATGGGATTGAAATCTATTCGACCATACAACAGAGCAGTAATCAAATCTTGGTAGCACTAGACTGTTATAAAGTAGATTCAAGGAATGTTTAGGCAAAAAACTCTTAGCTCTCTTTATTACGCCAATGTTTTTCTGAGTAAGTTTACATACGTTTTCGATTTTTTTAGACCATTTCAATTCTTCATCTATTAGAACTCCTAGGCATTTGGTGAATTGAACTCTCTTTATCAAAGTTCCATTTAATGAAACGGTGAAAGATTCAATTCTCCTGAGATTAGCACGGGAGCCTACTATCATGATACAAGTTTTTTCAGTGTTTAGGACGAGACGATTTTTCTTTATCCACGTCATGACTCTGTTTAATGCAACAGTTAATTTTTCTTCCAAAACAGTTGCATTATTTGCACTGACGGTAAGTGTCGTATCGTCTGCATACATATGTATGATACCTTCAGGAGTACATTCAGGTAGACTGTTAACATAAATTGAAAATAAAAGTGGACCAAGAATTGAACCTTGTGGCACGCCTAATTTGATAGTTGATGGATGCGACTTGACTCCATTGAATTGGGTGACTTGTTGTCGATCACCTAAATATGATTTGAACCAATTAACAGTGTTATCACTACAACCTATACAAGCTAATTTATGTAAAAGTAGCTCATGATCCACAGTATCAAAGGCCTTCCGAAGATCTATAAAGGCAACTCCAGAAATTTCATTGTTATCAATGTTCAACGACCACTGATTTACAAGTTTTGCAAGGGCGGTAGCTGTTGAATGAATAGGTCTAAAACCAGACTGATTACGGTGTAATAAATTATTCTTGTCTAAGAATTCACTGAACTGTTGATGAACGGCCCTTTCTATAATTTTACTCACGATGGGTAATATTGAAATCGGGCGGTAATTATTCAATGAAGAAATATCTCCAGATTTGAATATTGGTACTACCCGAGCCTTTTTCCATTCACGTGGAACAATTCCCGAAGACAGGGATTTGTTAATAATATCACAAAGAGACTCTGCGATAACATTTTTTGTCATCTTTAAAAGTTTACAGCTGATATGATCTTCACCAGTTGTATCTCCATAATGAAAAGGATAAAGAGAAATATTGTGTATCTCCATAATGAAAAGGATAAAGAGAAATATTGTGTTTCCTTGTTATGTTTATTGCACACGAATGCAACATTTGGACTGCACCGTCCATTACTATATCTAGGGAGCTTCCGCAAACACGACGGGAACGTTAATTTTACGTGTCATGTGCCAAATTTTGTACTGCGCATGCTCAAATCCCCAAACTCTGCGTCCTGCTAAAATCGAGAACGGCTTTCAGCCAAAATAACGTCCGTTCTCTGTAGTGTACAGATCAGTGGTGTGCATACGCGCAGCGTCCCTTTATCATCGAACGGAGAGCGAAAGCTCCAAAACATTGTATGACGGGGCCGCATCTCTTATTGCTGCAGCACCCTAGAGGGACGTTCCCGTCGTGTTTGCGAAAGCTCCCTCACTGACATTGCAATGTGTCCATTTCACAAACTAGTAACCGAATACTAATGCTAGAGTAAATTCTAACCCTAATCCTTAGCCTGACCTGAAACCCTGTTGTTACCCTGACCCTAACCATGTATGCCCGATCAAATACAGTCCAGGAGACCTGCCACTGTGGAAAACCCCTTTGCCCAACTGGATGAACTGCCCCCGACGATACTTACTTGGCGGGCACTGTGCTTACGTAAGGTAGAACTGTCTTGTCAACAAAGGAGCCAAAACCAAGCCTGTAGTCTCGGGTTATGCTATTCAATTCGTTTGCTGCATGGGGAATATGAAAAAGATAAAGGAGATTTTATGTTAATTATTGTGAGAATACTTAGATGCATTGTTAAAATATACATGCATATCATCTTCAAATCTTGCTCAAAATGTGTAAATAACACAGGACCATTTTTAAAAGTTTTTCTAGTGATACATAGCTGTCGTGTCTATGGATTTATTCAAGGCTAATACTTCAAGGGGTATGAAAATCAATAAAGTGTTTTCTTTCTCACTGGAAATTTGTGTCGATGTTGAGTAGATCCATGAATGTTTCACAAACCACAGGAGCCTTGTGAATGACTAATTTAACGAACACTTAGTGACGTAACTGGATGATTAATGATTTAAGAATATGACGGAATGCAACAAAATGGTTAAATCAAGACACCAAGCGAGAAAAGGTTTGAGCGAACAATTGAAAAAAAAAAGAATGAAGACAATATATGTGTAATTTGACTTTTACAGAGTGTCTCAATCATATATAATTATTTATGTCTGGGACCGTCCTTAACGTCACCGTCCGAAAGATTAAGATTCGAACCTAGGTCCGATCAGGGTCAGCTTTTAGTTGGAGAAAAGGGGCTGACTGCGGACGTTACCGCTGGACAAACTCCTGCTGAAGATGGTAGAAAAATGAAGTAGCCACCAAATAAACGACCTGGCAAACTAAATAGCAAATTGACTTACACAAAGTGGTTCCTAGACCCTTGAGGTTTTCTAAATCGTCTCTCATGGAATTACTGAGGTCCATAGCGTAGTATAGGTCAACCGGGTAGTCTTCAGCTTGGCGCACAAACAACCGTATGTTAATAGGCTCATCTGTAAGTTAAAGTGAAACAAAACAAAAAACAATCACAACAGTGATGATAAAAACGACAACACTTTTCAAAAATATGAAATAACCATAGTAATAATAAAGAATAAAAGTAATCATGACGATCATGATAATGATAATAAAAATCTTAGTGCAACAACAACAACGATAATAATAATAATAATAATGATAATACTATTACAAGAATAATAATAATAGTAATAATAATAATAATAATGATAATAATGATAATAATGATGAAAATAAAGGAATAGTAATAAAATAAACTACAAGAATAATGATTTATTTTGCAAGTACATGAAAAAAATCAGCGATTTACTACACATCGGTTGAGACAGCCGACGGTATATAATGATTAAAGACATGAATGCCTTGCTAGAATTTGATCTAGGTATTGAAATACTCATCATTAAGCATGCTGTAAAGGTATATAAAAATAGATGGCAATATAATGATTGACAATCTTCGACAATTTTTCTCTCTCTTTCTTTCTTCTCCTTATTCTTCTTTGTCTTCTTCTTCTACTGAGTCTTCTACCTTTCTAATACTACTGCTACGACTTCTTTCTCCTTCTTTCTCCTTCTTTCTTTTCGTTTGTCTTGTTCTTGTTCTTCTTGTTCTGTTCTTGTTCTTCTTATTCTACTACTACTCCTACTCCTACTACTACTCCTACTACTACTACTACTACTACTCCTATACTACTACTACGAATCCTACTACTACTACTACTTCTACTACTACTCCTATACTACTACTACGAATCCTACTACTACTACTACTTCTACTACTACTCCTCCTCCTCCTACTACTACTACTACTCCTACTCCTACTACTACTACTACTACTTCTTTTCCTTCTTCTTTTCCTTTTTTCTCTTCAATCGAAAGACATGAAACTTATAACGTGACACATCAAGGGGAAGGAATTATTCGTGTGAAGAGTGGTAATGTCACTGTCACAGAGTAACTTGGTAGTCACAGCTGCAAAACATTACACAGAAACATCAGCAAACTCAGGCATCATCCCGGGGGGATATGTCTCATTAAAGCCTGTACATCATCCGCGTAAACAAAAACGTAGAAAAAAAGTGTTGTTTTTCAGCACCGAGCGGGGAACCCGGGGAACCCATTAAGTGTATAAAAAACAGGAAAAAATCAGAAAAAAGGATATCAAAATCAGGAAAATCCTGGAAAATGTTATTTGATTAGGAGATTATGATGCAATCCTTGCACAAAATCCCCGTTTAGTGTATCAAAATCACTCCTACTTCCGTCCTACTTTAATCCCCGTTTAGGGTGCTTTTCAGGAAGTGATTTACACGGATGATGTACAGGCCTCAATAAGACATATCCCCCGGAGGCATCATACAAATTCTAATCGATTTGGGGGAAATGATTTCAAATTCGCTACAAGTCGATCGGAAGTGCAGGCTCCCGCCTTCTTGTTGACTCGGAGCAAATAGAACTGACCACGTTCAATAATAATGGAGTTCTCGCTGCGTGTACATCTGCCGGCATGATCAGTAAATAAGACCAGAGCATTGACAGGTTCGAAGTCAAAATGGAAAGAAAAATTGCAGCAGTGAAGATATCAATCGTATGCTTCCGCTGACATTCTCGTATACGGATAAATAGGTTAGGGGCTAATTGATGTTAAAGTGGGTTTGGTCTGATAGGACCAAATCCACCTGTAAACCGTCCAGACTTACCTCCAAATAGGGTTTTTTCTTTTCTTTTTTTTAAATAAAACGCGAGCACACGTTGATATCAATAATGCCTACAGCATTTTCATTTATTTGAGGTATGATAAAAAAAGCAATGTTGATAAAAAGCCTTGCTCAGGGGCATAAGTGCCGAACCGCGGGGATCAAACCCCCGACCTTCGCGTCTCCAGTCAAGCGCCTTAGACCACTCGACCACGGCACCTCCTACCTCCAAATAAGTGGTTTCTTGGAAGTCTGTTGTGGTACGTCTGTTCGGTTCTGGTTCTGGAGATCATCTGACAAATCTGGGCCAATCCAGCGGCGTTGAAACAGGAATCACGCCCTCTTGTGGTGGATGCTTGCATGGGGTGGGAGGGATTTCTACAAAATCCCTGTTTCAAGGAGATCCCACCTCCCAGTCACTCCTTGCCCCCATGACAGTGGACCGTCCGCCACCCTCACCTGGCTAAGGCGCCCTCTTATCTACCCCAGAAGTGCGTTTCTGGGGTTTTTCGGTGGGGCACCGGAGAACCGGAAACCCACTTAGATCACTTAGGCACAGGCAAGGGGGCGTCAGTGCTGTCATTGCCCGGAGCGGGCCATTTGAAAAAACTCCTTGAAACAAAAACCCTCCCAGTCCCTGGAAGCCTAACCAATGTAAGTACTGGTAGACTTGCTATTATAGCAAGTTGAAGAGGTAGGGACTGTATGTCCCTAGCCACAGACATAAGGAAAGGACCTCGTGGCCCTCAAAATCCTTCAGGAAGGGTGTGCCTCGGGGAGCTAAAGCCCCAAAGCTACCCCACCTAAAATGGGAGGAGTCCAGTACATTCCTTGCTTGACCGGAGCTATTGCCCCTGTATACATGAACGCTGGATTCCCTGGGAATATCCTAACGTTGATCAATGAGCCCCGTCTTTCAGTTGATGGCATTCCGCGAGGTTATGACCCGCTTCCGAGCATTAACTGTGGCCATTTTTTGCCTGGGCACATTCTCATAGAGAAGCGAGATTTTCTCACCCTCCAGCAACAGGTGGGGCGGCTGGAGATGGATTGCCGCCTCGTGCCTGCCGAGGAAGCCTGTCCCAAAGAGCATGTTGGTGGCAATCTGTGCCACACACCTCTCTTTGGAAACTTCCGAGTCCTCAGATGGATGGATAGTGAACCGACTTGTCCCCACCCTTTTCTGGTGTCCTACCGTTTGGCCAGAGGTTGACTCAGTAGCTGGAAAAGCTAATCCGAGGCGAGGGATACCTCAGCAGCTGTATCTAGCACTACTCTAATGGGGTTACTCCCAACCACAGCAGTGACATTGTGGTAAGAAGTAAACCCCATACGGCCCTCATTCTGATCTTGGTCAGGATTCTCCAAGATGGTTTTGTTATTGCACCCTAGTGCTGTGCTTGACTCACGTGGGTCAGTTGGTGACCCGGCAGAGTCATTCCTAAGGGTTTCTGGATCCCCCTTTAGTTGTCGGCCTACAGTTGCTCGGGCCAGGGGCTGGCCCCCTCCTCCGACCCGCTGGTGTTTCCCGGATCTTCGGAGCTCTTGTTTTGCTCCAGGGAACAGTCGGGTTTCGACTTCAGGATATCTAGGACCTCCCGTAGGTTGTGCTCTAAATTAGCTACCCGGGCATCTAGTTGACCCTGGTGCTCCCCTAGTCGTTGCTCAAAAGTGGCAACTTTCTCCTCCTCTGATGGCTGCCTGGGGGTTGGGGAGGTAAATCGATTTGACAGATGTAATTTTCCTCCTCCTCATCCCACGGGATAGGCCTAACAGGCCGGGTCAGCCCGTAAATAGCCTTATGGCATGCTGATGCCACTAGATGTGTCCCACTGCCTCTTCGACAGTGGTATGGTGTTGGGCCTGCGCATGAAACCCCGCCAACTCGAGCACCCGAGCAGACCATTCTAGCAAGGGTTCATCTGACCTTTGCTTGGCCGACGCAAACTCGAGCTGGGCGGTTTCTGGTAGCCCATGATATTCAAAGCGCTGCCCCATCTTCCGGACAAGAGAGAAATACCCGAGACCCGGTTCCCGTTTGAGAAGCAGGCTTAGGTAGCCCCCCGCCTTCCCTTCTAGGCCCCAGCTTAATTGATCAATTCTTTCCTGCCAGTCCCACTGCTGTTGGTCAGCAAAGGCAGATGATTTATGAAAGAAGCCCCTCCAGTTCCCATGTCCATCAAAAGTAATACCCTTAGCCTTAGGGAGGAGCTGGTAGGTTGCCCTGCCCCTGCCCACCCCTGGACTATCCCTCCTGGGGGCCTGGCGAATTGGGTATTCAGGGAGGGAGGGAAGAACTACCCCAACCCTAGAATCCCCGGGAAACGAGTTACCCAACCCCGGGACCTTGATACTACTCCTTTGGACTTCCCGGGGTTGGAACTTATACTGGGTATCCCTGGGGCCAAAGTCCCGACAAGGTGGGGCCATCAGGCCCTGACCTGTTGGAATATTCCCCCATAGGACCCCCTTGCATCTGGGATCTCCCGGGTTGGGAGGCTGCTTTCCCCCACAGGTTGGCAGGGCTGCCCCCTATTTGGGAATGCCCCTAAACCTCATATGTCCCTCTAAAGCCCCCATCTGAGCCCCGGGGGAAATCTAACCCCCCTATGAGACCTATCTGTTGCCCCACCCTGGTTTCCTACAGAGGGTGGATAAATAGCACGGGGGTAGGCTACCCCTTGTGCCCATCCATCCCTATCTGAGTGGTAGGGGTTTGAGGCCCCGGCGGCGTGGAAAGAATATTCCTGCTGCCCCCACCTTTCCTGCTAGCCCCTTAGGTTCTTGTAACCCTGGAGTCGCCTTGAACAGAGCAGGGGTAATATCCCCATGGTCTGCCCTGAGGTCCAGGATAATTCCGGCCTGTGCCGGGGTTAGCCTAGACCGAAGTGTTCTGTCTCTAACAGTCGTCGTTAGCCTCGTATTTTGGTAGGGTCGGCACTCCTCCTTCATAAAGGAGGAGTGCCGACCCTCCTAAAATACGAGGCTAACGACGACTGTTAGAGACAGAACACTTCGGTCTAGGGTTAGCCCTGCACTTGCCTTAGCTCCTCCAAGGAGCATGAATTTATGGGGACCCTATTATCCCCACCCTTAGCCATCCCGATAACTAACTGAAAGGGAATGGCTAAAATAATCCCAAAGACAAAGAACTAATTAACGAAAACTAAGTCTTAATCAACAAAGTAAATGTCACTGTCACACTTGAAGTCCCTAAACTAAACCTAAAAAACAACAATGCAAATTGCCACACCACCCTTACACAAACTGAAACAACACAGTTATCATTCACCCAAGACTAAAACTCAGCAAAAATCACAAAAGCTTCGCTACGAGCACTTTCCCCCCACGCACCGGGGAGCACATCCAATGCGCAATAGGGGCACCGTCTCGTAGCGAAAAATCACACAAGCAATCACACCTCACACCCTCTTTATTTTTTTTTCCTTCGGACTCCCACACTACAAAGAGCGGGTACGGTTGGTCCACACGCCACACGCACAAAAACCATATCTTCCCGCCAACCAACTGTAAGGGGGGGGGGGACGTGTAAGCGAGCCGAACCACAGGCCCTTGCCGAACCCGCGGGCTAAAAGCCAAAGAAATAACGCGCCGATAATAAGGGCGCGAAAATGGCAAAATTAATGAATACATCAATTTCACACCCGGAATCACACGCAAAAACAATAACCAGCACCAATCAATGCAAAATCATACACCACACAGCTCAAACAAGCCTCAAACACTCGCTACAAAAATCCAAACAAGCAATCAAACAAGCAAACACGTGCGCCTCTTTCACTCTCTCTCCTCCCCCCAGTGGGAAATTCCACGCCGGAGCAAGCGAGAAAAGAGAGTCCCAAACCACCCAACAAGTGCCCCAAATCGAGCTAAAACGCTTTCCGACCTGGAACACTCACACCACACACAACAACAAAAATATATAGAATTAAAAGAGAGATATCGGAGGATCCCACCCTGTCATTTAATGATTTTCTTTGATTGAAATGAGCTGATTATGCAAACTCCGCTGTGAGGGCTTTCTCCCCGCGCACCGGAAAGTACATCAATGTACTAAGTAGGGAGCTTGGCCCACAGCGAAAAATCACAACGTAAATTATGAAATAAATTAAGTTTGATCTACCCGCAAATGCAGCGATACGAAGGAGTCGCAGCGCCAATATAGTGGGTTTGGCCTGATAGGACCGAATCCACCTGTAAACGTACCAGACTTACATCCAAATTAGTGGTTTCTTGGAAGTCCGTTGTGGTACGTCTGTTCGGTTCTGGTTCTGGAGATGGGGAGAATGCAACCCAGACATCAATTATGTGCTTTCAGTGAATGAAGAAGAACGAGAAGAAAAATCGGACAATCTGTTCAAGAGTTATGGACTTTGAAAGTTAAGTTAATCCTTATTATGGGATCTTTGAATTGGCAACTTTACCAGGATCTGTGATGTCATCGTGGACAACTCTCGATTCATTTTGTACACAGAATGTAACATTTTCTTTATTTTCAAGAAAAATGAAAATTCTTTTGATTTATTGGTTGAGTATGGCATGGCTTTATCAATTCTGCAAGCATCTGGGGAAGAATTATGTTGATTCCTGACTTGAAATTTCGTATAAATCATTTTTTTGGAAAAATTCTGTACAAAATGAATCGAGAGTTGTCCACGATGACATCACAGATGGTGGCAAAGTTGCCAACTCAAGGATCTTCATAATAGGGATTTACTGAAACTTTCAAAATTCATAACTCTTGAACAGATTGTCCGATTTTGCTCAAACTTTCACTGTTTACTCTTCTTGACCATGTTTATTCACTAAGCACACTGATGCCTTGGTTGCATTCTCCTTTAATCTGGGCCAATATCCAGCGTTTAAACAGGAATCACGCCCTCTTGTGGTGGATGTTTGTAGGGGTGGGGGGGGGGATTTCTACAGCAATGTCATACTTCATCAATATCCAACGGACACTTCCATAGTTGCTTGTGCACGTCGATATTATTGCATGAAAAATATAAAGCGGAAAGGCTCTCATTTTGTCATCACAATTTTAAGGCAGAGTTAACGGTATGATTTTGTAAAGATATCATATTCACATCTTTCGGATATTATGATGATTTGAAAGTCGAATATCAGCGTCGAGACAGGTTGGAGCCAGTCAGGTTTTACTTACTTGGTCGTGCTGTGATTTTCATCCTCTGTGGTTTGACTTGGACGATATCGTCGAGGTTCGCACCTGCTTCACTCAACGGGTCGTTCTGTTAGAGAAAAGAAAATGAATTGGAAGAAATCATTAATGATAAAGTTTTCAAGAATTGAATGAAGGTACAGCGGACAACGGATCAAGCTCTACTACAGAAGTATGGCATTTGATCTACAATGCTCTCTTGTGGGTCCGGCAGTGTAAAGGTCATATTGAGCTTGCGCGGTAGGCCGCCTACCCATAATAAATGTCTCTTTCTACCCAGGTGCATGGTTCCCGCAAGTACATAACACCCATGGTTCCAGTACCATGCGTAAAGGGTTTCAGACAAGGAAGAACCATGTGTGAAATTGCTGCACCATGCGTGGCAACAAGGGTAAAAAAATATTGGAGTATATATTCCTAAAAATAATGATAAATGCCACCGACTGTTTTGCTTTTTGGCAACGTATTTGTGCTGCCATTAGTAGACAACTCCTGCTCACCAAGAAGTAGCATATACTGCCGCCACACCTAATTAGAGGTGTTATTCCGCAACACTTCCGAAAATTTCCCGTTTTGCGCAGAGGGGGAACCGTGTGTGGATTATTTTCTAGTGAGAACCCTGCCCAGGTGTATAAATGGCCCCCTGAGATTACCCCCCCCCCCTTCGCCAGAAATCTGTGATGTCATCGTGGACAACTCTCCATTCAGTTTGTACACAGAATCTAACATTTTCTTTATTTTCATGAAAAATAAAAATTGTTTTGATTTCTTGTTTGAGTATGACATGGCTATATCAATTCTGCAAGTATTTTGGGAAGAATGATATTGATTCCTGACTTGAAATTTCATGTAAATCATTTTTTTTGTGAAAAATTACATAAAAATGAATTGAGAATTATCCACAATGACATCACAGATACTGGCAAAGTTGCCAACTCAAGGATCCCCATAATAGGGATTTACTGAAACTTTCAAAATTCATAACTCCTGAACAGATTGTCTGATTTTGCTCAAATTTTCAGTGTGTTCCCTTCTTGATCATCTTTATTCACTAAGAGCACACTGATGCCTGGGTTGCATTCTCCTTTAAGCTCGGACATGGAACGTAAAAGGACAATTGCATGCTACTGTTTATATGCATGATTCACGACATTGTCATCAATTTGCTGAGAAGAATTTGACTGATGTTGCTTCAGATATATTGTCTGGTGAACTTCTTTAACCGCAATGTATTTTCTTCTAATCAGACAAAGGAGACTGATCACAGTATACATGAACAAAAATGCATCTACATGTTGGGACAACAAAATTACATAAGTCATATACTCAACGGAGTATTATTCATGTTTTACAACCCTTCCTCTTTATATCACACCGATATCTCCATATTTGAATAAATTGCAATATGTTCCAATTTAGTACGACTGTCACAGTGGCAGATTTGATGACAAAACGTTTTATGTATATTGCAAATCTGGGAATGACAAAAGGCCGTTTTGTTTTTGTTTGTTTGTTTGTTTGTTTCAACATAATTCTGATACATTCCTTGGTGCCATATTTCTGTTGGATTGTGAAATCCCACTAAGAACAAATAGAGCCATCTGTCATTTAAAATATTACATCATTTAAAAATAATAAAAACTTTTTTAAAAAATGAAGAAAAAAAAATCCAGTCAGGACATTTCTGTTTCTGTCTGTCTGTCTGTCTGTCTGTCTTTCTCTATCTGTACCCCTTCTCTATAGACCAATTTCACCTCCGGTTGATGTATTTGGCCCTCTATCACCGACGCCATTGCTGCGATGGCCAAGCGCGCTGACCGCGATTGGCTCTGTGTACAAAATGAATGTAAGATCCCGGATATTGTTCCATTTACTTTATTCTAGATCAATAAAATAAAGCATGGATACATGGGTAGATGAGGTAAGACAATGGCCATACCTGACAGATGAAGGTATAATGTATTTTTGTACTTTCGATGGTTTTTCAACTTAGTTTTGTCAGTAGGCCTACATGTATAAGTTCGATTGCAGCATAGAAGCAGTAGTAAACGGGAGCCCTCAATCTTACCCTGTTTACAAAGTCTTGCTTTCGCTCATCAAATTTTACGCCAAAGTACATAATGATGATGTTTCTTGACTTCAAAGTTCTTTCTGTTGATGTATTTACCCACTGGCGATGAATTCCTTCACACTGCTTACAGAAACCTGTGTAGGGAATACGGCTTCTCACACAAACAGGCTTCATGAGCATGATGAGTCAAAAGCGAGTGAATTTCGCAATCAGTTAGCTTCCAATTTTTAAACTTTGTCCAATTCTTGTGGCATTTGAGCAACGCATTTGAGCTGCGACCTGAACTTCCCTGATAATTTCTCATTGCAAATATTAAAAGAAATCTGCATATATTAGTCAAAATAGACAAAAAAATTGAACGAATGTACATAACGCTCTATTGACTTGGGTACTATAAAAGTTGGAGCGCCCACCGCAGTATGTCGAACTGTGTCGAACAGTCTGCTGCCCACTTGTGTTGTGGGATTGTCTATAGTATGCTTTTGAATTCTACTTTTATCATTTCAGCATGTTCAGTGGTTTGTAAATGTAAAGAAATGTTAGTGTAATCATAACAATATAATTTCCTTGATTTATAAGCGTGAAAAAATACCCTCAAGAAAATAAAATCTAATTTGAACTTGAAATGAGCCATCAACGATAGGCCAGACGCCAACAAACAACCCTCCACAGTTATGACAGTGGCTCAACCGATGACTCGGTAGGGAATTAAGAAGACAACCACCATGACCACGCCGCCCTGTACCTAAACCTTCAAGAAACGACGTCCCTTCCATTACCGATGTCATCCATACCCTTTTGACATCGTGGATACGGACCATCCCTCTCCCCATCCTCCTTGTCCTCATCCCCTTCGTCCTCCTTCGCGTGCACTCGAGAGTGCACCAAATAAAGAAAATGTATCGCCGGTGTATACATTTCATGCTGTTTCACAATTCCCTGGCATGCTGTGTAGATTCTGTCCCCTTGGCGTTTCAAGATGTTTCTTTCTGGGGCTTGCCTTGTCACGCTTGTGGAAGGTGGAATGAATAAACGCAGTGTTTATTTTTTCACACGAAATTCTGCTTATTCTACATTTTCATGATACAAACGTAAACTTAAGTCTTATTAGACGCTTGTTTCATTTTGATCAATTTTGAATAAAAGCCTACAATAGACTGAACAGAGGAAAAATAACAACAGTTTTAAAAACAGTCAAATTTTAAGTGCGACATCCCTGATAGCAGAGACTGATAAGAATAACATCATATTTACGTCTTTTTAAAGTCGTGTCATACGTCTTATTTACGTATTATATATACGTCTTTAAGACGATACTTTGCACCAGCACACGACGTAAAATAAGACGTCATATTTTAACGTAAATTTTGCATCATATTGGTCGGGGAAAACCTAACTACTGATGCTTTGTATCGACATTACTATATATATGGACTGTAGTGTAGTACTTGAAAAAAGCAGTTAGAAATTACAATTTCTTGATACATTCTGAAATACCCTGCCCATGACATTAACTGAATGGTGTTCAACATGGATTACATTGTTCATTAAATCAGCAGTGTAATCATTGAATAAAATGTTAAAATTCAAATGTTATCTTCCTTTTTTCACGAAGTTTAGTCATTTCTGGTCATTCATGAATATTCATGAATCTCGATCAACTATTACAATCGTATCACGACGTAAACACGTCATATTATGGTCTTGAAAAAAGCTGGTTATAAAGTGGGAAATAATTGACGTAAAAATACGTCTTGTTCTGGTCTTTAAAAAAGACGTCAAAAAGTGGTAAATATTTGACGTAAAAAATATGTCATTATGTTTAAACAAAATTTGAGAAAATTTTGGTTATATAAAGACGTCATAAGGTTGTTGTAAAATAGTCGTGTATACGACATATGACGTGTGGACCAGTTTATGACCAGTTCTTGACGTCTTAAAGACGTCCGTCTGCTATCAGGGATAATATTCTAGTTTGATTTTTGTGATGATAAATACGAGAGCATTTTAATACGCTCTATCGAAACACTATAAAAAAAATCCAAAGAAGATCTGAAAAGAGATTTTGCAATTAAAATTCACAATAGAATAAAAAATGTAGTCTATCATAAATCACAAGTAACGTCTTGAAAGTTTCATCCAAAGATGCAACTATGAAATATAGTATATTTAATATATGAAATATATACCGGAGGTTTATATATATATATATATATATATACTGAATATATATATATATATATATATATATATATATACTGAATACTGAAAAAATGAGAATGGGAAAATAATAATTGCGTAGCTCCCTCAATGTTCCTCAGAGCTGTCATCCATTTTGAATCAAGGGTTGAAAAAAGCCTCCGCCGGGAATCGAACCGGGGTCACTGGCTTAGAACGCCAATGCCTTACCACTAGACCACAGAGACGGGCCATCAGTTAGGCGTGACCGAATCCAATTGACCGACAGACAGATTTCCTACCCTTTTTGATTCTTTATTTTGGTGCAGATGAGTTAGTGAACAATGGGAAGCCGCGTGCCGCAGTTGTTTGTATTATTTTGTCAAATTTCTTTCAATATATATATATATATATATAGTATATATATATATATATATACTTTTATCTTTCTATGTTGATGCGCAAGAAAATGAAGACAACAACATGCACGAAAGAAATCTATGCAATTACTTAATGTCCAATGCTACATGTTAACGGACAAGACATCCGACGAACACATTTTCCGTCGGCCGCATTTATTTCTCGTGGTCTCCGTTAATGGCGAACTGCCTGTGCTTCTTCATGGATCGGACACTAAATCCGGCAGGCCCGATCCATCACTTCATTTTAAGCCGCCCCCCACCTCTCACGTTCGTGCAACGTTAAGCAATCGATCATTCTGGCGCTTTGGGATCAGCGAATAATCAAAGGTGACGTTGCACCGATCTGGGTGACGAATGGGAAAAATGTACGAAATGCACGCGAATTCAACGAATTCAAATAAGATTTCCGTCAAATCATGTGATCAGTAACTATTGTCAAACTTTATCAACGAACGGTAAGCGAAGGATAAATATGACACGCGAAGGATATCAATTTTTTGGTTCACCTCTTTGAGTAAATTGCAGCCGAAGGCGAGCGAAGGGTTGATATAACCCAATAAGACGAACGAACAGTGAGCAATGGTTTGATATGGCGTGCGATTAGAAACGAAGACGAGGGAATAGATCGTCATCGTGTTGCTTCGTTAAGGGTTCTTTCGAGATCGGTCCACTTTGGCAAAAGCGCGATGAGGGACTATGCGCGACAATAACACACGAACGATAAACGAACGATTACCGCAGACTAAATAAGAGATGCGAATTCAAGCAGATGACCAACGATTTTTCAATTCGTCGGGAAATTTTAAACATGTTCAAAATTTCCGCGCGAATCTGAATAATCGCAGCTGTTAGTTCAGAAAGTGTACGAACCCAAGCACGAAGGGTAAATATGATTTACTATCAGTTACCATTGAAAACGATTTTTTTTTTTAATGCCTTTCGCGAGCCATCGCAAGGCATATTTCAGGCAATTCGGTTAGGTGTGAGGGGGCTTTTGGACATTTACCGCCCTTCAAGCACCCAACAGTTCACAGGAAACTCCACGAAAGTCTCCATAAATTTGACTTCAAAATGTTAACCACTTTCTTCAAATCAGATACATCGCCACAACAGAACGGCTGTCTGAAGGTGGAGGTGGAAATGTGTCGAGAGCAAGACTGTCAGAGACTATTTGAAAGATGTTCCTTTATGCTCTGTACAACAGCGGAATATTCATATCATCATTCATCACCAATGTTAAAGGTAAGAACAGCCAGATAAATAAGCAACTTACTTGTGTCGCGACTTTGGATGCAACGGGGTTGGTGATGTTGTTGCATCCGGCATCTTCCAAGAGTTGCTCAAGATCGCATCTTCGGCCGTCAAATACCTGGAAGAGGATAGTGAATGAAAGGGTTATACATAAATATTATGTTATCAACATTACTGGCTCCGTGTTTTAGTTCATCATCATCATCATCATCATCATCATCAACATCATCCTCATCCCACCAACAGAACCACCAGCACCATCATCATCATCACCATCATCTTAATCATCATCATCAACATCAACATCATTCTTATCCCACAAACAGAATCACCATCACTATTATCATCATCATTATCATCATCAACATCAACATCATCATCATCATCATTATAATCATAATCATCATAATCATCATTTTTTTCCTTATCTCACCACCACTATACCACCATCACCATTATCACCCCATCAGCAGAAGCAGCATCGCCATCAGTACCATCACAATCATCATCACCAGCAGCAGCATCATCATCACCATCATCATTATCCCAGCACCACTACGGCCACCACTATCATGGAAGTATGTATATATATCTTTTAGATGACAATGAATGAAATGGTTATTTGTGACATTTTCATTATCATAATTATCATCATCATCACCATCATCTTCTTCTTCATCATCATCATCATTTGCTTCGTTATTATCCATTTTTATATCATCGCTACCATCTTCATCGTCGCTATTATCATTACTATGATCATGATCATGGGTTGTTGTTTTTTTCTCTCTCCCTCTTTGTCATCGTCATTTTCTTCATTTTATTGCATCCTCATCATTATCATCGCTATCATCGTGATCACTGACTATCTGATAAAAAATCCCTTTTCTGGTTATCAGTTCTCCCTTTTCTCCCTCTATCTCTCTTCTTGCGCCTCCCTTAATATCCAAAGACTACAGCAAAAGGGAGTATTGTCCTGCAGTTTGACAGGTTTGAAAAGGTGGTTTGGAGAAAAGCGCAGGAAAGTTTCCAGCACCATAACCGCGAACAAGCACACAAGAGCGCAAGTCCGAAGAGGGGTTGCAAAAGTAACATCGAATTTGAAGAACGAGACTCGAAGACCTACTCGCATAAATGGTGGCAACTTTGACAAGTGACAGATCCGTTCAATCAACTTTCGAGTTCTTTTCAACTTGTATTTGAACGTTTTGTGGTAATACGATTGCTATCGTCTATTTCTACTATTTTCACTACCACTAATATTACTAATACTTGAAATGGTGGCAAATTATGCAAGAGCTTGTCCCATTGGTGCTGTGTATGGCGACTGAAGTTTGACATGATAATATTAATGGATCCTTCCAATCTACCTTCAAGTTCTTACCACTGTTGCTGCTGTTGCTACTATACTAGCCTACTACTACTACTACTACTACAGACCTGCCAGCCATGCAAGTCAAGAAATAAGGAAAAATGATTTTAAAATTGTCAAAATTAGGGACATTCCTGAATTTCCTATTACTATGGACAGATTTCTGCAAAAATAGGGAAACAGGTTCCCAACAGTTGAAACTTCCTCTTTCCTTTTCCCCCAAAGAGGGACTGTCCCTATTAAATAGGGAGAGTTGGCAGATATCCTGCTGCTGCTGCTGCTGCTGCTGCTACTACTACCACTACTACTACTACTACTACTACTACTACTAACTTATACTACTACTACTACTACTACTACTATTACTACTACTACTACTACTACCTCTACTACTGCTACTACTACTACTAGACTACTAAATGTACTCATACTACTTAATAATAGTAATAATAATAATAATAATGATGATGATAATAGTAATGATAATAATGATAATAATAATAATGACAACAATAATAATATTAATAATAATGATAATAATAATGATAATGATGATGATGATGATGATATTAATAGAAGTACCCCTACTGCTGCCGCTCGTAATCTTGCAACTACCACCTATTTTCATACTCCTATACATCAACTTCTACCAGCATTATAATACTGCTGGAAATACTGCCCCTACTAATAAACATCATTTAACCTATTGTATTCTGAATTCTCTGATTCATGTAGGCTTAATGTAGGGACCACTTGGTTTCAGTAGGCATTGGGTTAAATGTAATCATTATTTTGGTTCTGGCTATTTATTTTTCCAGCCTTCTTTATAAACTAAGAATTTTCATATCACATAAAGAAACTAACCTATTTTCTCGACACAAATTTCTTCCACCATTCACTAGTTTTGCAAACCTCTTTATCGACTGGCCTCTAATTCTTAATTCTCTTGAACATAACCGAGTTTTGACACCCCTTGACAAGTCACCGATGGGATATTTAAAAGGTGAATGGGAAAACCCCCAGTCCCTGTCACGTAGATCACACTCCATTATATGAAACACACAATGTGACAGGGGTAGAGTAAGCAAGCTGTTATGAGGAGGGGGTGGGCTACGAACCCCCTCCCTCCAGCTACAACAGACTTACGAGAAAAAAAAAGAAAATGAAGGATCCAAATAAAGCGTGGGGGAAAAACATGGAAAGGGAGGGTGGATTATCGTACGAGATAAAAAGCACTCTCCCTTCCCTTTTATGCGCCTTACCATTCTTTTGCATTGCATCCACCTAGTGAAACGGATACCCACACGCGCACACCCCTCACCCCACGCGCACACCCTCACCCCACGCGCACACACACACGACATTATTGTCACTTCATGAAGTTGGTACCAACGCTATCCTTTTGGAACTCTGATTTTGAAGGCTTGACCAACGTAAACTGACGCCACGAAAAGGAATTTCGCACTCTATATCTGCCAAGCCTCTATTCTTCATCGAGATAGGAAGATTTAGAGGAAATTGCTACTTGAGCGGACCACCTGCCTAAGCATGCTAAAAACCGATGACAAAAGCCCGCTCTCCCTCTTAAAAATCCCTTGCATGAAAGAGGCGGACTCGTCCCCAGCTTCCCAGTAAGTCTCTCCACTATTCTTAATCGACCTTTAAATGCATAGCTCGGTAAAACGGCATCCCCATTTTCATCTCTCAATTTTAACCAAGAATGAAAGGAATCCAGAGTTATCCGTTGCCATAGTAACATGGTTCTCCTTGGATCGAGATGCCACCATACTTACCATCTCTACTCAACTTATTTCATGTTTCCTTAGATTTTATCACAGGTATCTAAACTGTGTTCCAGACATCCTTTAAAATACATCATTTATCACAATGTCAATGTCAAAACTCTTGTGCACATCAGAGAGGTGAGGTCTATCTTCTTCTTCTTCTTCTTCTTCTTTTTTTTTCTTTTTTTACTGTTTACCAAGAAAAGGCAGTTTCTGACTTGTGAAATATGTGAGTTGAGTCATGATCATTTCTCAGTAGCAATGTAAATCTATTGGCATGGTGAGGGGCACTTGGTTTCTGTGCCAACTTCGATTGGGGATTTGTTAAGAGGTGGAACAAGAAAACAATTCAGGGCATTGCCTGCCGTTAGCAGCAAATAACAATTTTCCCGCCCAGCCAAATATCGGTATTTCTTGCTCATGACAGCTGCATTCTGACTGCATGATAATTCGCGACATGCACATCTGCTGTATGGGGTGAAAATTCTCCGCGATTCCCAGTATCAGTATTCTTTCCAGATTAATGTAATTCTCTTAATATTGATGGGAGGGGTGGGTCGGGAAAAAAATTGTTTATGGCAACTCTTTCCTAAAGATCTCGCTCCCTCAACATATAAGATATTAATGTTAAAACTCTAGATTACTTTAAACGAACTTCTCGATTGGTGGACAAATATATTACGCTCAAATTCTTCTTCATACTGTGTTAGAAATTAAGACCGGTGAAAAAGATGATTACAATGCCAATAGATCTACAGCCCTTTAACATGCCGATTTTCTCGCGTAGACTATGATTGGTATATTGCGAAAGTCTCTGAAAAGCAAATGTTCCGGTGCTTATTACATTCTCTCCTATATTTTTCATTTCTGAATATTGATGTAATTATGTGAATTTTCATCATTCTCCCTCTACTGCTGAGGTAAAAACAAAATTAAAATGGACGATAGCTGACTACATAATGGTAAATTCATTTCCCATGGCACGGAAGGGAAGTATTTGATTTGATTTTGAATAGAAAATTGGAAAGCAACTTGGGAATTCTTCAGGCTTCATTCAAGGGTACTTGCTACGACAGTCCCAAGGAGGTTCGGGAGGCAATGAATTTAAAATTCGAGTTCGTGACCGCGAATATCAAACAACTTCAACACTTCGAAGGTCTCATCCAGTGGCGTAGACAGGTTCTTACACCTGGGGGGGGGGATGATTTGCCGTTCACGAGAAATCGAGGATCAATTTTGTATACAGATACAGATACACACACACACACACCCTCACCCATACACACACGTACGCACCCACACCCGAATGCACAGACATAAATAGACAGGGCGGCGGAGCGTCTTTCAAAGTGGGGGGGGGGCACTAGCGAAAAAGGGCACTTTGGGGGAAAAGGGGGCCCTTACAGAAGCTGAACAAGAGAAGGAAAATATACCCTTACACTCTATTTAACACACTTTTAAAGTGCATTTTGACATACTGTTTTACATGATAACTACTTTGCAATATTATTGTATACTGCTCTGTCTTACTCAATTGTGAGCGAGCGAAGCGAGCGAGCAAAAAATGCTAGGTATTTTTGCTGAAGGGCATGGTATTTGCAGTATATTTCGAGTGGCCTATAATTATAAAGGCTCCCGGAAATTCATTTTATACGTGTTCCATTATCATTGTAAATTTCTTCCATTTACTCTGTATATAGTTTTCATTACAGTGACCAAGCTATAATGTTTAAATGCATTAGTGAGCTCTCATAGCTACCGATCATTTTTTATCAGAGAAAATATTCAAATTGAATGGGGTTTTGAGCACAATACCATCAGGAACTTGGGAGAACATATAAGACTTTATGGTTACAACACACTTGAACTGCCTCGAGTGAGATATCATAAGTGCGAGCGAGCGTAGCGAGCGAGCTTTAGAAAGAAAAAGTAGAAAAATACCCCCCCCCCCCCCCATTAAGGGACACCGTTCCTTCTAATTACAGTTGTGGTAAGCACTTGCCCGAATGGAAAAGGGACACTATCAGAAAACAAAAAGAAGCACTTGCCCGAATGGAAAAGGGACACTATCAGAAAACAAAAAGGGCGCTAATTGCCCTTATCTTACATGAACAGATGCAGAAATTGGACATACTAGAAAGGAAAAGGGACACTTATCAGAAGTAAATGAGGGCATGTATCAGATTTCAAATCGGGCACTTATCAGGGGTGAAAAGGGACAATCTGCAGAAGAGAAATTGTACTGTGAAAAACGAAAAGAGGTAGTGAAAGGGGATAATAATCACATTTTAAAAGGGACATTCATTTGAAGTGTAAAAGGCGCACTTCTCAGAAGGGAACAGAGCGCTATTAAAAGGGAAAGGAATAAAAGAGCGCATTTCTGTAGATTTTAAGAAGGGTAACTTATCTGAAACGAAAAAGGGGCACTTATTAGAAAGCGAAAGGGCACTTGATCAACAAAGAAAATGGGCCCTTCTAAGATAAAAGAAGGGCACTGAACAGGTTTTAAAGGCGGCATTTTTGTTGGGTAAAAAGGGGCACTTTTTGGGTGCTTCGAAAAGTGTGGGGGCACTGTGCCCCCTGCCCCCCCCGGAGCGCCGCCTCTGTAAATTGAAGATCTACGCACCGTGACAAACGTATATAGATTATGAACTGACACACACATTATTGCATATTTACCTGTTTACATCATGCTATTTATCTTTTTTTTTTTTTTAATTTTGTTATTCCACCACTTCAGAAAAACTGTGACGGCGCCGAAATTACCCAAAAGTAATATAAATTACCCAAAAATGATACAAATTACCAAAACGGCGCCGAAATTACCCAAAAGTAATATAAATAACTACATAAATCAGAAAAATGATCGATATAGTTATGATAGTAATCGTCATTTCAGTCACATTAACGATGATAATGATGAAGAAGATAACGATTATTTTTATCATAATAATGATAATAATGATAAATAATAATGATAATAATAATAATAATAATAATAATAATAATAATAATAATATTTAGTAATGTATTATCATTATTATTATTATGCTTATTGTTGCTGTTGTTATTGTTGTTATAATGATAATGTAAGCAAACATCCTTCCCTGAAACCTGGGGGGGATGATTGTACATGTCATTCCCCCCACCTTGTGAGGTGGGGGGGATGCATACCCCTCATCCCCCCCGCTGTCTACGCCCCTGGTCTCATCATATCACAGGGCTTACTTTTCCACAACCTGGATCAATATGAAAGTCAATGTCTTAAAGTGAAAGTTGAGTTTTTTTGAAGATATGAAAAAGCGTGGGACTTTTTTTTTTTCGATCGCTTGACATCAGGCCGATTTGCAAGAATAATATTGTACAAAAATTAATGTCTCCTGAGAAAGACTGCTTTTACAATGACGAAATGTCAAACATTATTATAACGATAAGCAGCTGAAAATTTGGGACCAAACTTTCTCGTCACGCAGGTATATACATGATATATGTTTTGTCCCACATACTCATTTATGTGTGTAGTGCAAATGACATTCAGCGATATATTAGTCAACTTCTTATGATTCTGATCAGATGATTCCATAGCTTCGTGTCCAACTATTATGTACTACAAAATACTCGATCAATTTTCCAAATTTTTCCAGTCAGGGTCTTTCACAATGTAATTTCACGAGCAGAAGTCAACTTTATCTTTAAAAGATGAAGCGCGCCTCATCCTTCTCCTGAAGGATCTTAGGACGTTGACCAAATGTTTTGTCTGCTTAGAATTTCAGGATGCCTGGTAAATAGAAATTGGATGGGACGGGGACGTCGTTTGGAGGACTCGAGTGTGCGTTCATTCAACCTGGGTGCCAAGAGCGGATGAGGCGGGAAGGTGGGATTTCAGTCTCTGGAGAGATGAGAGAAGCCAGGTAAGGGTTGAGGAGAAGATAGAAGAGAAATGAAAGAAATATGAGAGAAGATGGCAGCGAAGAGAGTGGAAATGGTATTGAGAAAATGAATGTAATGATGGAACTTAATATGGAACTCGTCTCGTGTTGTTGAAAATGCAGCGAAATAGAAAGTTGATGGAACTATAAAAAAAAAAGTACGCTACATATGTCCATTAATTCACCAGAGATGAAATATGCAGATATGAATCATTAAAAAGGGGGAAGCAACTGATACGAAAAAGAGCCATACTTGTTACGCTAATCAACCCCAATATGATATAGAGCGCGTTTACCTCTTCGCATTTTTTTCGCGTTATTTCGATTGCGTCAGCATGGTCAGTACCTGCGCCAATCGAAGGCAATTAACCCATTTTTCATCTCCAGAGACTGAAATTCCACCTTCCCGCCTCATCCGCTCTTGGCATCGAGACTGAATGAACGCACACTCGAATCCTCCAACAAACAAACAAACAAACAACTCCTGAACTGAAGGCTTTTTTTTTCCTCCTATAGAGGCAATTTAGGGGAGGATCGGTCAAATTGATATTAAAAAAAATCATTTAGCGCAAAATATGACGTCACAAGTTTTGTCTGCGCAAACTTTCGCAAAACTCTCCTTTATTGGATCGCGAACTATCATTGGCGCGTTAATGCAAATCTCGTTATGAATAAGGGGGACGGTACAGAAAAAAACGAGGGAGTTTTCCGAGGCGGACTGCTTTAGAGTTTTCATCATACTTACATCTTCCGTACACCACGTGCACGCTGGGTTCACTGATATACATTCTCCGCAGTTCTGTGCTCCTTGGCAAATCGAACTCAGCTCTTCATCTGTTAAAAGAGAAAACGACAGAAATGCAGAATTAAGTACGAGGAAGCACAGTTATGCGCGAGGTTGCTCGATGGTGTATGAGAAAGCACAATTACGTAAGAAAATGCCCGTTATCAATCTCACAATAAAGGTTAGTTGGTTTTTAAGTTTAGAGGCGCTTATCAATAAACACAATAATGCACGATGGTACATGAGATTACACTTCATCTGTTCATACGAAATTCATCCACAATCTTACTTTTATTTCACACGCTGCATGCTAGAAGGATAATTTCTCTTTCGAATAATGTCAGATAATATTCTTTGAAACTAACTTATACTAAAAATGTTGAACAGTAGTTATTATCTTTACTATATCCTAACGTCACTAAGCATAATAGCCGGAATAAGGTTAAACGTGAAAATTTGTACTAAGGTGTATTTGTCTTTGTATTACAAAAAAGCAGTCCTAAGAAAACATGCATGTCCGGATAAACATTACAGCGATATCCATTAATGTATAAGCAGTCTATTTTTGTGCTTTACTTGTTTATGATGAACGCAGGTAAAAGTCTTTTGACAATACTTGGTTCGATAAATTGAGGAAACAGTTTCCTCATTCGCGATATGCACAAACCTTGTATTTTTATATCAACTCTATACGTATGTAAAATTATTCCTTTGTAAGCATTTTAGTTTTGTGCTTTACTTGTTTATGATGAACACAGGTAAAAAAAAATCTTCTAATAATACTTGGTTCGATGCGATAGACTGAGGAAACAGTTTCCTCATTCGCGATATGCACAAATCATCATTAAAGGCATTGGCTAACTTTGTGAGCAGCTGATTTAAAAAATTCTCAAACTAAGATGAAACATGTGTATGAGTACTTGTATTTATACTCAAAAACCCTGAAACCAACCATAATTTGGAAGGAAAAGCTGTAAATTAGACGCAAACCGCGATTTTATTAGCTTTTGTCTCGAGAGACACTGAACTAAGAGGACCGTTTGGACGAATTCAAAAATACCGTTACTTGCCTTCCGCCGCGTGATACGTCAATACACACAGTGCGGTCCGTTGAGTCATGTGCGCATGCGCACTCCTTACGTTGGGTCTATGCAACCGACCCTCGTATATTTTTCAAACAATCGTTCACATTTCTAATATTTAAAAAATACTTCCCGTGGATATTATGCTCTGAAACTTTCACATTGGTATTTTTACACTATAACCCTAATGTTTATCCCATTTTAAGTAACAAAATGAGATTTTTTTAAAATCATGACAATGTTAGCCAATGCCTTTAAGTATTTGGCGGCACCTATGCCTACAATTCCTGCCTACATCTTTCCCCCTAGTCGGTATGCAAAGTATCTAAACCTCTTATTAACAATTATGTTTTTTCTTTCTTTTTTTTTTTTTTGGTTTGGTTTGGTTTGTTTGTTTAATTGTT
The DNA here is from genome assembly GCA_029962745.1 of Echinometra lucunter. Lineage (NCBI taxonomy): Eukaryota > Metazoa > Echinodermata > Echinoidea > Camarodonta > Echinometridae > Echinometra > Echinometra lucunter. The sequence continues at coordinate 9,693,313 of CM057167.1, forward strand.
TTTTTTTTAATCTTACTATGATTCAGTGCAGTGATGAAGCTAGTCTCAGTTGAGTATTTCTATTTTTTTTGTGTGTGTGTGTAGACTTTATGGTCTTTATGGGCAAGACAGGGTGAGGCTTCACTGTAAGAGCGGGGCATTGTCTTTTGTGTGTGTTGTGCTGTGATGTGTCGTCTTGTGTCATTTACTCTTTTGATATTGTTAGAAATATGTTACGTTGCTGAGTTTACTTTTCAATAAAAACACAAAATTACAACAACAACAACAAAATCAGATATCCGCCAGTGAAAGTTTCAACTGGTCAGTGAGGTAGTCTACTGGAAGCATCCGTCATTATAACCGCTTTCACAATAGTCAAATAGTAAGTCATTTTCCACTACGTATATAAAGTCTATGCATGCCTATGTACCAAGCGGTTGAGTCGTTGGAAAGTTCACGGCCGTATCAGCATTCGAGTGCTTTTCAAGCTGTTTATGATGATTCTCAGAAGTATAATGGTCTTCTGCTCATCGTATCATTATAATCATGATAATAGCTTGCGAGGAGTATACAGACTACATCGAATGCATAAGTCTCTATATGTGGGACTGTTGCTGAACATTTAAACATGCAAATATTATTCTTTCGGAATGTCTTTCCGACTATTTTGATACACTTCTGTGGACAATCTTTCATAGGTGAAATATATCCGAAAAAAACAGAGACACTGACTTTCTTGGCATTTACATGAAATCATGTGAAGAAAATTGGATGATATACCTTCCATCCATGCACGATACGGCACGGTTGTGCAAAAGGCGCAAGTAGTTTTCACCTGGTCTCTTTTCTTCTCGATTGAACAATGGAAATATAGACCACAAATTATATCAAAATGATAAGAGTAACTCTCCAAAACCATTTTATACCTAGATCTATATTTACCTTCTTATTTGTAAACCTTGAACAAAAGCTGTGCATTTTTTTATTAACTCATGCTTTTATCATGTTTATGAACATAATGGAAATAACTTCCTTCAGTCTGTTCGAAGCTGTGTACCGTTTGCAACGTAACCGCTATTTACCCATCTAAGGCTGATCAATGAATTTTTAATCACGGTGAATCAATTAAGGAGGTACAAAAGTATTTGCAAGATGATTTTGATTCAATATGTAAATGGTTAGACTTAAATAATATGCATTTACACCCGCAAAAAACAAAAGCCATGGTATTTGGTCAAAAGAAAAAGTTAAGGGGTGCTTATTTGTCAGTGAAATTCAGGAACATACAATTAGAAAATGTAAAAAAGATTAAATACTTAGGTGTCATGCTCGATCCGGGCTTGACTTGGTGTGAACATATTACTAATATCGTTTGTAAAATATCTCGGGCAATAGGTTGTATAAGGCGGATTAAGCACTTACTGTCCTTTGATATCATGAAGAAGCTGTACTTTTCTATGATTTTACCTTACATTGATTACTGTATTACATCTTGGGGAAGCAGTACAAAAATACATTTAGATAAGATACAAAAACTTCAAAATAAATATGCCAGAATGCTTTTGAAAAAAGATTATAATACATCACAAATTTCTTTGTTGCAGTCACTGAAGTGGCAATCAGTAGATCAGCGTATAAAATATCAGTATTGTGTTCTTGTATATAAAATAATGAATAATTTAGTTCCAAATTATTTAAAACCTTTAGTATGTAAACGGCCCGTGAAATACAGGACACGGTTTTCTTTGCGATGCCCCCTTCAGCTTCCCAAAGCTAGAATTGAATATAAAAGAAAATCTTTCGCATATGTCGGACCCAAATTATTTAATGCACTTCCTTCAAATTTACAAGCTTGTACCTCCCTGTTAGTTTTTAAAAAAATATGCAAAGCCTTTCATACGAATTGATAAAGAGCGAAATAATATTCCATTGATTTACAATGCTAGGTACTTGTATGTTTAAATTGTCACTTCCCACTCTATATTTTGGTGTTCATTGTTTCTGATGTTAAATATTTTGTATTTTGTATTTTTGACGTTGATTGTTTTTTGATGATATATTTTATAGTTATCTTGACATGTATTTTAAACTGCAGGGCGCCTTTGTAAAGCAGTTTTAAGAACTGAACAGGCCTACCCTGCAGTATAAAATAAATAAAACAAAATAAATAAATAAATAAATAAATAAATAAATCATAATTATAATTGCAATGGATATAGTCACGGCAGATGTGTAATGTGATAATGAGTACACCGACTCATTAGGTAGATCAATTCCAAGAGAAGATCAAATGAATTCTTGGTGAAAAGCAAGGTAAAAATAGCTGAAAATATACTTGAAACACTGCGAAATAGGAGTCAAATTCTGGGTTGCCGAACAATCATGGTACACCTTTGAATATATAGACTGACAACAACGGGAGTATTATCATCATAAACAAACAAATAAAAAGAATTAAACTCCAATTACTTTCATACTAAACAGGAAATTCATATACATTGAATAATACGTACATCTATATCTTCATAATTATATTTCCTGGTATATGCCTATAGTGTACGTGCCAGTGACAAGGCCAATTTGGTAGCTCATTTTGACCCAGTTAGAATTATTCAACCAAGGCAATCTTTTTAACCAAAGAATTTTCCTGTAATAATACTTAATGGTGGGTCAAATTGTTGCTCTTTCGTTCATTAACAAACAGAAAACGTTTATCTGCTGACGTTTTTAATCAGGTCTGTGGTTTTTCTCCAAACTGCTCTTTCGTCAAATAAACATGATAAATGAAAATGAATAGCTAATTGCATTTCTATATTTTCACTTCTAATTCAACCCCCCCCCCCTCCATCTTTTTCTATCCCTTTCTTCACGATTCCCCCTTCCCTTTTCTTACTCTCCCACTCTTTCTTTCTCTCTCTCTCATTATTCGTTTCTGCTCACCCTAAAAATGCTCAGCATAAATCTTTAACGTGATTAAGGCGATAAAAGTCATTCCCATTACTATAAAACTGATGAGTGGCTGTGGCTCAGTGGTCTCGTAACCAGGAGAACCCGAGTTCGAAACCAAGTGGATGCGCTAGTGCCTTTGGTAAGGTATTAATGCTCATTACGAAGTCCTTCGGAGGGGACTTAAAGCCGTCGGTCCCCTGGTTGCTTACTAACAAGGTTACCTAACAGTTAGGACAATAACCATTTCATTTCGAAAGTGAAACATATAGTGCAAGCGAGCATTGAAATCAGAATGATATTTATTGCATCCGTGATTCTTTCAATTTCATGTAATAAAATGGCGCTTTGTTTTAGAAATAAATAACGAAATCCTAGAGGGTATAGCACAAATGATTATGTCTAAATCATGAGTCCTACATGTGGGCTTTTTGTTGTAAGCATAAGGAGAAAGGGTGCTGTTTTTTTTATAGCAACCATTGGTTTCAATTAATGCTGTCAGAAGTTTTCGGGACCGAGCTTCATTTCAACATGGAAACGAAATTCACAATTTCATTGCCATGCTATTTGATGGAAGTTCGTGAATATCAGCCATTTCATTGAAAATAATGGCAATTTCGAGTTTCATCAAACATGAGAATTACAATTAAGTAACGAAAGTACATAGTTTAGGATATCGTTACACATGTTTATTTGGCATGTTTGGGGGATGTTTAAAGAAAGATTTATAATGACAGAAAAGCGATTTTTCAGAATTCAACAAGGACAAGAGGGAAATGTTTGCCTGCATGTGCTTACGTGGAATATGAAAGGAAGTTAAAAAGAAACAAAATACATATAATGCCCCATTTACTTTGGTCTACGATCGTCGTAGGGTGACGCAAACTGATCGTATCCCTCTAATCGCACGATCTCCCTGGAGTGGCATACGACGATCGCACGACTTTCCCACGGATTCACGGTCTACGGGCCCCTACGATTTTGTTAAGCGTGGAGTATACAAATTTTCCAAAATCGTAAGATCGTAGCCTTAAACACATCGTACACTGTAAAAAGTCTAAACACTTTTATAAACGCTTTTCTGTAACACTTTATACCATTTAAACACGTTTTAATTGAAATCATAAAAACTACTAATTAGAAGTAATCATTATCGCCTGTATGATATTAAAAGTCCCCGTTTAGTTTTGGAACACTTCATAAACACTTAGATACGTTCATCCTATATGTTTAAATGGGAATCTTGAACACTTCATAAACACTTAAAAACGTCGAGATGTGTGTTTAGATATTTATCACACACACACACACACCTCCACATAATTCATAGAATATGAATGATTTGAATTAAAAATGAACATTAGCTTAAAGCGCCTTAGCACAAGCTTCTCTCCTGCTTTACTCCAACATGGTACGGTAAAATTTTGGTGATGTCTCATGTAGGCCTTCGCGATGTATACTACAGCAACAGGCATCCTTACAAATGCATATGGAGCAATGCTATGCACTTCCCTCTCCGATTGAATATTGTAAAGAAACAAAAAGTTTTGGAGAAGCAGAAAACAGATGACTGCTTAGAATGATTTTAAAAAATTATCTTCGTTTGTATATATGCTGTATTTTGCTTCCTTCTTCTGCCCTTCTTCTTTCCCTCCTTTTTTTCTCCTTCTCCTTTTCTGCTTCTTCTCCATCCCATTCGTCCACTTAATCTTTTGGTTTTTTTTTCCTTTCTATCTTTCTTTCTTTCTTTCTATCTCTCTTTCCTTCTTTTTTCTTTCTTTCTATCTATCTTTCTTTCTTCCTTCTTCTTCTTCACCACTTTCCCTCTTTCTACGATTTGGAAACGGCGTTACGATGAAATGGATAATTACTCGAACAACCTATACGCAAGCCTTTTCCTTCAATATTCGTCCAGTAAATCAGGTAAAGGTCTTCCATTATGTTATAAGATTGGATTAACATGAAGAGTAAAAATCACGGCAAGATAATATCGCTTCTAGAGTCCACGATTGGGGAAATCGACTGAAGAGGTAGGAACTGACCCGCTTAGTAATATTTTTCACTAAAACTAGTACAATCAAGGGAATAACTTGTAAATACAAACTTACTTGCAAAGACTGTGAAAGCTGCTACGACGAATATGAGAAACAAGACTACACGATTCACATGACGATTTGTCCTGTGTGGTAACTTGACAGACGACATCTTCAGTAATTTATCTCTCCTTCAATTTTGGCGGGAAAATGTCCTCTTCGCGTCGTCTGCAGAGACGACGTTACAAAAGTAGTTGTTGCTTTTCCTGCAGCTTGGTCTTGCCCGTCAATTCGCAACCTCCAGGAAGATTTCTTGTAAGCTATCAAATGGTAGTTCACTGTCAGTCTGTAATAAATAACATATCAATTCCTTCGCGCTCCTATTGGGAGATTAACACAACCGCGCGCATTTTTATATTACATGACATAAAAATTCTCGACATCTTTTTTACACTTTTCTTTACCATTAAAAATCGAAAGGGAGTATAATATCCTCAATCGAGATATGAGAAGAAGGGAACATTTCCTTCACATTCCATGTAAAATCATGCCCTTACTGGAAATTTTTTTTTCTTCAATTTGATATACATGTACAGTTATTAGTACTTCAATTCGCATTACTCATTTTGAAAACATTATTTTTTTTATAAATCAATTCTCGCGAATATTGCCTACATTGTCCTCGTACAGAGGTTATCAATAAGATTCGTAATTCATATTTCAGTAATTTCAATTAAACAAAAACAACTGAAATGCTGATAACTGTATATCAAATTAAAGGATACCAACTTTATTTCTCCCAAAGAGGAACGAACAAGAATAATTGAAGTATCACCAGTATACGCAGAAATGATCACAGAAAAATGTCCGCAACTCACTGCCTTGCAAATTTAGTTTCTGACGATGATCTAAATTAACAGATTAAAGGATCAAAATTAAAAAATAAACAATGGCTCTCATCGGAGTTTGATTTCTTGGACCGTATACGTTCACATCATCTGTGGTCATGGTGGTAATAATGGTTTACATGTCTGCTCAATGTTCAAAAGTTTCAATTGTTGTTCTAGCTTCGTGCCGCAGCCTGTTTTAACATGTATTCAATAACCATCACCCACTCATGTCTTTATGAAGAAGATCAAACAAATCCGGAATTCTATGAAATCAATGACTTTTAAATTATCATCGTTAATTGGATACATAGTATTACCATGACTACGGAATTTCTAGAAGTGAGAAAAACTCAAAATATACACCCAACAGAAATATCGCAGGCTTCAAAATAATCAACAACCATGCTAATACTTAATCAACACTAGTACCTAATATGACATATCTCAAATGGGTTTAATACGAACTTGACGAAAGAGAATGAAAGCTATGATAACAAGCAAATCAATAGAGTAGGCTGACATCCTTGAATGATTCATGGTCTCACTTATGCAAATGTATGTCAGTGATTTTCAACAAGTTTTGCGGCTTTTGAGTCTTGAGCATGCTGTGCAGAGTGCAGACAAGTCTTTTACTGTATGAATATAATTCTAACTGACGTTTTCTGCAGGCTGTTTGTTTGCAAATAAGGGTAAATACCAACATCATGAATTGATTAACATCATCCTTTAAAGGAACAGCGTGTAACTACAGAAGTATACTTAAAGAGAAAAAAATAAATCGCGTATAAAACATAGCGGTATCAGAAGACCACTCTCGCACCTTGCTCGTATTAATTATGAATCACAAATTTTCAAAACTACTCATCCTCTTAGCATAATCCAAAAGGGAAGGTGCTGAATGGTGAGCGCTTAAATTAGAAAATGGATTCCCGAGTTGTGTTCTGTTTTTCTCTACTCCGAAACAGATACCCGTATAGATCATACAGTATATATGTGTGCAAGATAACATAATATTCAGGTATTGAACACGTGTAAAAATAAAAATTTTCGCAATAGAAATTTGTCGCCAATGTCAGTGAAACCTACATTACCTTTAGAATGAATCTCTGATATACCACCTTTTGTCCAAGTTTTATTTTCTGTTTCTTTCAATGTAATCACTCACTGATATCCCATCTTCGGTCTATCAAAGTTTGCAGCGATGTGTGTAGATCCATTCTGGAGAAAAAGAAGCTCATATGAAGAGCCGAGGCATGTGTTTTTAACCGTATGGATAAGAAATGTAACATACGTTACCGTCAGTATCAGAACTGAACAACGATTGACAACAGAAAAGCTGCCAAACGAAAGGGCTTGTTAATCTTGTCAACGCGACGCTTAGCTACCATACGGCCAATAATGCCAGTCTACAGTCTTATGGTAACGTAGGTTTTTTAACCAAATACTTGAAGTAAAGCAGCAATGACACGAGATGGACATTTCTTGGGTGGCTTTTTGTAGTAATCAACATCTAAGCTTAAGAGCTGTAAAGTGATAATAACATCTTCAAAACGTCTTCAAGGCAGGATCTCGATCCCTCTGTGTTAAAAATGGTAACGTAGGTTACGAAATAAATTGTGGAAGGCTATCACATCTGAATCTTCATTTTTCACTCAAAATTCATTTGTATTGTAAATTTTGTTTTTCAAAAAACTCTTTTCATTATCATATAAAGGTCAAGCTCAGAAAGGAACATGGGGGAGGGGGAGAGAGCTCAAATTCAAGCAGAATATACAGGAAGAGAAACAAAGAAAAACTGAAGCCATGTTCCGATAGCAGAATGTGAAAACAGGAAAGCAAGAGAAGAGACATAAGCAGATTAAAGAAGACAATACAAAAGAGTTTTTAAAAAAGGAAACTTTTGAAAGGCTACATAAAGATTTAGAAGACAAGCGATTTTGATCAGCTAGTTTGCCAGAGTGTCGCCTGTGCCTAGACCAAGAACGCACACGGGCACGTCCAACAGTTAAGTTGCAAATACAGACTGCTAAAAGGGAAAACCATAGAAATATATGTCTATATATAAAAAAAAGCCAGTGAGCATGATGAGTAAACGGTATGAAAGGACATCAAAGAAAATCGATGTGACATTTTCGAATAAACCGGGCTGCAACAAGGCTGTAACAGAGGTATTCCGCGACTCAGAAACAACATCAGAATCTCTGGAATCTATCTCTGTTGAACTTATTTTGCAATACTGATGTTTTATACCCACGACCAATTACTTTGATTTTCCAAATAAAACAAAAGGGGGCCCAATTATGAAATATTCGTTAACATCAAACTTTCTACATACATGTACATCAGTTTTATCTGATCGTTTAGTTTGTAAATAACACTTGGCACTGAAACATCACTTTTGTAGCTATAGCACGTTTTGGAGGATATTCTTTTTCTCCCTCGAGTGGTTTTGTGTATTTAATTATTGTTACTTACAAAAAACATACGTTACTGCTTTTAAAGTGACATCCTTACTGATACCAAAATGGACATTTTGGGGTGATTATGTAAACCAGGAAATGGAAATTGTTATACACCACCCAAGTCTTTCTGATTTGCTTGGCTTATATCATGTTTATTACATAATCAAACATGCTACTAATGATCATTTTTATGTACGCGACACGTCGTCTCGACTTTGGAATGGGAACTTTGTATCTATATAGTGTAGTTGTAAGTGTTAAATATTGGGTTACTTACTGAAAGCGCTTGACTTTCTTAGGTTATTGTTAATTGTTAACTTTTGGTAACATACGTGACTGCTTAAGTGAAACATACGTTACCATAGGAAACACTGAAATAAGTTCCTTATGATATTGCAAGCGATACTGATTAATTTATGTCTGACAAATACATCCATATGGAAAATTTAGGCAAATTGATATGGCGTATATGTTGAAGTTTTCAACACATATACCGAACAATTGAACCCACATGCATGCGCAGAGTCTTCCACATTTGTTAATACTGGATTCAAATTGAATTGAAATATTCACATGAAAGGAAAATTGAGAAATTTCTTTGGCATTAGAGTTGTCTCAGGAACAGTACGGATAGTGATGAAAAGTTAGTAGAAAAGTGCATTCCTTAGCTAACTTAATGCTGTAGACAAGACTGAGGGAGAAGTAACGTATGTTACACAAGGAAAAAATCACCTCTCCACTTAACTGTTCTGCAATAAAAAGTTCACAGTATTACGTGCTCATATTTTTGTTTTTCAAAATTCATATTGTCATCTTTCATTTTAACTATTTTGAGAAAAGTTGAATTTTCCGAAATTCTAATATCCCAATTGTACATTTTTAGTGGTTTTGACGATTTGCTTTACGGTATATCTAGGCTAATTTCAAAAAGGTATTTATAAACAAATCTTACTATGTAGCATATCTTATTAATATTATTGCAACAAAAACAAACCCGAAACCCAAAAACAAACCCAAAACAAACAAACAAACAAAGCCATACCTTTATTGTAATTCACCCAAATTGGTTTCTATCCTGTAGAGAGTTTTAAATTCCAAATTATAATATCCGTGATTAGCGGTCACTCCACAGGCAGGAAAATGTGTATTTTCGTTGGAAAGCAAGCGGTGCGTGTGGTTCCTGCAGACGCTGCTTCGCTGAATGAGCTAGGAGTCAAGTGCGATTGCGCGTGTCATGATGTTGTAATGAGGACGTGCGGAAAACGCACGCGTCCGTCGCGTGCGTGTGCTATTAGTGGTAATGGATGTATTGAAGATTCTGCAAACAGCCTGCTAAATTTGTGATCTGGCTTCGAGAAAGCTTGCTGATTATAGAACAAGGTCGAGGATTACAGAGCCATTACAGCGGACGATGACAGGAAGATGGCTCCCCCCCCCCCTTTCTCTCTCCCTTGGAAGGCTTTGGGTGACAAAGATGGCATTCACTGAAGACAGAGTCAGTGGCATACACCGCCACATATTCACTGCCAAAGCTACACCTGGATTTAAGCAATGCATCGGTGTTTTTTTTAAATTATTATTATTATTATTCAAAGCAAGAGAGTGGGAGAAATAATCATTCATTGAAAATGTGTTTATTTTCATCATAAGGAAGCACAAAACAAATGTAAACAATTTCAATTATGCAATAACAATATCACAGCGAGGCTCCAAAAATGAAGAGACTTGAACAGTTGAAGATAAAATTAGCGTAGGATTGGCTACCTTGCAACGAATGGAGACCATTACGTAAAAATACGTTGGCCACAAGATAGGCTAACATTATAACATAATTGATAAATAAAGTTAGTACATTGTGCAATGAGACTTCTATATAGGAAAAACCCACGTCCTGTATTCTAAATAAAAGTGTACAACAAACAGGATGACAAATCTCTAGAAAAAAGAAGAAAAAACCTGCTCTGAAATTCATGTAGGCCTACTCACATCATAGGCATTGACTCAACTATAATGAGACAAGACGGTAAATTATGTACTCTGCCTTGTTTAATTTTTCTTACTCAACAACTTCCGCTCTCCCTCCCTTGCCTCATAACTCCAGGCGATACAGAGACTTGAAGGGATGCCTTTCAACGAACTCGTCAGGCATGATATCAAGAGATAATGCTTAGAATCTATTGTACGATGGAAAAAATGCATTTGGTGTATCTTTACTAGGGAGCTTCGCCGATGCCTGCATGCTTTGCAAGGTCCAATAAAATCATGTACCTTATTTAATCACAATTCGTAGGCCTTTCAATGATGTTTCATAAAAAGTATGCATTACATGTACACATTATTCAATTCGGTTGGTGCTATGTTTATGATTAAAACATGATAAACGTACTATTGTTATATAGAAACATTGTTATTGTTTTTTTTTTAAATGGAATGGTAGCGGGGTTTACGAAATTGTCAATGGAGGTTAAATTTGCCGAGTACAAGTGCAAACATGTATTTCCGTAGAGGATGGATACCGTCCTCATAATGTGGTAAATAGACACAACAGAAAGCAAACATAAACCAGAAATTCTTCCTTCATTACAATGTTAATGATGTTTGCCACTGTCGCGACTGTCCAGCGTTTCGAATGCAGAGAGAGTGCTGTCTACCATGTATTTCCAATACGTCCGAAAATAGACATAGACAGTCCATCCTTTCACACAAGTAATAATAGACCGATTCGTTCCCGACATCAACATCATGTACGTCAGTAGTTACCCCTCCCCCTCCCCTTTATCCTATACTGAGAGATCAGCGAATTAGGCTAATTAAGTCAATTAATTAAGAGCGCTAACACATGCATGATGGAGCCAGCCCACACGGCCAAGTGTAAACAAATGAGTATGATCAACGCCATCACTCCGAGTCCACAATCATGTAAATATTGAATTTGTTATTAAACCACACATGATTTACCTCGCAAGCAATGTTACTACAACAGGATGCAAATTATGATGCTCGCAATCATATATATTATATTGCAAGTGACACTGGCGAGTTGAGAGTAGTAATATTTTTGATGATTTGATGACTCTGTTTTATCCGCATGATTGGTACAGGTAGATCAACAAAAGACTTCTGCTTTGCAAAAATATGAATGGGGCACTTTTGCACGAAAGTGGGGGTTCCGGCTCAGAATCTCTTGAAATTAAGATTACCACTGATAATATACCACTGAGGCCTCACTGATTGGAGGAACTACCGGTACTAGTCTTGCCATTAAAAGTAATTTGTAATCAGGAGAGTTATAAAATGATGACGGAGGTCCTTTTAAAAAATGATAAAACGATGATATGTAACCAGGCATTAATGTTTCCTTCTACGTAACCGGTCATTAGAAAGTGCTAATGATCGGTCATTAGCCTTTTCAGTGACCAGACAGTTAAACGTCTGGATGTAATTTTAATTTGTCAGTCCAATGTGGGGTTGCCATATTTTCAAGCATATTGCTTATAATGGCAATCCTTCTTCGGCAAATGATTTTATGTTTAATGAATTATGTTTAATGACTTACAATAATTTGACAATTTTTTATTTATATTTTTTAAAAAGAAAAATGATTGTATATAAATACTTGTATATTTGTGATTTATTGTCAAAAGTAGCTTTTTTGTATATTATGTTACCAAAATGTCATTGTATGCAGAAGAAAATAAATCAAATCAAATCAAATCACTCGAGATCTGTGGAATTTGGGATGAAGGTGACAATACGTCACCGTGCATATCACATGTATCATATCATAATTATGATCAGGCATTAGTATGTCTGTTCACCCTTGGTAGTACATCTTCCCGGACATCTTCGGATATTTTAAAGATGTAGTGTGCATTTAATGTTCACTTATACCCTCAATGGTACTGGAATAATGTTCAATCAGTATATTATTCTTTGTGCAAATTTTAGGAGAGACAATAATCACAATCAGCTACGAAGTAAGTCTGTGATAGTAGTAGTGGTGGTGGTAATAGTGGTGGTAGTAGTAGTAGTAGTAGTAGTAGTAGTAGTAGTAGTAGTAGTAGTGGCAGCAGCAGCAGCAGCAGCAGCAGACGCAGTAGTAGTAGTAGTAGCACTAGGAGGAGGAGGAGGAGTAGTAGTGCTGTAGTAGTAGGAGGAGGGGGAGTAGTAGGAGAAGGAGGAGGAGGAGGAGGAGGAGGAGGAGGAGGAGTAGCAGCAGTAGTACTAGTAGTTGCAGTTGTTTTTGCAGTAGTAGTAGTAGTAGCAGTAGTAGTAGTAGTAGTAGAAGAAGTAGTAGTATTTGTTGTTGTTGTTGCAGTAGTAGCAGTAGTAGTACTAGTAGCGATTGAGGTGGTGGTGATGATGGTGGTGGTGGCAGTAGTAGTAGTAGTAGTAGTGGTAATACTAGTAGTAGCAGCTGTTGTTGTTGGGGTAGTAGTATATTGGGAGTCTATTGATCTGTGAGTATGTACTACTTACTCAAGGTCAAAGTGGTGTCGATCCAGTGAGGAATACATGAATGACTTATGTCCTTTTTTTTGATGCGTTATAATTGCGGACATTGGGTGACAACCGGGAATTGAAATGGGGAACGGACTTCCTCAGACATGTACAATATTTCACACTAACTCTGCAGTACTTCCTGCATTTGACAAATCTGTAACACTGTCAGTAAAAATTGTAACCAGGTAACTAAAGAACACAAAAGAGTTCAAATATGACAGCAGCGACTTTCTGTTTCAGTGAAAATGAAAAATGACGCGGAATGCACGTTTATTGGCATCGCCTTTAATTGATATTAGCGTGCTCGACAGCGATAGAAATTGATTGCTGATTTTCGTCCAGAGTCATCCGAACAGCCTTCAACAAGTGCCTGAATGAGAAGGCAGTCACTCCATGAAAGTCCAGTTATCTTTTAACCCCTCTTCTACCGCACCTACCCTCAGCCTTACAAGAAGCATACTCTCTTGAAGAAGGTGGACCATAAAGATATGAGGGAGTTTTCCCACTGCATTGCCGCTGGAAACTGTGGCTTGAGAGCTGGTTGATTTGATGTCTGACTGTCTGAGGCAGACAAGGGACGGTTGATAGGTATAATGTAATCCACCACCTTCCGAAACGTGGCTGACGCCCCCCCCCCCCCCCCCACTCCTCTGGATTTCCACCCATGCCTGTGAACATGGTGAATACGAATGGAAATCCACTCTTTACAGATTTGAATCCACTCTTTACAGATTTGAATCCACACCAACGTAGTGGTTATAATTAGTCTTCTCCAATATTTTGAGAGTGAATTTGCACTCCTTAACGAAGTGGTCTCCGATTAGACTTCTCAAGAGTACGTTTCCATTCCTGCCAAGTTAGAATCTATGCCGATTGTAGTCTGGCTCTGGCAGTAAAAGAGTTAAGTCGCTGCCATCTGTTGAGTCAGAGACTACGACCATGTCGACGATGTGAGCGTGACCATACAGAGCATTGACCCGAATTCTCTAATCATGGTACGCTGGCAATTAATCTCTAATCAGTTGTACCCCGTCCGGAAAGGTTAGACAATGATGATTAATATTATTGCACTATTGCGTCTTCCAAGTGGTCACTTTGAACCCTGCCCCCCCCCCCCCCCCCCCCCGTGTCCAGTGACTTTTTTTCCACTGATTGTTTTGAGTCGATTGACTACTTAGTTAACTGTGAAGGATCTACAACACTGGCGTAAATCCACTCTGAGGAGTGGGGGGGATGATTGACTTTTTTGACGATTTTTTTTCTGTCGATCTCACACTTAAGTATAAGGACACACCCTCACTGACCCACCACAGACCCCCTTACACACATTTTAATATTAATTTTGCGAGCGAGCGAAGCGAGCGAGCCAAAAATAACCACTTTTTTGGTTTTCAATCGCATTTTCAAATAGAAATTCTAAAATATGATGGTTGTTTATGACAGATATTCAAAGATTTTACTAACAGATTAATCAAATTATATTTTCTTTCTTAAAAAGTGGGGGGGATATTTGTACACGCCATTCCCCCTTCTCCAAAAAGTGGGGGGGGGGATATATCCCCCCATCCCCCCGGGATTTACCCCAATGATCTACAACATCACAAAAGTAGACAGATTATGAACCTAGCATAACGTGTTAAAATTATTTCAAAACGCATGTCTAAACATCATCCAAAGACAATATCCTCGAAGATATTTTTCGGTATTAGCATCACATATCCTTTCGTCATGTATGCTAGATATTCTGGTTAGACGAAAACAAGAACAGATCTGTGCTGCTGTCATGGCGATGATAAAGGAAACAAGGGAGAAGTAAGAAATAATTCATATCCTGGCCAACGTGATTCGCTGGTAAATCAAGATTCCTTTCCTTGCTCATAATGCCGTGGACATGTGAAATTCACGACCCGCGGTGCGAAATTCAGGACCCGTGGCCCGAACTTTGCATCCCAGTCCTCAATTTCGCACCGCGGGTCGTGAATTTCACGACTTGGGATGCAAAGTTTGCGCCACGGGTCATGAATTTCATGGCCTCGGATGCGAAGTTCAGGACCTGGGATGCGAAATTCACGTCGCACATGACCTGTTGTCGAGCGTACTTCAGGGCCACCATAGAATTGCACCGTGCAGTCTACGAACAGAGTGCAAGGCAGTTGGCTCATATAATAGACAAGAGACTTGCAAACACACCAAACACTTTTCTACTGACCGACATCGATTTTATAGTTGAACCTGTCAGTTCGGAGGGGCGACACACAGGGAAGAGTTCCACATGGAAGAATCTAAATTTGATGCAGGATCATGTTCGATTAGCTTGGCGGGGTCTACAGAGATAACAAGATATCTACAAGTCTTGTGATTGAATCAATCGACGTTTGTTTCAAATAACAGATTATGATGCGGCATCGTCCGAACGAGGAGACTGTTCGCGTTGGGGGGAAGATTTTTCAGTGTCCGTACGTTTCAGGATAGGCCTACTAGGCTAGCTGCCATAGCTGGCACGGAATTTTGCATGTTTTTTTCAAGTTTGTCCGTGATTTTGGTCATTATCTGAATCACTCTAAATTTTCCAATGCTTTTCTCACGAGACGTGTCATTTGATTTCCAGTGCGTTATCACTCTAATCAAGCCTATGAAGAAAAAAAAAATCCGCCCATAAGCCAGTCAGCGAGAGCCATGCTTGTAATGATCATTTTGCAGTCATCCTTTCTTTCATGTTACCCTAACATAGCACTTGCAATAAAGCTCAGCGGAAGTACTTACCTGTAAGCAGCAGACCTTTGGATATGACAGTTAATGGTAGTCGCTTCCTCTATCGCATTCAGAATCTGTGCAGTTAAGAAAAAGAGGTAATCATGTCACATAAATTTCCTTGAAAATAAAAGAAAAGGTATTGGATAATTTCATATATCATGAGGAAGTAAAAATACAATGACGTTTTAACTTTCAGTTGCTGTTTTGTGGTGTCATTTCCCGATAAAAACGTGACAAAAATACAGAAAAAAGCTACAATTCAATTCACAAGATATGTTAGAACAGGAAAGAAAAAAGGAAAATTTCGTAAAACTGTTCATTCCATGCACTTATTTTTAATATTAAAAATAAGTTCATTAACAATTGGAAGTGAGAAAAGCAAAAGTACGCAGGGATTGGTAGACTATCAGTATATCTTATTATGATATACTGATATGCAATAAACAATACCAATTACGTACATAGTAGGCCTACGCATAGAATAAACAGTTGATGATAGACACAGTTGTGTAGTAATCAAACACACTGCTGTGAGAAAAAAATCATGTTTTCCTTATCTTTTTGCCAGATACTATCCTAGAGAGGTTCGATTCGTGTAAGTGCGTAAGAGTTCGGCAAACAGCAAATCAGAACTGAAGAGGCATATTCACTTGAGACGCCCTCTAGGCTGGCTGGCTAAGGAAATCTATGATTGGCACCTTCAAGTACCCCCTGCAACTAGCCTATTCGAAGGAGGAGGAAGGGGAGGGGATCGTCCAATCTGAAAGATTTTCGACCATGAGGTGGGTACAGCCATTATGGTATCATGTGTCATGTCTCTAAATCGATAACTGAGAGATTGCTCTTTAAAAATGCCCATCAACTAGACGTAATTTCTCGAAGAGGAGCCATAACAAAATGTTTCCTTTGGATGGATCATGGTACACATGACTGCCGTGTCCCCTCCCCTCCATTCAGAGACAAGGGGAGCTTTTCATGAAGAGTTTTGTCGGTGATTTTCACTGACGACTGTTATAAGCTATTGAAAATCCTCGCATCTGATTGGCTGAGAGCAAATTAGTCGGTGAAAATCACCGACAAGGCTCTTCATGAAACGCTCCCCTGGGTATGCCATTGCCCCTGACACAAATAACCACATTTTCTCATGTCCCTCACTAGTCTTTCGCCCAAGACATCTCACAAGAATACCAGAAGTAATTCAAGTCAAAAAGGAGAAAATTGACATAATTTCTGACTAGTCCTCGGGTTGTAAACTGTTGTCATGGTTGTCGTTGTGGAGAGACGACAACCACTTTCGGTCACTTTATTTGCTTGCTTTGTTTTTGCGAGTTCTCTTATATATTTCTTGCAAAAAATTTCATTTTGGAGAGGACACGGTCTGATGGAGAAATACGGACGCATCTTGTCCTTCACACACTGTTGCTACTTTCTTAGCTTCTGAACTTTTTTTTTATCAAACATTTTTGCATTAGAATCACAAGCAACAGGCTGATGAAAATTCCATCTCAAGATCCCATTTTTTATAACCATTTTATGTCTTCAACATCTAGAAGTGTTTCCGTCGCTATTCAACTTCGGGACGGGACTGGATTGGCATGAAATCGATGCTGGAATTTGTGGTTCGGACTACCAATGAGGTATCGAGTCGATTCTGTAGAGGAGAACCAGTAAACACGTATATCTCGATGTGGAGTGAATGACTTCAAGTGATTGGAAGCCTGTGAAATAGTATAAAATATTTCATGTTTTATGAGTGAAATATAGTAAAACGATTTCACGAGCTGAAAGATGCAGCAGCTTCATTCAACGATGTGTCTGATGGTGAGAAACAAGGTAGGTCAGGTGACGTGCAGCCGCCCGATCAAACGTCTGTATTTGTCCAATGTTTTACATACTATTTTTTATTCTCACATCAATGGGTTTTACGGTTTTCAGTGGATTGCCCACAAAGGATTTTCCTAAAAGACGTAAGGGGGAAGGGGGAAGGGGTGGGGCGGCGAATGAAATCGCTTTTAATCAACGGTTTTGTTTCGATAATATAGTTGAAATGTGTGACAATTAAAAAAAATATCTTCATAATCATAAGAACACATTTTCAATGCGCTTCACGATTACGCGTACACAATGTTCTCAAAATACTGAAAAAAATGTGGAGATATAGATATATATTAATGATAAGGCACTAACTATAACATGCATAATTAGCTACTATATAATACTCAGCTTGTAGTCACACTGGATTCCGAGAACACAATTTATTTTGGAAAATAACAAACCTGAAGTACTCTATACCGGCTATAATGACTGTCACAATTTATGGTGTGCATGTATTATAATGCACTGTACAAGTGTAAGAGTAGACAGTGGCAGCCTATAGTGCTTGTGCCATGAGTCGACTTAAGCTGTTGATGTTTTTTTCTTTTTAATGCCAATTGTGGCTTCCTCTCCAACTAGTAAATTTCATGATCTCAGGATATTGCTTTCTGTGAAATTTCCACGTTTTCTATTTTTTTTTTAAAATCAAGCCATCCAATGATTTTTAACATCATCCAGCTTCACCCCTTTCTATTTTTTTTCTGTTTTTCTTTATTTGAAAATAAATAAAATATCGTCAAAATATGATTAAATCATTAAAACAAAATAAAGATAAACAAATTATTTCTCTCTTTTTACATATCCCATACTTCATTCCTCCCACTACATTGCTCTCATTTTCTCACTCTGCATAAAGTCGCAGTCTGAGATTCCTCCTATTATGTGAACATGTGAAGTTAGCCGCTTAAACATTCCATGAGCACGTACTACGGTGTCCGACAAGACACGGAAGAATGAAGACAAAAGTGATTTGTTCGACCACGAAAATCTCATGAATATATTTCACCTATAGTTCCTTTCGTGAAGTCACAACAGTTGCAATTGTTCAAAGTGCACATCATGTCCAATGTGTAAACTCTACTGTAACAAAATCAAACGAGAGAAAAAAAAAATCCTGCTGTTAACTTTTAGGGATTTTAAAATAAATAATGGCGAAATCAAGAACAAATCCAGAATGACAACAACGGGGACACTATATCGTACAGGAAAAGATTGCGCGACTGTAATAATTTTTTCTTTTTTTCGTCTGTGAAAGAAATCTGCTGCAGTCACGAAGAAGCAATTATCAACTATTAATAAAGAATTTCAGATATCAATTTAATAAGGTTATGAGCGACTGTTGCCTACGCAAAAATGTTGCAAAACACCGATTCCAGAAGCATACATGTACTAGCCAAGTGCACTTTTCCATATCAACTTCAGTCACGGTGGTTGTGCCCTAAAAAGGGCGAATATGTCTCTGTCAAGGCCATTTCCCTGTACTCTTCTGCCAAATGGACGAATTAATTTGATTAAGTACGTCAAGCGTGCATACGTTTAATTGGGTGATTACCGCAATTATACATCGTGAATAATATAATAATGTCATATTTGCAAATAGCGGACCTAATCCCAAAGGCTGGTAACTCAAAGGGAAACGAATATCAATGAGGGGTGGGCCTTTCATCACTAGGTCTAATTTGTACTCGGTTATTTCGCTCTTTTTTCCTCCATTTATATGAAAAATGCACAGAAGGAAAGAGATTTCAAGTCAGCAATAATCATAATGACCTTTTGGTCTAGTTTAATCCACCTCGCCCCACCCCCCCCCCCCCCACGCACACACCTTCCCTTTCTCCATCTCTCCATCTTTTTCCCATCCTTTCTCTCTTCACCTTCCACTCTCTTCCTCCTCCCCCTCCTCCCATCTCTCTTTCTCTCTCTCTCTTATACCGTGATTTTCCTACCCTCTAAATGCCCCTCGTGTTCACACGCCCACGTCACAATGTAAGGACAAGCATCCTTCAGCACATACTCCCTATGGTATTCGCTTACTTAAAGCCTGAGTGTGAATCACACCTGACACATCTTCAAGAGGTAGTTTGGCATCCACCTAAGATAACTGTGGAGCTACCTTATGCCAGACCTCCCCCTCCCCCCCCCCCCCCCCCCCCCCACCAACTTCGGAGAGCAGGCAATCGTTTATCTATTTCATTCTTTGGATGCTACATTATTTCGCAATCTACTCAAGATAGTCATTGATGTCATCGTACTTTATCTGGGCCTTTACATGTATCTTGGTGAAAAACAACCAGAACACCACAACTAAAATAAGGGATTCTTGAAAGCGAATCGAATCGTTCTGTAAAATTTTGATCCGTATGCAACGGCTCTCAGACATTAATTTTCTTGATTAAAGCCATTGAGTAACTTTTGAAAATCTGAGCTGCATGGCCCAACATGCTATCTCGTGTATATCATATTGTTTAAAAATGAAGCCCTTAAAAATGCAGTTCAAAAGTATTATCACTGCGGTTCACAAAAAGTAGAAATATACACGTGACCGGAACCCGGACTGGAAATACCAGAACTTTTTTTTCTCTTAGACTTCAGAGTTATTGAAAAGCAAAGGCATACCCAGGACGGTTTTTATAGTGGCGATATTCAGTGATAGATAACTTGAGGATAACACCTTATATTTCAAAACCTTTATATTCCTGACTTTTTAACATCTTCATTCAACACAGACGTCGAAATTCAATAATTTATCAAATCAAGCCTTCAAAAACTTACCGGATCCCTTTAAGTTCGTTTCACATAATGCCCTTTATTCGAAATGTTTTGCAAATTGGCATCTGCAGTCCGCCACGGCGCTTCTCACCCTGTTTTTTCATTGAAGAGTACCTAGGCTAAAAAATATGCACAGGTGCCGAAAGAAGGGCAACTCAAGCGGCCTAAATGCGTATGGGAGGTTGTAAATAAGAGTACGTTTTGTAACACGTTTAGGTCGAGTGCTAACTCTCTTGCGACATCAAGGGCCCACAGTACTTGTCCCAAGGGCAAACGAACGTTCTTCAACGCGTCACAGATGACATATCTGCGTTGTGCCCTAGTTGTAGTCCCTAGACGATATCAATGTGCTGGCACTTGACTTAGAAAAATCATTTATGCTCCATTATTTTCATCGAAATACTCTTAGGCACGCGAACAATAAATGCATCCGTCCCTCCGCCGCCCTCTTCCCCTCCCTACCCCTTCCATCCTTACGTCTTTTAGCAAAATATTTAGTGGGCCATCCACTGAAAGCCCTAATGAATGTTGTAAACCATACTTCATCCAATTTCATTTCCTTTGGATCTCCAAATTTCAATAAAATATAAGCAAAGGCGACAATGCTCACCTTACGCACTATCATTCACTTGCACGAAGTGAGGCTACTTTCATTTTTCATTTTGTGGGGGAATTCAGCAAAAAATTATTGTCATTGCCATGATTGATCAAGAAGTTTAGCACAGGCGTGTGGACGTGGGTTTTTTTAAAATAAAGAATGCTTTATTATTTCTTTACTTTAATTAATGGTAATTTTAAATTCAATATCATTTTCTAAATTGGAATTATCCTGTACAGTGATGAGAAAACATGGTAGGAACAGGCCCGGACACCGTTCTGAAAGTTATTTAAATCCAATGATAACACTCAACAAAATTATAAGAAAATCTATGAAAATGACTGAAGAAAACAAAAGCTTAAGCACTGACAAACATCTTGTGCACTCACGAAATGATACATCAAGTCATGCCGTGCAATATCATGAATATATATCAGGAAAAAGATCAGCAACGAATTTCTATGCCCCCATCATTGTTAGCTAACTGGTGCATATCGTATTATTTCTATGGGGAATGCATTGCGGATTTTCCGTTTGATTCGTCTCTTTATCTGCCTTGTTTACTCCCCTCCTTTTCATTTCCCCGACAATAATCTGTCCCATTATATCTGTGTTCTGTATCTTTATGTACTTGGTGATGTTTCGCAACATAGGTATGGACATCTTCACTTTTTTGTCAATTCACTCTGTTTCAGTCTCATGGCCATAAAGCCTGGTATTCCAAATGTGTTGTTATAAATCTATTAGATGAATTAAATCCAATATCACTCCGTTCAGCATCATATCTGTAGTACAGCGCAATTTTGCAGTTATGGTAGACGTTACTTAATTCCTTTTGCTCGGGAAGGAAAGGGTCTTGGAGAAGGTAGAGAGGAGCAGATGAGAGTCCAGGGGGTGTAACATAAAGAGATACAATCAATCTTACAATCAATTGTATCTCTTTAGTACATGGTTTTCCATAGACTTACGATTGCTATCAATCGTAAGATTGATTGTATGTTTTATGTTACACCCCCCCCCCCCCCCTGAATCGTTTTTCCACGGTCTCTGTTTTGATTGTCTGTTCCAAAATCTTCTCCGATCAGTCTCAATTAGAGAGGCTATTGTGGCTTGCTGTGTTATTTGGAGTGCGCCACGTTCACCTTGCTTCTTACATAGTTATGTGACCACATTCCAGCACAAATACCATAAATGTACATCTTCTCTTTCTCACTCTCTCTTTCTTTGTTCACCTATCTACCAGTCTACCTACAGCATTTGTCTATTTACCTCTACAATTTACATATGTATCGCTATCTTTATCTTTTCTTCTCTCTCTCTATCTCTCCATATATCTATCTATCTATATAATAATAATAATAATAATGATAATAATGATAATGGTAATAATAATAATAATAACATTATAATAATAATGATAATGATGATAATAATAATAACAATAATAACAACAATAATAATAATAATAATAATAATAATAATTATAATAATAATAATAATAATAATATAGTAAAAAAATAATAATAATAATGAAAATAATTATCTGGATTTTTATAGCGCCAAATATATTTTTCCAACAGAATCTTTCTATCTATCTTTCTATCTATCTCTCTTAATCTCTAAAATTTAATGTTTCCATAGTTTTTTTTTTCTTTCTCTACGTTTCCCCTCTCTGTATACCATTATTTCGAATATCCCTCCGTAGTTGTATAAGTTCCTTGTAATTATGAGCAAAATGTGTAGAAATCGTTTTGTATCAAATCTCTCCCCCCCCCCCCCCCCCCTCTCTCTCTCTCCCTCTCTCAGTCTCTCTCTCTCCATCATCTTCACCGATCCTCATTACATCTGCAATCTTGATAATGAGAATTTCAGGCCATCTCGGTTCCTCCGGAATAAAACGAGACAATTTCAAATCGATAATTCGCGCTCGGCTTCCCTACGAATTCGTCAAAAGTGACAACGGCGTAAGAAGAAGCTGAAACATATCCCCGGTCCTCCTCCTATAGTGCTCTCCCGTAACGGTTCCCAAAGGGGATGGTATATCTTCGTTCAGACCATAAGAATATAATCATATGAGCCCGATAACAGTATGGCAAGAAAATAGTTTTCTTCTTTCTGGACGTTCCTATGTAAACTCCTTGGTAAACTGACGTGGGGCCCGGAGGTAAGAAGATCGGTCCGAAAAAAGTTAAGTGCGCATTATGAAAGTTGTATGTTGTACGAAAATCTGATAGCGTTCAAATGTCATCCGGTGTAAATGAGACGTATAAATGAATGCTATCTTAGGTATAATGATGATGGTGCAGTTATATTAGAAATCTTTTTTTTTTTTTTTTTTTTTTTGTCTTTACACGACGTTTTTATTTCACTAACGGATCCAACTTTCGCCCTGTGACCAGGATAATGATTCTTCATTCGATTTTTATTTTCGCATAGGTTTCGTATAAACATTCTTCAGTGTGAAATACCCTGCTGCATAGCCGAGCAAAGAAATAAACTCGAATTACAAAATGCATACGTTAAAAGCTTGAGGGGGCAAGTGGCCTGAAGTGGGTAGTTAAAACATTTTGAGAAGCGAGGAAACTTCATTCTTGACTTACCGAGTTTATCAAAGAAAGAACTACATCAACCCTTTTCCCTAGATGAATTCTGTCTAGATGTCACCTTTCCTCTCAAGTCCTTGTGCCACGTTTTAAACTCTCCTTTTAGCCTATACCCTACTGCAGATATTGCAGAATGTCACATCTTCATCCGAAGCTTTGGCTAATTCCTCGAATGGTCGAGCAAGTTGTTGTTGTTGGGTTTTGTTGTTGGTTTTTTTTTTTCGTTTTATCGGGAGCAAACATTAGAGTTCTTGGTCTTGTGTCGATTTAAGACAAAACATTGAGCCTCGACATTTCGCGCTATGATGTTTTTTTTTTTTTTAAATAACGATACTCACTGTTGCACTCCATGCACAGATCAAATAAATGTTCCCATAGGTTTAGTTTCACTGATCTGTATGAAATGAATTTGGATATTGACTGAGATTTGTGAAGCCGCCCGACCGTCACGTTACCACTCCAATGTACCACTCCACGAACGCACTCTAAATTTGTTCGTGTACAAACCCACCACTAAAAAAATGGGCTAAATTCGACGTAAAATGCTGGAATTTTCAGCTCTCAGCTGCATAAATCGTCAAATAGAAGGCTTTGGACCAAGGTTTCACCCATGATTAAAATGAATAAGTCTAATTTTCATACAAGGTCATAGAGGTTTTGAAAGGTAAGATGGCCGTTTTCACATGTGCGTCTGCTTCGAGTGTTTGCATGGTGCGTAACAGACAATGAGATATCCAGATTCTTTTCATACAAATCAGTAGTTTAGTTTACGACACATCGTCATGATCGTGGCGCGTGGTGGAATTTTGTCTCATAAATTATGCAGAAGCATTAAAAAAAATCATTCTTCGATCTTCTCGTCAAGAGTGAAACTCCGCTCTTGCGCCTGACAGGCAGATATCACTCCTTTATCAACTTCGGTTGATAACTATCAAATTCATCGGTTATAACTCTAGAGAGTTTCGGCAAAAAGTGTGTAATAAGCACTTAGGTTGTAATGAAATCACTATATCGTAATTGGTCCATTGCAGTTTTTCTCCCCTATACACTCTCGTAATATTACACGTATTATGAATATAGAGTTATTTGCCTACATCAATTCCGACCATGAAAACAACAAAGCGAAGTGCATATTTGTTTCTCATTTCTCGTCAAATTTTGGCCGCGATGTTGATGACATAACAGGAAATAAGAACATCCAAATGACTAGGAGCGGATACGATAGGCGGATTTAACTAATACCGCTTTCGCACCAAGGTACGGTCGCTGGGTACGGTCGCAGAGACCGTACCCAGCGACCGATCGGACGTGCTTTCACACCGCCGTCAAAATTTGGTCAGGCCCAGAGCGATCGGTCGCTGTATAGCTGACCTAGCCGGAAGCGGAAGTAGAGATAGCGCGTGGGCTTTTTATGGGGGGGGGGGGGTTACATTGCATTTCGATCGGTCGCTGAGTACGATGTGCTTTCACACCAAGGTACGGTCGCTGGGTACGGTCGCTGAAGTACCTCTCAGGCCGTACTCAGCGACCGATCGTTTTTTACCAAAACGATCGGTCGCTGAGTACGATGAAATGCTTTCACACCACGATTTCATCGGTCGCTGGGTACGGTCGCAGCGACCGTACCCAGGTCGCTACCCAGGATATCAAGGGCATTTCCACAGGTGATGATTGTGCAACATGTACACGGGAAAATCTCTTTTGAGCCTGATCAGTTTGCCACGGAGGGATTTTGACAAATTTGGAAAGTTTCGAGCCCTTTAGAAAATAAGTAATAAAATGGATTGAACTGTTTTCTGTTCCATTGTGAAGGCCATGACTCAAAGAGTTTAAATGCAATAAAATGTGGTTATCCTTTGTCTAGTTAAACTCGAATCCATAAAAGGATCACTGTCACGGACAGACAAAAATGCCACTTTTACCAGATCAGGGCCCCGTTTCATAAAACTTGTTATACTTGTTATCAATAGCAACTGCCACATTTCTCTGACAAATTTGCTCAGATGCAATCAGATGCAAGGATTTCAGTTGCGTATAACAGCTATCGCAAATTGATATTGATAGCAAGTTTTATGAAACAGGAGCCAGGGCTGCGTTTCACGAAACCGTCGTAAGTCTAATTTCTCGGACATACCATTGAAACGCGTGTTGTAGAATTTACCGTACAAACACTCGAAGCAGATGCACAGGTGAAAACGGCCATCTTACCACTCAAAATCTCAATGACTTTGTATGAAAATTGTAGGCTTATTCATCTTAATCATGATTATGGGCGAAATGTTAGTCCAAAGCCTTCTATTTCATGTATTTGACGATTTATGCAGTTAAGAGCTGAAAATTCCAACATTTTACGTCGAATCTAGCCCATTTTTTAAGGGGTGGATCCGAGGGTGGATTTGTACAAAAACAAATGGAGAATGCGTTCGTGGAGTGGTACTTTGGAGTGGTAATGTGAACAAAAAAAAAAAGAAAAAAAAAATGGCATGCATACGCAAACACCACCCCCCCCCCCCCCCTTCCCCTTCCCCTCCCAATCCTTTCCCACCTTTGATTTCGGCTTGGGGCGTATAGATAACTGCATTGCATTAATAAGTTTTCTTGAAAAAAAAAATGCACAATAACAGTTCCTTGCTTCATCTATTTATCAAAATGTCTGTATTGAAAGACTAATGCAGTTATTTCAACACGCTGCTGAACAGTAAACAGATATTTATATTTTAAAAGATGTAAGCAGAAAAACAGCTTCTCTGCTGCATCTCTGTTTCAATTCAAACTGACATCTCATACACACCTACTGGTATGTGCTTAATTTATTATTAATAAGTGATTTCCATTATCAGTCATTTCCATTAAAATTCATGACATTTTTTAGAAAGCATTATTTTATCAACTGAAAATTGTGATGATTCTTTATTTTGCTTTTACGTCATCTATGAACATGACGAAAAGGACATAATCGTCATATACCTTCTACCTTGTTTATTTCCTGTACAATATTTGTATTTCTTATTTGAAATGGTAATATTCACGTAATGGATATTACATATAGAGGGAAACCTTGTCTTGTTCCGTTTCAGCGCATAATCCGTGTTCTTTGAAATGTTTATGACAACAGTCAAATCAGCAACGTGATGTGGTGTACGTCTGAATTAGTCCCCAAGCATGCCAAGTTCAAATATTTGTCAACATGGATGAGGAAACTATAAAAGAACCCAGGCATGTAACAAATTTCCCGTTTTGCGGTTAAAAATGCATTGTCATTCATATACTAGGTATGATGACATCGAAACCACATTTCAATGAAAAATGCAATGATATACCACCTGGTCTAGTTTCAATTTTGTTCTCAGCTCAGAAAAGTAAAAAAACAAACAAACAAACAAACAAACAAAGAAGGCGATTGCATACATTATTTGTTGCTATGTCGGGCAAGTCAAGCCAAGTTATCAAGGGAAACTTTTGCTCAACAACTATGCATAAAATTAGTATAAACAGGTCTATCAATCTACACAGGTGATAAATGCAAAGTGTCAATGTACTAAATTCCTCGTTATCAACGAGCCTGACTGTTTTGTCACGGACGGACATTTTGACTTAGTTTGAAAGTTTGAATGCCTCAAAAAAAAGTAATGAAATGCGTTGAGCTATTTTATGTTTCACTGTGAGGGACATCACTGAAGGAGCTGAAATCTGATTAGATTTGGTTCCTTTGGTTGTCTATTTAAACCAGAATACATAAAATGATCAATGTCACCGAAGGACAAAAATGCCACTCTTAACCGATCAGGCTCCATCGGTTTATGATGGAAAATATCCCTAACGATGAATAAAAAAGACCAGAAAAATGGACACCTTCACTCCCCCAGCATCTGTGATGTCATCGTGGACAACTCTCCATTCATTTTGTACACAGAATTTCACATTTTCTTCATTTTCAAGAAAAATAAAAATTTGTTTGATTTATTGTTTGAGTATGACATGACAACATCAATTCTGCAAGCATTTTGGGAAGAATTAAGTTGATCCCTGACTTGAAATTGCATAAAAATCTTTTTTTTTTTTTAGATTTATGCACAAAATTAATGGAGAGTTGTCCACGGTGACATCACAAATGCTGGCAAAGTTGCCAAGCCAAAGATCTCGGTAATAGGGATTTACTGAAAGTTTAAAAATTCATAACTTTTGAACAGATTATCCAACTTGGCTCAAACTTTCACTGTTTACTCTTCTTGGTCATCTCCATTCACTAAATAAGAGCACACTGATGCCTGGGTTGCATTCTCATTTAAGAACATCTTTCAAAAGCGTGAATGTATATTTTCCAGTAAGTAAAGCAAGAGGGGGAAGTATTTGAAAGATAGGGTCACTAAATTTGTTGCAGTAGGTCATCAAGTGGCCGCGTGGCCTAATGGATAAGGCGTCCGACTTCGGATCGGAAGACTGAGGGTTCGAGTCCCTTCGCGGTCATGATATTTTTTAAAACGTATACAACTTTTCATTCAAGCCTACAAGTGATTGCGAAATAGCAAAGGCGTATCCTCCCCGCCTATATCCAGGGGTTTTTCCGAGCAGATTCTCTTTATCATGTTTAGAGTTATCCGAAATAGTTTCACGACTTTTTTTTCTCTCCGTCTCTCTTTCTTTCTGAGAATGCTATTTCACAATACAAACAGATGGATTGTGTAAATAAATGATGAACAACTGTGTGGGCGTGGTACGTCAAAATACTGCGCGGATTTCCATACAGTGAACGAAAATAGCATGGTTAACGGGGTCATAATGTGCATTATACTGTAAGAAAAAAAAAAATTGTCGACATAATACGTTTCTAGTATCATTATTTTTTCCCCTACAATGTGTCAAGCTGTTTAAATTTCAACGAAAGAGACGGGGAAAGTAACTTTTTGATTGAAAAATGGAATTTAGACATGCATTTACTTCACTCCTCTGCTGGTTGAAACGTGAATACATGTGTGTTTTACAGCATTGGATTTCTTCGTGTGTTTGTGTGTACCAGCGTGTTTTACTTAATTGTTGTGCAGACGTGCTACGACTATCTTTCATAATCACAATGAAAATCAATAACGCGTAATAATCAGCTATAAATATTCTAATTATCAAAAAGGTTTCATTATGAGTCATCAACCATAAACAAGTCAGGCTGTGGGTGAGTCAACACGTTCAAAACAAAGGAGAAATTCTTTTTTTTTTTCGAAAAAAAAGTTATGTCATTTCTTTGTATATCATGCTAAAATTTAAAATATCCCTCCAGGTCTCCATCATTCTCCCTAAGTCTGTCTATCGCCACTCCCTTTCTCCACCCCCCCCCCCTCTCTTCAATGCTATTATTATCTTTGTTCACGACTGTTTGCAGATTATACACGAAGTAGAGGGTGTTCATCCTACTTTCTCTCTCACTCCGTATATCTGTCTTTTAGTCTCTCTGTGTTTACGTCTTTTAATACATGATTTTTTATGTGATTTAAAAACCGCACTTTTTTTTATTCATGACTGCTTTGAAATTCAGTATTATCCTATTCTCTCTCTCTCTCTCTCTCTATGTATAATACATATGTGTGTGTGTATATATATATACCATATCGGGTGATGTTCGTTAGTTCGAAAATGAAAAAGTGTTCGTTACGGCTCCGAACATTTGGGGAGTTATTCCGAAGCACAGGCGGCGATCCGGGGGGGGGGGGGTTACATTTCCCCCTCAATTTTTAAAACTTAATATATTTATTTTTCTATTTATATGCCTAGAGTGCGTTTTGATGGCAAAATGAGGCTTCTTTCATTATATTTTTTCGGTAATTTTAGCTCGCTCCCCTTCCACTTCTCGATTTTCGGCGGTGACTTTCGGTGTTTCCGTTCCCCCCCCCCCCCCCCCCCCACCGTTACATGAAATCGCCGCCACTGTTCCGAAGGTTCGTTAGTCCGAAAATAAAATAAGATTCGTTATTCCGAAGGTTCGTTAATCCGAAAATTAAATAAGGTTCGTTCGTCCGAAAATAACTAACGAACCTTATATCATTTTAAGACTATAAACGAACCTTCGGAATAACGAACTTATTTCGTTTCCGGACTAACGAACCTTCGGAATAACGAACTGTAACCATTATATCTACCCCCCTCCCCCTCCCTCTCTCTCTCTCTCTCTCTCTTCCTCATTATCCATCTATTCCACTCCCGCTCCTTCTTTCTCTTCTCCCTATATCACTTCGCTTAATGACTATAGCTTCCCAATCCCTACTGCCAATTTCAATGCAACAGAGACAAATCCATGCAAGTAATTTCTTAATAAAAAAGTTTGACAATTTAATAAATCTATATTAACATGTATATGGTCATAGTAAGTGCACCGGTGCAATATGTTAAAGAAATTAATTCATGACTGTGACAACGCAAAAAATATCTGCAATCCTCTACCGATATCAAGTTATCCTACAATAATTTCCTACAAAACATCACAATTCCCCCCCCCCTCCAAAAAAAAAAAAGAAACGCAAATCAAAAAGAGTCCATTTGATCCATCTATCGATAATTTCATCACGATTAGGATATCACAGGCATCTGATATAGAGTATTCATTATCAGCCTCATGAATAGGTCACATTATAGATCAGGTGATACAGGTCACTCTCTAAATATAGAGTTAAATCAGGGACGACTCTAAAATGGGATTAAAAATCTGAATCTAATAGATTCAGAAATCAATCTTATTGATTATAATTTCTGAATCTAATTTTGGAGCTGTCCCTAATCACAATCAACTTGGATTCATGTCTAATTTAAGAAACTCAGAGTGCACGTAATACGAATCAGGTGGTCAGATGTGAGCCGTAACCCGTACAAAATGTTGTATTTGGCTCTTCAAACGCGTTCGTAGGGGCGTATGCATGGTATGACGACATAATCAAAGATGCCGACGGGACCTTTCTGCTATTTTCCACGCACAAAAACCCAGCAGATCTAAAGTCATAGTGCCCTGCTCACTTCAGATGTTATTTTGCTGATTTGGACCACCGTCGAACACGTCAGCGTGGTCAGTGACTTGTAAGGTTCAGAAACAATCTTCTCTTACATGGAAATGAACTTTTTAAAACAATTTTCATTTTTTTTCACAATGGGCTTTACAAAAGACAAAAAAAAATCAGATGTATGCCTAGCCTTTATCCAAGGCACTTGGTGCTGTTATTTCCCTAAACGCGCCTGAATACATAGACTAATCGCACGACAACTGTGATCCGTGGCCGGAGGTTAGTCGGTCCACTGATCACTGCCGTAAATGCACACTGTTTAGTCTATTTTTCAAACCCTGCTTGGGAGACAAGCAGCGCGCGAGGCCTTGCCCAAAGGCTAATGTATGCCTGACATGTACGTCTCGTTTTCCAAATGGTAAACCTGAGCGATATTTGCAACACTATGTGTAAACGTACGGTACAGTAACTCGTGATGTTAGTCAACCACTATGAAATGTTACATAATGCTGTTCATGTTTTTGCTAAATTATTATATAACATCAAAC
This sequence comes from Echinometra lucunter, assembly GCA_029962745.1. NCBI lineage: Eukaryota > Metazoa > Echinodermata > Echinoidea > Camarodonta > Echinometridae > Echinometra > Echinometra lucunter. The sequence continues at coordinate 9,724,253 of CM057167.1, forward strand.
GATATGCATTACTTTACTACGGTTCCAAGTTTGCTACGGAAGTTTTACTCTTGTCATAGTGGCGTGTACTATAATACGTTCTAAATTGTTGGATCGGAGAACATAGTTACATCTGTAACCAAAATACAACAGTCATTCTCTTCGATATACCAAAGCGCATAACTACCTGTAAATCATTGTACTTCTAAATTTAAAAAAAAATAGCATTTAATGTTTATTGTTATAAAGTATGCGATAAATGTTACATCGGTATATAGAAAATTGCACTAGTACAAAAACAAAAATCACACTGAATGCATGGCAAATGATATAGTAGATAAAGAAACAATATAAATACAGTCAACATTCTGCATGATTTAAAATACACCCGATTATCATATAGCAAGTCATTGAAATCAAGGTTTCTGGCGGAGGGGGGGGGGGCAAATCCAAAGTTTTTTTTTTACGTGTTGTTGTCCTTAACAAGCAGGACAAAAGTTCTTATGTTTGTATGATGATCTTGGGATACATAAATCTCAGGAAAAAAAAACAGAAAAGAAGTTGTCACATTCTTTTTTGAGGTGGGTCTCTAGGTCGAAATTGTATGCCGGGGCATTAAAGCAATTTTAAAAAATAAAATTGTGCTCCTTTATTCATAAAGTCTATAGGGACATTTTATCTGTTGAGAGCCATAAAGGCGATAACACTTTAAGTAAATGAGCTAAGGCCCTTCTTGCCTCCAAAAGACAAATGAATTTCAAAATTTTTATGACGTCGCTTTTTTACGGTAAAATGAACAAAATATCATCAAACTCCCTTTTGTATTGCAGTATCTCACGATTACACATCCTTCAGTACTATCTGACTATGATACCCCAAGATAACTAATTTAATGAAACGCCACGTCCTACCAGCACGCATAGATAATATTGACTAAAATGGAAGATCTTCGATTCAGCATAGATCGCCTGTTCAACAACCACCAAATGTTAATCAAATTTAAGATTGCGGTTATAGACAGGGGCTTTGAAGAGTATGTAGGGATTATAGAGTTTGCCGGATAGGCTATATCAAAGCAGGTTCCAAAGGATCATGGAAAACAGTAAAATATAAATAATCAAAAATTTATCTTTGCCGTATGCTGATACGTCAAAATTATGCTACATGTATTTGTAGACTGGATACAGAACTCAGAGTAGATTCGTATATTCTGGAGGCAATGTCCCTCTTTATTATGCGTCGATTCATCGGTGACGTACATGTATGACACTCTGGTGTTTTGGGGGGTTTTTTAAGTGAAAATTCTTGAAGAAAAATTGTAAACTTTGAATTATTGTACTAAGCAAAGTCTCATATAGATAGGAAAAAAGACGTTCTAATAGCGTGACATTCATTTTTGTGTCGTCGTGAAAATGTGAGATCCACCTAATTTGATGCTGCTTTTTTTTTGCTTCCTTCAGTCTGAGGACAATGTCTATTTTCAGGAGAGCCATAATCATCCCACGTCTATGCTGCTTTTCATTTTAACCTCAAGGCGTTACGTCAGACCCACAACGCCATAAAATTTGATTAAAGTATTTAAACATATATATTACAAATGAACACATTCTGTTATGTGATATTCCTGACGATTACAAGGGCTTCGTTTATTCTGCTCCTACTGTTTAACCTTTTGATAAACTTCAATTTTCAAAATATCAAGCAGATGGACTCGGCTAGTCATAACTATTACTGACATTCATTTTGTTAGCCACATTAACATATATATAAAAAGTAAATCTATGTGCACTTCGATAACCAAACTCTTATTTACATCACTTACACGCACCACAGTTGTTAATGCATTTTATTTTAGGACACAAATAATGTGTTCCAATTCACGCATTTACAAAATTGTTAGAAAATTGCTGCATACCCTTTTAAACACCATAACTTAGATATTAGCGTTTTTTTTTTTTTGTAAATTCCTCATGAATAAACAACCATACATCACTCACACATTATACAATTCTCATTCTTTTAACTGGTAATATTCTACAAATAGTACTTTTTGTTGCAATTAACAAAACTTTTTTTTTTAAAACTCTACAATTTCCACGTGCAGACTGACACGCTGTAAATACGCTAATTGAAAAAATACAATTCGATAATAATTATTCGACTTTATCTACACAATTACACAAATTACCATTCAGCCGCTAATATCATAAATCGATAGAAAAATGCGAAAGACCCAACTCAAGCTATACGTATGCCACACTCCCTATCTCACGATGCTTTCGGTTACACATAGCCCATCCTTAGAAAATAAGGAAAGATCAAAGCCAGTGCATTAAATGCATTATACCACAAGATGCAATGGATCGTTTGGACTACATACAGTATTTCTAGCAATTATTGTGCAAGTCCAAGATATCTGGTCTATCAATGTCCCCAAAATGAACAAGTATTATCATGAACATATAAAATTGGCGTCAAAGTAACATGCAACCCCACAATATGTACCATCTTAGCTAACATCATCCATGCCACAGATAAGCTTGGACTTGCCCTGCACTGATACACAATGATCCCAAAGATTGAACAATCGCTAATACATGTATCTTGTTCACATAATGTAAAGATAAGATAAATTCAATCGATATTCTCCTCATCAGAAAATAAGTCTGAAAATATTCGGTCCCATGAGTCTATGAAAAATCAATTTTTCAAACAAGGAAGTTGACCTAATTTAATCAAATTATCGACTGAAAATGGCAAAAGTTTAACTTTGATAGTCAACAATATCGAATTAAATAGAACATTACATAAAAGCTGTGTAAACTAGTATTTTACATTAGAGTGTGAAAACTCTTGTCTTAGCTTTTTTTTTTCAAATTTTCACTAAGACTAACAATTGCTTGCATATCTATCCACTACAACCAGAGGGGTATTTCACAAAGAATAAATTGATTTTAGAATTAGGATGTAATATGCCTTTGTACAGCTTGAAATGTCGTTATATCCTGTTTCTTCATTATCAATTTAAAGTTAGTTAAAAGTGATCGGAGCAATTTTAAGATCAATCTTCACTCTTAGTAAAACACCCCAGATATACTACTACATGTACATATACACTTTGCGATCATTATAAATTACAAAAATGTTTAAATGTATAAAAGGCACAAAAATATGATGGTTTATGACTAAAATCTATAGAGCGAGCTGCATTCACAGGTGAACATTTCATACATAAAAGACGAAAACAGGAATGGTTGTTATGACAACGTATCTTTTTCGAATGCACCTTTTTCAAATTGTGATCTATAAAATGGTTTGTGCAAGTAACGCTGTGTATGAAATAATGATCAGTGATACTATCATATCAAAATCATATATATCTATTTTTTTAAAGGCTGAAGAAATCAATCAGTTTGACTATAAGATGCAATGTTGCCCTAATCATAATTTAGTTCTCTCAAACAATTTTGGTGACTTGGCTGTTTCAACCCATTCGAGACAAATGGTCCACATTTTGTGGTTTGGCCCAATAACTTTTGATCAATAGCCCTAAAAACCATACCAAAACATGAGCAGAACGAACAAAAAAATATGCTCAATTTGGTTGTGTCAATATTTGCTATCTGAAGCTGATTTCATCTTTAAAGGAAAATAAACATTAAAATCCTGAAGTTAGAAATGCAATGGAAAGTTCAAAATCACTGTTTTCCATGCAAATTGGCAACTTTTATCTTCTTAATCCACTTTCTGTCAATTCATATTTGTTTCAGAAAACATCACTTTCGAAAATGCAGCAATAAAAGAAAAAAAAATGGTGTCGCCAATTTGAGGAAATAAAGGGATCAAATAAGGCTTCAGATAATTCAAGTCAAGAATGGGTCAAAAGCATTGCCATGTGCAATAGATGATGATTTACAAACCAAAAACCATATTCACATTTTCGAGAATAAGTGCAATGACAACAAACAATATCATTCTTTTAAGGCATGTAAACTGATCAAAATGGCCTGTACTATTTCAAGTTATCTTTAGAAATACAACTTGCATATTCCTTGCTGAAGTATGCTATTATTGTAATATACGGTGAAAACTCTTCATACACGTTTTTTGTAACTCAAATGTGAACGAACGAAAATTGCAACAAAAGAATATCGGTGTAAAATTAATAAAGCAAGAGAATGCGTTAAATTCATATTTTGAGTTATTCTGCACACACATTAACCAGCTCCCTATACAATAATCTTGCACGTCGATTTCATCACAATCAACTTTAACTGAGTAACGACAGTATAATTATCTCCGTGGACATCACGGGACTATGGCTTTTACATAGAAGCAGAAAGTGCGTTAAGGACTCCACCACCACGTTCGCAACAATTCGCAAAAGAAATGTTTTTGCACCTTAATGGAGTAATGCTAGTTTACACCTTAAAATATGAAATAACACTCTACATCATATTTGTCAATAACAAGATTAAAAATAGATTTTGTGATAAAATATTTAGAGTTTCAAACTAATTCATCATTTTTGGTCGATAGTCACATTCGGATACAATGTGCAAATATCTTCGGAAGGTTTAGTTTCCAAAAGCACAAGACACCAGCATTCAAAAGCAGAAAGTGAACGAATTTTAGCCACCAATAAATATAAATAAGGCTTCCCTCCACTCAAAATCATCATCTTATAACATACCAATTGCAACTTTTAGAATAACAAACAGAGCTTATCTTACATCTGATAGATCTATACCGCACTTACTAGCTACTACTGAGTGTGCCATAAAATAAAACAAAGCTGTGCCAGGTTATGACAGTGCTAAAGATAGGATAAGATTGAGTTGAAAAGACTGGAAAAGCAAGAAGTGGACATATTTACCACGAAAACCAAGGAGAAAAAATGTATTGCATCCCCTTTTAGATAGCAGGAGCGTTAATTTTTTCTATCTTGATTCAGCGGGTTGTCAAATCGAGATATCGGAGGAAGATATATATCATTGATTCGCTGGAGGAGGAAGACAGAGAAGGAAAAATAGTCACCATCCTTATACTCATCAAATTAATTTGCCGCATAAGCATTAAATTTTTTCCAGCGACAAGTCTGCTAATGCCCAAACATTGGATTTTCAAACCTGGTCGATGAGGAAACGAAGAGAGGGTTATTTCGCTGTAAAATAAATAAAAAACGGAGAGAACAGTTTCAATGATACGCAAAATTGTTCTTTGATACCCGTGTGCAATGCGAGTACGCTATCTTCTTTATAACCAGTAATATAAATAAGGAGACTGGAATCCCACTGCAGACGAGGAATCGTACGTTATTTGCCATATGTTGGATTCTTGAATGTTGTTGTTGATGACTTGTAGATAGGGTTATCACTCTGTAAAAGACAAAGGAAGAAGTTAGAAAAGATGAGTTTTGTGATTTGTTCTGGATTTCCACAGACATTTCACTGTGAGCGGTACATGTAAGACAGCTTCTCTATCTATGAATTGATTAAGGCTATTAAATTATTCTTACTTTTACTATCCAACTCTCGCTCAATTTTCTGTTTATCATAAATATTCACAAAATTATCTATTTCTGTACCTCTAACTGTGGTTACATATTAATCCCCTCTTAACCCTAAAAGACGCGGGCTATTTCTGGTCTAGTTATCCCGGGGGGGGGGGGGGGCATTATGCCCCCCCCCCCCCCAATAATCTCGGCCGTGGATCGCCAGATCGGCACGAAAATTGGCATGAGGGTAGAGAATGATGTAATCTACAAGGCTATATGGTTGGATTTTATCAAATTGTTTTTGTTTTATTTTATACAAATTAATTTATGCTAATTTATGCGAGAAATCATAGTTTTGGCTATATCTCACTGAATAAAGCTTTAGGAACAGTGATTTTTGGTAGAAATGTTTTTCATAACATTCAAATCGACTCCTTTACTAAAAAAATGGGTTATCCATTTTTTGTTATGTATTCTATTGTTTTACAAATTCCTTATGTATTTCTTTGGGTTTTTTTTTAAATGTCTTTGTGTGGGTGTGGTTGTGTGTATGTTAGAGTGTGTGTTTGATGATTCTCACTATGTTAGAGAGACTAATTATTCTTTCCTGACAGTATTCACATAATTTTGAAGTTTCTGATTTTGCCCATAGGTTTGTACACCGTCATATACAGAAATAGTGAAATTTTAACAACTTGTGTTCGTAATCATAATCTGACACCGGCACCATAGATCCGATCGACATAAATTTGGTATCAAAACGTGTGGGAAGGATCAGAGAAAAAAGTCATTAACCCTATATAGCCCGGGGGGGGGGCCTAAAAGGCCCCCCCCTCGACATTTTTCGCGATAATTTCTAAATGCAAAAAAATAATACGCTGAAATTTCATGACATTTTTCTTTCACATCTCCCGCACATTTTGAGACCCTGTTTGCGAAAATCGGGGGTACACTTGCGGAGATATAGCACATATTCGTGACCAATGTCACCGAAAATGACAATTTCCATCGACTTTTGTGTGTACAAAGAAGAAGTGTTGTCAGATGAATGTTTTTTTTCTGTTTTTCCTCACATAACTTTCTTTTGGGCTATCACCAACTATTCTAGATTTGAAAAAACAATAAAAAATAGAGATTTCAAAACAAAGAAATACATAATAAATGCCCAGACGTGGTAATCAATATGTGAAATTCAGAATTTCGAGAAAAATTAGCATATGCGCATAATTAATTACTATTATAATCTAATAATTATACAATTTCAATACAGTTGAGTGAGCTGTCTTTTAGATTACATGACTGGCTACTAACATGCTTGATTCCATTGCATTTTCTCAAAAAATGGGGGAAAACTACAAAAAATGAAAATTCCTTGAAAAAATTTGAATATTTGCATAATTAATTAGATAAATAAAAAATGATAATAAATATCACAAATTTGACAACGCATTCTTGTAAAATACATAATGAGACACCCACACACCAAATTTGGTCGCAATCGGTCGATAAACGGCCGAGATCTGAGGGGGGGGCCTAATAGGCCCCCCCCCCCGGGCTATGCAATTTCAAAATAGCCCGGGCTATATAGGGTTAAATCTCAGATCGATACATCCAGTCGTTGCGAAGTACCGTCAAAAATTCAACGGGGGGGGGGGCCATTATGGCCCCCCCCCCCCCCCGGGGTATATTAGGGTGAAAGTAATCTGCAGGGCCAAACAGCAATATAACAATATAACAATGTAATCACCTTTTCCATGCCATTATCAATCCTTCAAAACTCTTCATCTATTTATTCATTTGCTCATTCATTCATGATCAATTCATTCATTCCCTTATTGACTAAAACATCCCACATTTTAAAATGTCACTAACGATGATTGATACTTACCTATTGCAGGGTGTCTGATATTAAAGATTAAACAATTATCTTAATGCAAGGAGTACAAATAATTCATAGATTTCAAGTTTATTGTACCATAATCAAGGTGTATATTATAAATATGCAAAGAACAGGAGAATGCCTTTCAAAGGACATTTTACTGAGACAAGATAAATCCATATCGTTGATCTTTATCATGATAAAAACTAAACAACAAAAGCGTGATGAAGAAGATGGAGGAGAAAGAGAAGGAGAGGAAAAGGAAGAAGAAAAAGAAAAAGGAGAAGAAGAATAAGGAGAAATAGAAAAAGATTAAAAAAGAGGAAAAAGAAGGAGGAGCAGGAGGAGGACTACGATGACAAAGACAAGAAGAAGAAAGAGCTATCTAATTAAGGTAATGGTTTTGGGGAAAAAGAACATTGCTTCAGGGAAGTAGAACAGAATAACTTTGATCCTCTATGGAACAAGATGAAGTTTTTAAAAAATGAATTTGGTATCAAAAGATGCACAAGACTCCTGACTATAAAATCCTGAACATCTTGACACAAAGAAAGCTACCACAGAGGGAAATATGGTTAACCTGTTTTTATCCCTAACCATTTAGGGTTAAAAGTGCCCAAAACATGGACATGCAGTTGGAGCCACACTTGATTCAACTGGGCCTCATTCACCCAATGGGCATGGATGGAAATGTGGATAGATTTCATCACAGCCTTAGGGTCAATAGTGCCAAAAAACAGAAAGAAGAAGAAGAAGAAGAAGAAGAAGAAGAAGAAGAAGAAGAAGAAGAAGAAGAAGAAGAAGAAGAAGAGGAAGAAAAAGAAGAAGAAGAAGAAGAAGAAGAAGAAAAAGAAGAAGAAGAAGAAGAAGAAAAAGAAGAAAAAGAAGAAACAAGACAAATGTTCTAGAAAAAAAAAAAGAAAAAGGCAAGATGTTATGTTTGAGGCTTACCTGATCCCACTGGGCTTTCTTGCAGTCATTCTCCCACTGAGCATACTCTCTCTTGTCCTGGATGTAGGTGTATAATCTCCAGATGAAGACAAGGATCATTCCAATGAGGACAATGCCTAGGATGATTCCGATGACGATCCATCTGATCTCTTCCACCGTGATCCGAGGCCCTTGGCCGGGTATGATGCATACTACACCACGGGATATCAAACACAAAAGTTTGTCAGTACATTTACTAGTAAGATGATGAAACACTACATTGATGGTTTGATAATCTCTCCCCTTCCCCTGTTCCTCTCTCTCTCCCTTTCATTCCAGCTTTTTTTTCTCCCTCTTTCTCCCCTCAGCCCTGTCTAGCTCTAGATAAGTCTATCTACCTCTTCCCTCCTATTTTCCCCCTCCCACTGTCCCCCCTTTCATTCCTGCTTTTTCTCTCCCCTCCCCTCTCTCATCCTCTAGCTATAGATAAATCTTGATATACCTCTTTTGTTTCTCCTTTTCTATTTCTTTTTATCAGTCTACCTCTTTCGAGTCTCTATCTTTCATTTTCATAGTTGCTCTTACTCCATGTCTCTCTTTATATCCCTACATGTCACTCCCCCTCTTCTCTCCCCCCCCCCCGAGTCTCTTTTTCTCTCTTGCTCTCTTTCTCACTCTCACTCTCTCTCTCTTTCTCTTTCTATATATTTATAATGTCCCTCTGTGTCTACTACTCTCCCTCTTTCTCACATCTAATAATATCTAGCATACTTTCACTATCCATGTTTGTCTGTGTCTATCTGTCTGTCTATTCCCCTCCCCCACTCATCTCTCTCTATCCGCCATTCACATTTGCTTCTACTGCATCGATCTATATCACCATACTCACCCTCTTCTTCCTCGACGTACACAGTAACTGTTTCATTTTCAGAAACAATTGCAAAGTCGAAAGTACATGAGCTATTTCCTAGTTCAAAGCTGCAACGAGGGTTGTCTCTGGTATCTACAAATGAGACCGATAAGTAGATGAATAGATTACAGGTGAATACAGCAGAAAATTTGATTTGCAATGGTTTTACAATGCGATACATTAATATACATAAACTTCTCATTTACCATAGAGATCTATACGGTGAAAATTTGTATACAAATTACAAACTGTAATTTACAGTGGTGATGGGGCGCCTAATCATGAGTGCATATCCACTGTGCCTCTGAGTAATTATCTTTGTATCATAATGCTTCCAACATCAAACACACATTTTATACACATTTTAGTGCTGATATCAAGACTTGTTACTCTGCTTTGCGATTTAACTTCTTGCCATAGATATACACCAAGCACCAACACCTTTTTTTACACTCATCCTTAACACTTAACATACTTATATGCATCATTGCATTAACACTGATGAAACATGCATTATTACTCTATATGTTGCAACTTTTATGTTGCTAGAGCAAAAAAAAAAATAACATGACAAAATAAACATCAAAACCTTTGTACACTCGTTTTTAATACCCATGTTACTTACACTCCTCAATACTTGTAACGTTGACAATGTTGATATTGCACATGCCACACTGTTCAGATGTTAGCCTGCCGGATCCAAACACTTTACATTCCACACAATCTCGATGTAAGTGACAATCTCCAAGAGGACATGTCTGTAACAAGAGAGTCAAAACGAGATTCCCTTTCAATGGAATACACTTTCCATATCATACTCACTGTCTAATTATCTAATTTTCTTGGGTATAGTTTCCTAAATTCTAAACTTTGGGGCACTGGCACCAAAATAGAAATTTGGAAAATGAAAAATTAGTAAATCAGAGGTTAGGTAGCTTATCCCAAGTCGCGTCCATCAATTATTATAAGCTTCTGCGTGCCCAGGTATTCACAACAGCTTTCCCGATCCACCATTGTTCTGTCTACGCAGAAACGGGAAGATTAGAAGGAACAAGACGCTGAGCGGGAATCCCGCTCTAGGCCATGGTCAGATTGGGCTCTGACTTAAGCATTAATGCATAGTTTTTTGGAGGTTGTACTTTAATTTCACGAGTATTCACACTGTATTGAGAATTACAAGAATCAATTACGTAGCAACAGCTTTCATGGAAAAGAGAGAAAGAGAAAAAAAACAGAACTAGAAATTAAGAGGAAGAAAAAAAAACTTACAGGGCATTTCTCGCATGTGCTCCCCTGGAATTGTGAGTCAGCAAAACATTCACAGGCACCACAAACACATTCTCCATGTGCATTGCATTCCAACTGTATTTGAAGAAAAAAAAATGAGAAAAGTGTATCAACATGTGTATCATCACAAAAGATACCACAGTAATACCTCTTAAATACCATAGTGATACTATACTGATACAACAATAAAACCACAGTGATACAACAGTGATGCAATTGTGATACAGCAAAGTGACACCAGAGTGGTACAACTTTAATACCACAGTGATATTACACTGGTACCATAAAAATACAATGAAACCACAGAAATACCATAGTGTACAACAGTGATATAACAGTGTTGCAATGATGATATCACAGTAATATCACGTTTACACCACAGTGATACCACACTGATGCAATAAAACCATATAAATACTATAGTGTACAACAATGACACCACAGTGATAAAACAGTGACAATAATGTGATACCACAGTGATACCAATATAACGCCACAGTTATACCACAGTGGTACCACAGTGATACCACTTAAATACCAGAGTGATACCACGCTGATGCAACAAATCTATTATACCACAATGAAGCCACAGTGATGCCATTGTGTACTATAATGATGCCATAGTGACATAACAGTATTACCATTAAGATACAATGGTACAGCAGTTACACCACAATGAAACCACAGTGATACCATAGTTCACAAACAAATAATCAAGGAATGATACCACACTGATAAAACAGCGATACAACAATTATATCACAGTGATACCACAGTGATATCATGTGGAAACCATTGTTAAACCACAATGCTAGTGCTGTGATACCATAGATATGCCACAGCAATACCACAGTGATATCACAGGGAAACCAGAGAGATACCATGGTGATTCTACAATACAGAGGAAACTCGGTATAAAGAGATCTGATATAACAATATTCCTGATATAACAAGGTAATATTCGGGTCCTAGCTCTTTATATTCTATTGTTTTTAAACCCTGTTATAAAGAGATTCCTGCTGTAACAAGGTAATTCTGATGGTCCTAAGGACCGTTGTTATACTGAGTTTCCACTGTACCACATTTACGCCACAGTGTTACCACAGCTTCATTCGCAGGAACCACAGTGAAATTGAATAGTGTAAGCACACTGGTACATGTATCATGACCCCCCCCCCCCCCCCCCCATTTCTGCTTGAAATAATTGAAATGGTGTTTCCACTTACATTGTACTGACCATTAAAAAAAACTTATCCACCGAGATATTTATGAAACTTAATACTTAAATGCCATAACACAAAAAATTATATTTGGAAAAGATGTAAACATCACTCGTATACTCACAAAGTACATTGGTACAAGTTGATTTACTCTTTGAATTAATCAAAGCAAAGTATGAGTAACATACCTTCCACAGTAAGCTTCACATTGTCACTTGTCAGTCTATACAGAATAACTGACTTACCCCATTGCTGGCCCGACATGTGTCTTTTCGTGTCGGGCAATCACAGCTATCACCCTCATACCCGGCATTACATTGGCACTTTGGTCGACGTGTTGCTACATCGCAGACACACATTCCTCGATCAGGTCCTATGAATGAATAAAATGGAACTCTCACCTTTAAAAAACAAGTTTTCATTTATAAGTGATAAAGAATATGGAATCCACACAGTAAAATGTAACAATGTAAATAATAGATACATTACTGCCTACTTATCTAGGGTATGATTGCCCATGGGGAACTACTAATTCTCTAGTTTTGAAAAAAGCTGCACAGGCGGGAGTGCTGAAAGGCATCATAAAATCAGTTCCTAGCAGTGATCCATTCTGTACATCTTGGGTGAGAGTGGCAAGTACAGCTAATACCCCGAGATAGTAAATAACGAATTATTAATAACTCGAAATGAGTAATGTCTATAACACCTTTCCATAAATGTCTCATTACTCGAGAATTTTAGGGACTGAATAAATAGAAGTGTAGAACCAGGAGATCCAGGTTCAAATCCCACCATGGCACTAATGTCCTTTGGCAAGACATTAATCTACATTTGCCACTCTCCACCCAGGTTTAAATGGGTACCAGCAGGAAGGAATTCCTTGGAAAGCTATGAGCACTGTAATTGGTAGCCTAGCTGAGCCAGGGTAATAATGGAGCGCCTTGAGCACCTTGTTTGGCGGATACGTGCGCTATACGAAATAATATCCAATATTACCATTATTATTTACCAAATGCATGGCATCCATTCTACCGATTCCACCTACATTGCTGACATCATACACAATGCAAGTCAGAACAATAGATTTAACACGTAGTCAATTTGATTTTATATAAAAATTTACAGTGAATTATACCTCCGCAACGCAATCCTCTGCTGTAAGGACAGTTGAAGTTATCACACTCGCAAAACTGGCCAGAGATAACCTCACCAGGGTTCTGAAACATAAAAAAACACACATTCATTCTAACAGTTTAAAGGAAACCCAAACCCTCAGGTCAAGTAGTTTTTAAGTCAAAGCCAAGGCAGAATAAAACAGATCAGTGAAAATTTAAATGAAATCAGACACGGAATAAGAAAGTTATGCTTATATGAAATTTTCCGTTTTTGACACGATAGCTATTAATGATAAGAGTTTTGGACAACTCTTGGTATGTTTTGTAAACAGAATTTCACATATTTTTTCTTTTCTTGAAGACCAAATGTTTTCACTGTCCTTATCCCAAATATGTTGTGGAGAAAACACTCCTACATGATATATCTTGGGTTTGGCTTAAGAAATTATGCAAATCTTAAACAAAATGAAATTGTTAAATTATGTGTGTACAAAACATACTAAGAGTTGTCCATGAAGTCATCAATAGCTATAGTCATGTCATGAAAAATTTCAAATAGAAAATGTCACATAGCCATAACTTTCTCTGGTGTCAGATTTTTTTCATATTTTCATTAATGTGTTTTATTCCATCTCAGCTTTGATTTAAAAACTACTTGATTGCTGGTTTCCTTTAATTTATCCTTTTAGTGACATTTTTGCACTGCTAGAATCTTTTGACCCAGAAAACTAGAAATTACACAATATGCATGTGGAGAAAGAAGTAAAAGCAGATAGAATTTCCAGTCCATTTTCAATGCAGTACTCTCTAAATTTGTAACACAGTATGAACTGTCTATAATTTTTCAATTTCCATCCACCTTGATTCATGTAAAAAAAACATTTCGATTCTCTTTTCGTACTAAGAGTGGAAAATAAGGATAATTGCTGCCAATTTGTGGAGTGAAAGCTGACAAACCAAGACCTTAAAGAAATATCATGCAAATATATACACAGTCCTAAAAATGTGCTTCCCCCTTTTTCACAAGTTATATCTTTTTCTGCTTGCCAGAATTGAATTTAAATGTGTCCCCCCCCCCCCCCATTTTTCTAAAATCCTGGATATGCCTCTCCCGTTGGTCACCAGAATAGTTATTACTTACCCCAGTGTTGTCACAGACACATTTTCCACAAATACATTCTCCACGTCCTGAACAAGTCCTTGTTGTGTTGTCCCTAGAAAACCATATCAAATAAAGAGTTTGAGGGGAATTGTTTTTTTTTTAAACATCAATATGACATTTACCTTAATTTCTAAACTGTGACAGCAGACCCATTCACATCTTCACAGGCAAACCCTCGCAGCTAACTCCTACATTCTTTATTTTTAGTGTAAACATGCTGTACGGTAAATAGCGTCACATGAGATGCAGGTACGTGACAATATTAGTTCATGCTCAACTGTAGGAGAGTTTTGCTTCCAAGCTGCTCAGGCTATACTCCCATTGTGATATTATTGCACAAACTTTATACGAATCTGGCCACTGTTGATATCACTAATGCCATAAAATAGAAAATGCAAAGCGTGTGACATATTAAACCTATGAATCCCCAATGAAATAATGTAATACTAATATTAAAGTAACATTTGATGGTTTTAAATCATTATTTTTTTCTCCATTTCCTTACAAACGGGTGTTTTCTTTTCATATGAAAATGGGCAAATCTGAATTAAACAAATGCAAACAACTTTGGTGACTCTCTTGGAAATAAACCTACAAGTGTATGAAAAATGACAATTTATTAGAGAATAAAGGTGAACAGCTATATCAAAGTTCAAGACTGCTGTACTCCCTTTTTGATCTACTTACGTTCTGCATGGCGAGGGATCAGTGCTCTCCATATTGATCTCGTTCCCACTGCATTCACACTTGCTGCCATAACGTCCAGGGTTGCATGCACACTCCCCACACACTAGAGTACCATTTCCACCGCTGCATGCACTGCTGTTAGCTTCCTGTCAAATGTGAAAGAGGAGGAAAATTGTAATGATAAAGTGTGCATACATTCTGGTCCTGTTCATATTGGTCATACTGTCCACACACCAGAGTACCATTTCCACTGCTGCATACACTGCTGTTAGCTTCTTGTCAAATATGAAAGGGGAAATTGTAATGATCAAGTGTGCATACATTCTGTTCACATTTGGCATATAATACACATCTATTATAATTTTTTTTCTCATTTTTTTTTCTACATAACTATATGACAAGTATCCTGACAATGCAGCATATGAGTCTATCTCAGATAGATAGTGACTTACTTTAAAGATTTCTAACACCCCCTCCCCCCAACCCCCGTGAGTACGCAAGGAAGGAGAGTCTAGCCCTTGCATGTAGCCTATTGGTTCCTGGGTGCCATTAATTATGCACTAAATCATACACTTGAAGAAAATGATCATCTGCAAACTTACACTCACAACAAATTTGCTAGCTTATTCTTGATGTCCCAAACACTGATTAGGTTAAATGTCAGCTATGTCCCCTCTCCCAACTCAGCAAGGCTGATGTAAATATCACAATCATTTCGAAATTATAAAGTTCATATATCTTCATGATTACATATCTTTTTCCTGAAGTTTTGTAATTCTAAAAGAAATGATAGGCCTATATACAGGGTATATAATTCTAAAAAAAGAAATAAGAATCATAACACTATAAAATAAATTGATTTCATTGTTCCGAAGGTTGATGATTTGGAAATGTTACAGATGTAGAACCCTTTATCATTTTGGAATTAAGTGTCCACAGAAGAGGAATTCGGAATTTGGAATAAAAAAATTGGATACCCGAGTTCCTCAACCTACTTACCCCAAGTCCCTGACAAGCACATTCACAGGTCACTTCTAGGTCAATCTGCAGTTCTTCATTGAATCCAACAGGTCCTACATTAAAACTGATCACGAGGAAAGAGAAAATAAAGAAACATGAAAAAAAAAAAAAATTTTGACATAGCACAGAAACACATCAAATTTTGATGTCAATAAGTATCAATCAGCAACTGAACTAACATGAGGAAATGAACAGTTGTGTATGCAGAACAGAATGAGGCAAGACAAGTTAAACAAATTTGAGGCTGAGTTTGAAGAGCCATTGGAAAATGGAACATATTTCTATGGTTTCCCCTGTAGAGTACTCCACTGAAGGTCAAATGATACATTATCAGATAATTGCATCTCCTCCCTAGCAAAAAAACAAAAAACTTCCCACATTTTAAAATAAGACAACACAACATCAGAGCCCAACCATCTCTAAAGCAGAACTTGCATTTAATTAAAACCAATCTGGCTTAAAATGAATCCTAACTTTGTAAAGAGTAAACAGAAATTTGTATGTTTGCATTTTGTTAAAGGACTTGCGATCAATCTGGATTTAATCAATGCACTATAAGACAAAGCGGTGAAGTAGTACTATGCATGAATACACTGCGTTTCATTTTCTAGTTTCCAATAAAACATTGTTATCATCTGTCCTCGTAACCAGGTGATTTTATTTTCTGTAACAATGTGCTGTCTGCGCCTTTATGTTACCTCGTCATTCCACCTTCGACGCATCTCTTGGCTGTGATCGTGATATCGAACGATACTGTATCGCCGAGTCTGAGGCCTGAGCACTCGTTTGTGTCCTCATACGTCTGATCTTTGCAGTTGGCCGTGTAGGACAATGTAATGTCATCTGGGGCTGTTGATGTCAGTCTGACTTGCGATGTGATACGCTGACGGTTCAGACATACAAAATGATAATGTTATTCGAAACATTCCTTAAAACTCTCCTTCTGTAGCATCCACATATGTATTGTACAAAGAATAAAACAGTATCTAAAATTCAAAAGAGATTATATGTGGATAAACTTTGAAATGCAATGCAAGTTTGATGAAGAGATATTTTTCATGTATTCAGGTGATATCTTTCTCACATTCAGTAATTTCTTTAAAAAATATATAGAGTACAATAGCTTCATTCAGTATGTAAAGCACAGCAAGAACCACAATTAATTTCACACAGAACCTGGGCAAAAGAATTTTTTGTGAAATGCTTTTCTCCCTCATATGTAGACCGTTATTACAATCAAGTCTCTACTTCCCCCTTCAATCCTAATTGACCGTTTCTAGAGGAATTATTTTGAATCATTCTCAAATCATTTTCACACAATTCCTCATAATTAGGTTTTTTAAAAAGCATTGAGCTCAACAAACAAATAACAGTCTGTATCCAACTTTCCTACTACCGGGAAAAAGAAAATAATCTTTTCTTTGTTTTTGTGTAAATTTTCCCAATTTCCATTAACATTAAAGGCTCCTTTTGTTCCCCTATAATCCCATTTTTTCTACTGAACAGGGACAGCGTTACAGAGGGGCTAGGGGGCAACCGCCCCCCATGATTTTTTTAAGTGATCAAAAAAAGAAAAAAATGAGAAAAAGAAGAAAAAAGAAGAGGAAAAAAGAGTATGGGGAAAAAGAGGGCTGGATCATGTAACTCATATAATACCCCTATTTTTCATTTGAAATGTATATAATCTTGCCCCCCCCCCCCCATCAAAATACCCTTGCGCCACCCCTGTTGCTGAAGTATGTAGACCTTACTTCATAGTTTGAACGGATGAGCTCCACAACATTTCCTGAGTCGGAAGCGAGTGTTCCCACTGTTGCTCCCTCGATGTAGTTTTCAAGACTCTGTGACACAAATAAACAAAATCCTATTACTGTAACCTGATTGCTGAGGATATTACTACAATTTGGCCATTTATCCCATTTTAGCAATAACACACATTGCCGTAAATCCGGGGGGGGGGGGGGATGGGGGATATATCCCCCCACTTTTTCGAGAGGGGGGATCGTGTGTACCAGTATATTGTAATTAATCAGTTGGTGAATTTTTATAAAAATGTCATAACGGTCATATCGTGGAATTTTTATTTGAAATGCTCTTAAAAACCATAAAAGTGGTTATTTTTCGCTCGCTCGCAAAATAATATCATATGTGTGTGGGGGTCTGCGCAGCTGAATGAGGGTGTGTGTGTGTGTATACTTAAGGGTGAGTTCATGGGAGAAAATTGCAAAAAAGATGATCATCCCCCACTCCTCAAAACGGATTTAGGCCGGTGATTACACATGTTAAAGGAAACAACTTTTGCAATAAGATTAATTTTTTCAAGATCAACTAATAATAACCTATGATACACAAATCAAAAGGATGTTGAACTTCAAAAAATGAAATTCCTTTAACCCCTTCAATTTTCGCATAGAAAAGAGACGAAAACCTACAAAAACAAACTGCTATAGGTTTTAGTGAGTCAGAACTGTTGCTGATTTTAAATTGGCTTCTCATATTTTACAAGCATTCATCAGCTGAAACTTCTCCACTACTATTATAATATCATACATATTGTGCTACTACTTTTGTTTTAAAATGAGGCATAACACTTACTAGGTACAATGGCGTTTGGTCGCTGGTGACAGCAAAAATTGGAATGACATTATTTTCTCGTAGCTTTGCACTGAGATGACCGATAGAGGGATAATCCTAAAAAAAAATGATGAAAACAAAATGTTGTTGACTGGACATGGTAAAAACTTATTTTTAAAAAAATCATTTACTTGTGAGGGTTTTCAGATTCAATTCTGTCCAATTCTATTCACTTGCCTAAACTTGGCACCTGCAATATCAAAAATAGACCCTCCATATTAAGCAATGCTCAACAGGTTTTTCAAAATGGGTGGTATCAAAGCATTCCCACTACCTCCTCCCCCTCCCTCAATATAACCATTATTGGCCATAAATATGAGTTGCCATATTCTAAAGGGGACCCCATGCTGTGATGACTATTGGCATGAAGCCACAGTCACAATTGATTGATTTCTTACACTTTAACAGTTGTAAGCCAACCTGATACCAAAGTAGCCTTTTCCACACTCATTCATTCATTCAGTCAGTCAATCAGTCAGTTCGTCAGTCAGTCTGTCAGTCAATCAGTCAGTCACTCACTCAGTTAGTCAGTCAGTCAGTCAGTCAGTCAGTCAGTCAGTCAGTCAGTCATTGTTGGTTTATGGAAGTGAATCAAGATTTATGGCAATAGTGCCAGATTGCACATGATTTCAGTGTTCAAAATATTCAAATATATTGCACAGACACACCACAAAATCAGCATAGATAAATAAAATTATATCTTAATGAACAGCTAAAAAATCAGTAAAAAAAAAAAAAAATCCTCGAAGGACTTACCTGTAGTGTACTGTAAGTGTACATATTCGTCTGAGGATCCATGTGACATTCTCCGTCATTTGGTTCCACTATACCCCCAAGCTGATAAGAGAGGAACAGAGAGAGACACACACAGACAAATACAGAGATGGAGAGAGAGATAGAGAGATACAAACAGGGAGACAGACAACCGTTGACATAGTTAAGAGAAAGACAGACAAAAATATGAGGAGAGAGGGAGAGACAGAATGACAGACAATGACAGTTGTTTTGTTCATTCAAACCTGTTTGGGTTTTTCCATTATATTTAAGGAACATAAGTATTAAAATGTGCTTCTTTCTTATCATATTCATCTTCATCACTGTTCATATGATTTGCAACAAAAAGTCATTTACTGATAGGTTTTGGAGGTACCTCCAAATTTCATGGTATACTTACTCTTCCGTCTCCGGCAAAATGGAATGAAGCGTCTGTGGTAAAGACTACTAGATGGCGGGCCTTGGGTCTCCAACCAATAGCACTCTGCCAAAAAAAATGGAGAAAAAACTCTGAATCATAATAGACCTGCCTGTAATTTCAGTTCATTTATTTCGAAATATACCAATGTTGATGAAAAGGCATAGAGGGGTAGAATTCCTGATGAGGGAAACAGTGATTTAATTCACTTTTTCAATTCCCGGCAAAAAAAAAAAAAAAAATGATGATTTCATGTTCGGTGTTGGTGTTCAGCGTTGGTGTTCAGTGTTAGTGTTTAGTTTACCACGAAATCATGATCTATCACCGACAATGAATTGAGACAGCAATCAGTCGGTGTTAGCTGTGGACCTCTGATTTTGTGACGTAGTTCCGGTGTTTAATTTTGGGTGAATGTTGTCTGCTGAACCGAGCAAGGCAGTTTGTGTTTAATTTCACGTTCAATTTCCCACTGCCAAACACTGCACCCATAGGGATTAAAAAATATCTATTTAAAAGTCAGAATTGGTATTTAGTGTTGCCAGCTATGTATTTCTCTGGGATATCTAAAAAGAAGTACTGTGAACAGCAAAAAAAACAAAAACAAGATAGGCAGCTAGTCAATAAGGAACAGGAGAGAATGAGGAAGATAGAAGGAGAGAGAGAGAGAGAAAAGACATAGAAGGATAGAGAGCTTGTGGAATATTGAGTTAACAGAAAAGGCTAGATACACAATTCTTGTTGGAATTAGAAAATGACTTTACACTTCTCCCTTCCCCTTCCCACCACCAACAGCAAGACGGGTGTCATGATAAATGACTGCCTTCTCATGATAATAATCATCTTCGTGAAAAAATGACACCATGACACTTCAGTTTCCAGGGTGATAACAAAAAAGAGAGATGCTATTCTACTTCAGACCAAGGTGATGGAGCATTCCTCCAGGATCAATCACATGATTGAATTTGGAACAAAAAAAAGTCATCATCCACTTTCCCCTGCTCCTCTTCTTCGTACCATTGACAATGTGACAGGTATCTGGTATAATTGACGTATGAGTTGGCATGGCAAAGGGATGTTGACAACATCCCGCTGTCCTGTCGTTTAAACAGGCAATATTTGCGCCATATTTAACACAGATATCAAGGAGAGCTAGAAACCTCTGTGAATATTTGATTGCATGAATTGCAACTGATCCAGAGGGGAAGAGGAAAAGAGAGGAAAAGGGACTGTCTCACTTTGCCTTCAAATTTGGTGACAAATTATGTTTCGTTTGCAGAGAGAATGAAAATGAGACGGCAGTTGAACTAACATTGAGAGGAGAGGAGTATTTCAATATGTCAGTTCTGGAATTGCAAGGAAGAAATAACCTGACATTTCATATTTGATGTGAGCTTATGATATAGTGTAATGAT
Organism: Echinometra lucunter; assembly: GCA_029962745.1. Taxonomy (NCBI): domain Eukaryota; kingdom Metazoa; phylum Echinodermata; class Echinoidea; order Camarodonta; family Echinometridae; genus Echinometra; species Echinometra lucunter. The sequence goes on from CM057167.1 coordinate 9,745,177, forward strand.
ATCAATATGACATGCATTTTTGTGATGTAAAATCAGCACTGACAGCGATGTGTAGTCTTAGTGTTATACCCCATAATATCTTTAACACTGTAAAAACGCTAATGGAATGAAAGCCGGGGGTATAAATGAGATCAACAATCAACAGTCTTAGTACATACAGTATTCATTATCACTGTAAATGGCATTACCAATAACAATGATGTGTAATCTTACAATGTTCACTATCCTTGTAAATGAATTTAGCACTGTCAAAGATGTGTAGTCTTTAGTATCATACCTGACAAACAGCAATCTGCATCAAGGCGTCAAAGCCACCCTCTGGTGTGTCCAAGTTCCCGGACACTGTCGTATTGGTGATGCGGCTCTGAAACAAAAGGAAGAGACAGAGATATTAGAAAGAGATCCTACATTCCTAGGTTAACTTATAGATACTATATCCATTCTGCATTTCAAAGTTTAGTTGTGTGAATATAAACAACAAAGAAAAAAGTTCAAGGAGTCTCCTCTGAATATAGAAACTCGAAACTGATCAAAGAATTATGGACATTTCCATTTTGGATGGAATTGTAGCCATTTGACTATAGGTCGCAAAGTGCAGCACCTGTGGAATGTAAGATGAAGTCAAGCTTCCCAGTGATTCTGACTTCTGAATCATTCTTAGAACTGTTTTCTGACTATGATAAAATCAAATGGCCAGTACCCCCGTTTCATAAAACTTGTTATCAGTAACAACTGCTACATTTCTATGACAAATTTTAATTTTAGTAGGGGAAAAAAGCATTTGAGGGGGCCGTATCGTGATGAGCATGTAAAGCGTGCGATATTACGCGAGTGCGCCAAGAGCGTTCTCTAGGTGGGGAGGATGCCGAGAAGCTTTAATTTCTTTGTCGTGGTTATGTGTTCCTTTCTTACGGTCGTTTAGGCCTACCCTTTTATTTTCTCGTTCACACTCTGTTTTTTGTGTTTTTTTTTTTCATTTTTCCGTTTTGGGGTAGGTGCGTTCAGTAACAGCTTACCATAGATTTTACTACTATTATTCATTTTGGAACGATTCTCTCTTGCAACATTATGCGCATTGTAAAAACTATTATGTACACCTCGCTTTTCACATTGTAATGATGGGAAGGAAATAAATGTTCAATGTTCAATTTCAATTTCAATTCCATTTCAATTTCACTGATTACAGGGCATCTTGGGAGAACAATACATAGTAATATAAAGGCTACCCCAGGTGGGTAAACAAAGCATTTTATTTGTAAATGCCCTGTACCATGTTGAAAAAAATGTATCCTGTTGAAAAAAAAATGTATCCTGGGAATAATGTTCACCTTTTGTTAGAATTACTGAAATGAAATGATTGAAAGTATAATTATTATTTTATGCAAAGAAAACACAAAAAGGAACTTACAGCAAAGAGGGTTGGGTCTTCGTTGAGTGGAAGTGCATTGTGGAAGCCATGGGGGCTGGCACATCCGGAGCAAGGCGAAATTAGTCTAAGAAAAAAGAAAAAGTATCAACGTTCAACCTCAGAAGGACAGGGACAATGACATCATTGTCTTCATTTTATCATTAAGATAAATTTCAACTTCTGATGAAATATTTTTGTATTTAGTAAACAATTCCTAATTGTCTTTTCTATCATGGCTTCATGATTTCATGTCATTGTCACTTTTTTTCAAATTGACTGCAATCCAAACACTGATTTTTTTAATGTACAAATGCTAATGAAGGCTTGAGATAGTGCAAGAGTAGCTAGCATAGAATTTACACTACATGTGTGACTTTCTTATTTTGTGAAGTGACTTGAAAATAAAGAGCATTGTTTACCGTATGAATTTAAGACTACACATATTATATGTACACACTCAAGCAAAATGAAATGATTTGATACCACAAATAAAACAAGCTCTTAAAAGATGTCTGTTGTTTCAAATCCTACCTCTACTTTAGGTTCAGATTTCTCTAAGTATCTGTAACCAAGCACCATCTACTAAATATAAGGGTACATGGAGTAAGGTTTGACAGGCTTATTTCGTAGCTATTGTTGGCTGTATCTCCATAATGAAAAGGATAAAAAGAAATATTGTATTTCCTTGTTATGTTTATTGCACACGAATGCAACATTTGGACTGCACCGTCCATTACTATATATTGACACTGCAATGTGTCCATTTCACAGACTAACCAAATACTAATGCTAGACTAAATTCTAACCCTAACCCTAAGCCTGACCTGAAACCCTGTTGTAACCCTGACCCTAACCAGGTATGTCCGATCGAATACAGTCCAGGAGACCTGTCACTGTGGAAAACCCCTTTGCCCAACTGGATGAACTTCCCCCGATGATACTTACTTGGCGGGCACTGTGCTTACGTAAGGTAGAACTGTCTTGTCAACAAAGGAGCCAAAACCAAGCCTGTAGTCTCGGGTTATGCTATTCAATTCGTTTGCTGCATGGGGAATATGAAAGAGATGAAGGAGATTTTATGTTAATTATTCTGAGAGTACTTAAATGCATTGTTAAAATATACATGCATTTCATCTTCAAATCTTGGTCAAAATGTGTTAATAACACGGGACCATTTCTAAACGTTTTTCTAGTGATACATAGCTGTCGTGTCTATGGATTTATTCAAGGCTAATACTTCAAGGGGTATGAAAATCAATAAAGTATTTCCTTCCTGACTGGAAATTTGAGTAGTTGAGTAGATCCATGAAAGTTTCACAAAACACAGGAGCCTTGTGAATGACTAATCTAATGAACACCTAGTGACGTAAATGGATGATCAATGATTTAAGAATATGACGGAATGCAACAAAACGGTTAAATCAGTAGTAAAGACACCAAGCGAGAAAAGGTCTGAGCAAACAATTGAAAAAAAAAGGAATGAAGACAATATATGTGTAATTTGACTTTTACAGAGTGTCTCAATCATATATAATTATTTACGTCTGGGACCGACCTTAACGTCACCGTCCGAAAGATGTAAGATTCGAACCTAGGTCCGATCAGAGTCAGATTTTAGTTGGAGAAAAAGGGCTGACTGCAGACGTTACCGCTGGACAAACTCCTGCTGAAGATGGTAGAAAAATGAAGAAGCCACCAAATAAACGACCTGGCAAACTAAATAGCAAATTGACTTACACAAAGTGGTTCCTAGACCCTTGAGGTTTTCTAAATCGTCTTTCATGGAATGACTGAGGTCCATAGCATAGTACAGGTCAACCGGGTAGTCTTCAGCTTGGCGTACAAACAACCGTATGTTAATCGGCTCATCTGTAAGTTAAAGTGAAACAAACAAAAAAAAAACAATCACAACAGTGATGATAAAAGCGACACTTTTCAAAAATCTGAAATAACCATAATAATAAAGAATAAAAGGAAATAATCATGACAATCATGATAATGAAGTGCAACAATAACAACAACAACAATAATAATAATAATAATAATAATAATAATAATAATGATAATAATAATGATAATAATAATAATAATAATGATAATAATAATAATAATGATGATAATAATAATAATAATGATAATAGTAATAATAATGATAATAATAATAATAATAATAATAATGATAATAGTAATAATAATGATAATAATAATGATGATAATAATAATAATAATGATAATAATAATAATAATAATAATGATGATAATAATAATAATAATGATAATAGTAATAACAATGATAATAATAATGATGATAATAATAATAATGATAATAGTAATAATAATGATGATAATAATAATAATGATAATAGTAATAATAATGATGATAATAATAATAATAATGATAATAGTAATAATAATGATAATAATAATAATAATAATGATGATAATAATAATAATAATAATGATGATAATAATAATAATGATAATAGTAATAATAATGATAATAATAATGATAATAATAATAATGATAATAGTAATAATAATGATGATAATAATAATGATGATAATAATAATAATAATGATGATAATAATAATAATAATGATAATAGTAATAATAATGATAATAATAATGATAATAATAATAATAATAATGATAATAGTAATAATAATGATGATAATAATAATAATGATAATAGTAATAATAATGATGATAATAATAATAATAATGATAATAGTAATAATAATGATGATAATAATAATAATGATGATGATAATAATAATAATGATGATAATAATAATAATAATAATGATAATAATAATAATAATAATGATGAAAATAATAATAATAATAATGATGATAATAATAATAATGATAATGATAATAATAATAATGATGATGATAATAATAATAATGATGATAATAATAATAATAATGATAATAATAATAATGATGATAATAATAATAATAATAATAATATTAATGATAATGATAATGTTACTATTACATGTTATGTAAAAAGCAGTTCTTCTGAACATACATTGACTATGGGGTAAGAAAATGTATAACTTCCAAGAAAATTGAGAAAATGTGAAATTTCATGTACAAAGTGAATGAAGAGCTGTTCACATAAGATGTCATAAGTGTTGCCAATTTGCAGAGCCGAGAGTAATTTATTGGAAAATGTAAATGAGTGTAATTTTCTTATTCTTTGACCGATTTTGCTGATTTCTTTTAAAAAATACTGTTCAAATTAATCTCGTTTTATTGAAACAGTGAAACTTCTGGGGTGGACTTCGCCTTTGAAGACATGAATGCCTCTCTAGAATTTGATCTAGGTATTAAAATACTCATCATTAAGCATTCTGTAACGGTATATAAAAATAGATGGCAATATAATGATTGACAATCTTCAACAATTTCTCTCTCTTTCTTTCTTCTTCTTCTTCTTTTTCTTCTCCTTATTCTTCTTTGTCTTCTTCTTCTGAGTCTTCTATCTTTCTAATACTACTGCTACGACTTCTTTCTCCTTCTTTCTCCGTCTTTCTCCTTTCTTTTCGTTTGTCTTGTTCTTTTTGTTCTTGTTCTTGTTGTTCTTGTTGTTCTTTTTCTTCTTCTTCTACTACTACTCCTACTACTCCTACTCCTCCTACTCCTACTACTACTACTACTACTTCTTCTTCTTCTTCTTCTTTTCCTTCTTCTTTTCCTTCTTTCTCTTCAATCAAAAGACATGAAACTTATAACGTGACACATCAAGAGGAAGGAATCATTCGTGTGAAGAGTGGTAATGTCACAGAGTAACTTTGGCAGTCATACAGCTGCAAGACATTACACAGAAACATCAGCAAACTCAGACATCATACAAATTCTAATCGATTTGGGGGAAATGATTTCAAATTCGCTACAAGTTGATCGGAAGTGCAGGTTCCCGCCTTCTTGTTGACTCGGAGCAAACAGAACTGACCAAGTTCAATAATAATGGAGTTCTCGCTGCGTGTACATCTGCCGGCATGATCAGTAAATAAGACCAGAGCATTGACAGGTTCGAAGTCGAAATGGAAAAAAAAAATGCAGCAGTGAAGATATCAACCGTATGCTTCCGCTGACATTCTCGTATACGGATAAATAGGTTATGGGCTAATTGATGTCATACTTCATCAATATCCAACAGACACTTCCATAGTTGCTTGTGCACGTCGATATTACGGCGGGAAAAAATGTAAAGCGGAAAGGCTCTCATTTTGTCATCACAATTTAGGCAGAGTTAATGGCATGATTTTGTAAAGATATCTTATTCACACCTTTCGGATATCATGATGATTTGAAAGTCGAATATCAGCTTCGAGACAGGTCGGAGCCAGTCAGGTTTTACTTACTTGGTCGTGCTGTGATTTTCATCCTCTGTGGCTTGACTTGGACGATATCGTTGAGGTTCGCACCTGCTTCACTCAACGGGTCGTTCTGTTAGAGAATAGAAAATGAATTGGAAGAAATCATTAGTGATAAAGTTTTCAAGAATTTTAATGAAGGTACAGCGGACAACGGATCAAGCTCTACTACAGAAGTACGGCATTTGATCTACAATGCTCTCTTGTGGGTCCGGCAGTGTAACAGTCATATTGAGCTTGCGCGGTAGGCCGCCTACCCATAAGAAACGTCTCTTTATACCCAGGTGCATGGTTCTCGCCAGTACATAACACCCATGGTTCCAGTACCATGCGTAAAGGGTTTCAGATAAGGAAGAACCATTGTGTGAAATTGCTGCACCCTGCGTGGCAACAAGGGTAAAAAAAATATTGGAGTATATATTCCTAAAAATAATGATAAATGCCACCGACTGTTTTGCTTTTTGGCAATGTATTTGTGCTATTATGCCATTAGTAGACAACTCCTGCTTACCAAGAAGTATTTTTCATCCTTTTGCTATAGCATATACTGCCGCCACACCTAACTGTAGGTGTTATTCCGTAACACTTCCGAAAATTTCGCGCTTTGCGCAGAGGGGGGAACCGTGTGTGGATTATTTTCTAGTGAGAACCCTACCCAGGTGTATAAATGGCCCCCTGAGATTACCCCCCCCCCGCAACAATTTGACACCTTGTTCTAGGCCGCGAAACATAGCCCTTCCCTTTCTCCCTCTCTTTCTATCATTCTCCTTCCTGCTCCATGACTCTCTTTCTCTCCTTGTCTCTCTGTCTACTACTGCCTACTCCCTCTTTCACCAACTAAACCGAGAGAGAGAGAGAGAGAGGGGGGGGGGGAAGAGAGAGTGAGAGAGAGGATGATGTGGTCGTGACAACGTAACGAATGTCCAGCACGTATTCTTCATGTGACTCAAACCCTTTTATGCCTCGTTTCATCACAAACTTATAATGGGCGCTCTTTTATTGATCACTCCCAACCTCATTTTGTTCAGTCTAGTGAGATGTTACCCTTGGTTCAACAATGTTTGACTCACCTCCTGCTCTGCCAGGCGAATGGAGGGGCAGCAATTTCTTTTTTCACTTTCTCACGTTTTCTCAACAATTACTCATTTTGACCAATCTTACCCCCGCTGTTTCGAATTAAGGAGGCCATCTCCTCTCTTCCCAAGTTCCTTGAGCTCTCTACCCTTTTTTTTTGTATTTATGTTTTTTATTGTAAAACAAAATAATATATACAGTAACAGCAAAACTTCACACAATATACAACTAGTTAAACTATCTACACAACTAATAAGACGACACATTTACAAGACAAACACAATTCTCTCAGTAGCAAAAAGAAATATAAATAAATAAGTAAATAACTAAATGAATATATAAATAAATACATTAATAAAGGCATCCAGATTCCAGAATATGGAGAAAACAATAATTTTGTTAGGGATAAGTATTAATCTAAATTAAAGGACCACTTCTTGAAATGCAGTGCTAACTTATTATTCTTTTCAGCTATCCTGTACTCTGTTTTGTTTTACTTTGACCTTTCTTTGCTTTCCGTCGTGGTCTTACCTTTCTCTCTTTCTCTCTCCCTCCTTATCCTTTTTCCTTTCCTCTTTCTCACCCACCTCTCCCTTTACTCGATAATAATCACACCTTTTATGTTAGATAACCAAATACTTTCCTCCCTCCCCCTCTCCCTAATCCTTCTCATAATCATCATCATTTCTCTCTCTCTCTCTCTTTCTTTCTCTCTCTCTCCAACTCTGTAACATCCACACACACGTCCATAAATACTCTCCATCTCTCTCTCTCTCTCTCTCTCTCTCTCTCCATCTCACCATTTTGTCCCTCCAATCTCCCGTTTTCATCTGTACTCTTCCTCTCTTTTCCTGCTATCATATCCTGCAACATCCTTAAAAGACTAGAATATCTCGTCCCCTTTTCTGGCTTATGATGTCCCTATTTTCCTATCCTTTATCCCTAAAGTACTCTTAGATCTCACTCATCTCTTCTCCCTCCTCCACTGGTATTTCTTCGTATATATATATATGCATGATAATGCATTTCCAACATAGGGCGTGTTCAGGAAGTATTCATATTTTATGAAATGAAAGTAAAAGACCGAATCATGTATCTATATTAGCTTCGTATGACTAAGCTCCATCAGGTTTCATTTTTACAACCACTGGACTTCACAATGATGCATCCCCCCCCCCTCCCCAAAGCAACATAATGTCACATACGGAAGGGAGCACAGAACCAGTCTTTGCCTTACGTGACGAAAACAAAGGGAGAAAACCGATCACTTGGTATTGAAAACAAGGATGAATGCATCGGAGAATATGGTTGCCATGACAACGAGAGACTGCACTGAGCAACTGATAGAGAAAAAACAGCCCGATGAGAGCAAGCCGTATATAAACACACGAACACAATGCATCTTTCACCACGTTCACGTTTCTCAGAAGTACAAGAATTGGCGCCATTCGCTTCGCACAAGCACTAACTTCGCGCCATCACAGTGTGCCATGTGGCATGGTTGCGCATCTCATGTTAGCCTGGACAATGGAAATAGGTATGGTTGTGGGAAAGGTCCTCAAATAAAAGGTCAACTCAAAAAGAGGAAATGAAAACAGTTGAGTATCTAGACAGCCATGTTCGGAGTAGGGACACAAATTGTTATCGGATGCTCCTATCTTTCTTATTGTCTTAGCGAGCATGTAACGATCTTGACAATCATAACAGCCTCAATAACGCTTGGCTCTTCAATGCAAATACACTGTATGTCGCCATTTAGCTTGTATGTCGCCATTCATAGCTTATGATTGTAACAGGGAAGCACACTTGTGTGCCCACATGACATGCAAATACATTTTTATGTCATGCTACTGCTCTTATCTCATTGCCAAATTCATTTATTCATTTTCCCCTCTATCATTAACTTGTTGATAGTGGGGAAGAATTAACTGATGTGATAACCTTCGTGCTAAAAGGTATCGTGACTACATATCATGCATATGGACATTTGTGATGGATTAAAATGGTGAATGAGGAAATGCAATTCTGAGTATTTATAACTGTAATGTAACCGAGGTTACTGAGAGCATAAGAACTATGATAACAGAAGACATCTTGCACCGACAAAAATCATAGTGAAAAGAGGTCATGCCAACACATACATGTACTTTAGCATGCTCATAATTTGAAATGCAATTGATTCACATCAGTTTGAAGAGTTAACTCTTTGCATGTGGACAGTCTACATTTCATTTTTAATTGTTCAGGTTGATTTTCACTTGTTTTATGTTGTCAATTTAGACTCCCAAAACGGTTCAGAATTTAATAATAATGTGGCCTACAATGTGAATCAATTCACTACACCATGCAGAAAGAAACGAACAGGAAAAAAATCGTTTGCAATTTGTTTAAAGTCTTGCGGTAGAGCCAGTCTGCCTAGGAAATATTTGACCAATCAATTTGCAAAAGACATCATTGGCATTCAGCTCGGACATGGAACGTAAAAGGACAATGCATGCTACTGTTTATATGCATGATTCACGACAATGTCATCAATTTGCCGAGAAGAATTTGAATGACTTAGCTTCGCATATATTGTCTGGTGAACTTCTTTAACTGCCATGTATTTTTTTTCTAATCAGACGAAGGAGATTGCTCAGAATATACATGAACAAAAATGCATCTACAAGTTGAGACAACAAAATTACATGAGTCATGTACTCAACGGAGTTTATATCACACCGATATCTCTATATTTGAAGAAATTGCAATATGTTCCAATTTAGTACGACATTGGCAGATTTGATGACAAAACGTTTAATGTTCATTGCAAATCGGGGAATAACAAAAGGCCGTTTGTTTTTGTTTGTTTGTTTGTTTGTTTGTTTCAACATTCTGATACATTCCTTCACTATGAACACGACGGACAAAGAAAGCGGACAAAATAAACAACCCCTCATTCTACCCTTCGCAATGGTTCTGGTAGTCAAAAGAACATCCCTTCACTGCTATTGTTTAAAATATGTGGAACAGGTGTCACATGCATATTCACCTGGAACTAAATGATTAAACATAATAGCTGTGAAGGGATGTTCTTTTGACTACCAGAACCATTGTGAAGGGTAGAATGAGAGGTTGTTTATTTTGTCTGCTTTCTTTGTCCACCATGTTCATAGTGCTTGGTGCCATATTTCCGTTGGATTGTTTCTGTCACTTGGACAACCCACTAAGGACAAATAGAGCCACCTGTCATTTAAAATAAGACATATCTATATAACTTATAAAAAAAAAAAAACAATTCAATTTTTAAAAAAATGAAAAACAAAAATCCAGTCAGGACATTTCTCTCTCTCAGTCTCTATCTCTCTCTTTCTCTCTCTCTCTCTCTCTGTAGTATACTTTTTAATTCGACTTTTATCATTTTAGTGGTTTGTAAATGTAAAGAAATGTTAGTGTAATTACATCAATATAATTTCCTTGAGTTATACGTACAAAACATAGCCTGAAGAAAATAAAATCTAATTTAAACTGGAAATGAACCATCAACGTAACAGTCCTCGACCTACCGATAGGCCGGACGCCAAAACACAACCCTCCACAGTTATGACAGTGGCTCAACCGATGACTCGGTAGGGAATTAAGAAGACAACCACCATGACCACGCCGCCCTATACCTAAACCTTCAAGAAACGATGTCCCTTCCATCACCGATGTCATCCATACCCTCTTGACATCGTGGATACGGACCATCCCTCTCCCCATCCTCCTTGTCCTCCTCCCCTTCGTCCTCCTTCGCGGGCATTCGAGAGTGCACCAAATAAAGAAAATGTATCGCCGGTGTATACATTTCACGCTGTTTCACAATTCCCTGGCATGCTATGTAGATTCTGTCCCCTTGGCGTTTCAAGATGTTTCTTTCTGGGGCTTGCCTTGTTACGCTTGTGAAAAGTGGAACGAATAAACGCATGGTTTATTTTTTTCACACGAAATTCTGCTTATTCTCCATTTTCATGATAAAACACTATATAAAAAAATCCACAGAAGATCTGAAAAGAGATTTTGCAATTAAAATTCACAAAAGAAAAAAAGTAGTCTATCATAAATCACAAGTAACGTCTTGAAAGTTTTATCCAAAGATGCAACTATGAAATATAGTATATTTCATATATGAAATATATACCGGAGGTTTATATATATATATATATATATATATATATACTGAAAGAAATGAAAATGGGAGAATAATTGTGTAGCTCCCTCAATGTTCCCCAGAGCTGTCATCCATTTTGAATCAAGGGTTGAAAAACTGCCTCCGCCGGGAATCGAACCCGTTTTCCCATTTTCATTTCTTTCAGTGTTTATTATTTACAAGGGAGTTGCCAAAGTTGTTTGCATTTGTCAAATTTCTTGTATATTCTTGTATATTGATGAGTATAATACGATTGATTTCTACCGTTCCTACCTTATACTTGAATATTTCTGCCGTCTATATGTTTATCGTTTCATAACTTATGTTCTTTTTGTTGATGTATTTATTGTCATTTCATGTGCACTGTACCGTACGTTATTATTATTGATTCCAGATCCTGATGAAGGGCAGGTGCCCGAAAGTTTGGTCTTAATTGGTGGTATATTATGTCTTGCAACGGCCCTCTTCGTAAACCCCCCCCCCCCCCCCCTTTTCGGATCACACATATGATATGACGAAGAACCGCAAACGTACATCACCGAGACTGATCACAATTATATATATATACTTTTATCTTTCTATGTTGATGCGCAAGAAAATGATGTCAAAAACATGCATGAAAGCAATCTATGCAATTACTTACTGTCCAATGCTACATGTTCGAACGGACAAGACATACGACGGACACATTTTCCGTCGACCGCATTTATTTCTCGTGGTCTCCGTTAATGGCGAACCACCTGAGCTTCTTCATGGATCGGACACTAAATCCGGCAGGCTCGATCCATCACTTCATTTTAAGCCGTCCCCCACCTCTCACGTTCGTGCAACGTGAAGCAATCGATCATTCTGGCGCTTTGGGATCAGCGAATAATTAAAGGTGACGTTGCACGGATCTTATCTTACATAAGACATTTAACGCCCTTCAGGCACCCAACGTTTCACAGGAAACTCCATGAAAGTCTCCATAAATTTGACTTCAAAATGTTAACCACTTTCTTCAAATCAGATACATCGCATGGTCGCCACAACAGAACGGCTGTCTGAAGGTGGAGATGGAAATGTGTCGAGAGCAAGACTGTCAGAGACTATTTGAAAGATGTTCCTTTATGCTCTGTACAACAGCGGAATATTCATATTATCATTCATCACCAATGTTAAAGGTAAGAACAGCCAGATAAATAAGCAACTTACTTGTGTCGCGACTTTGGATGCAACGGGGTTGGTGATGTTGTTGCATCCGGCATCTACCAAGAGTTGCTCAAGATCGCATCTTCGGCCGTCAAATACCTGGAAGAGGATAGTGAATAAAAGGGTTATACATAAATATTATGTTATCACCATTACTGTCTCCATGTTTTGGTTCATCATCATCATCATCATCATCATCATCATCATCATCATTCTCATCCCACCAACAGAACCACCATCACCATCATCACCACCATCATCATCATCATCATTCTCATCCCACCAACAGAACCACCATCACTATCATCATTATCATCATCAACAACATCATCAACATCATCATCATCATCATCATCATCATCATCACCATAATCATCATCATAATCATCATCATCATTTTTTCTCATCTCACCACCACTATACCACCATCACCATTATCACCCCGTCAGCAGAAGCATCATCGCCATCACAATCATCATCACCACCAGCAGCACCATCATTATCCCAGCACCACTACGACCACCACTATCATGAATGTGTTTTAGATGACAATGAATGAAAGGGTTATTTGTGACATTTTCATTATCATAATTATCATCATCACCATCATCTTCTTCTTCATCATCATTTGCTTCGTTATTATCCATTTCTATATCATCGCTACCATCTTCATCGTCGCTATTATCATTACTATGATCATAATCATGGGTTGTTGTTTTTTTCTCTCTCCTCTTTGTCATCGTCATTTTCTTCATTTTATTGCATCGTCATCATTATCATCGCTATCATCGTGATCATTGACTATCTGTCTGATAAAAAAAAAATCCCTTTTCTGGTTATCAGTTCTCCCTTTCTCCCTCTATCTCTCTTCTTGTGCCTCCCTTAACATCCACAGACTACAGCAAAAGGGAATATTGTCCTGCAATTTGACAGGTTTGAAAAGGTGGTTTGGAGAAAAGCGCAGGAAAGTTTCCAGCACCATAACCGCGAACAAACACACAAGACCGCAATTCCGAAGAGGGGTTGCAAAAGTAACATCGAATTTGAAGAACGAAACTCGAAGACCTACTTGCATAAATGGTGGCAACTTTGACAAGTGACAGATCCGTTTAATCAACTTTCGAGTTCTTTTCGACTTGTATTTGAATGTTTTGTAGTAAAACGATTGCTATCGTCTATTTCTACTATTTTCACTACCACTAATATTACTAATACTTGGAATGGTGGCAAATTATGCAAGAGCTTGTCCCATTGGTGCTGTGTATGTGTGTATGTGAAGTTTGACATGACAATATTAATGGATCCTTCCAATCTACCTTCAAGTTCTTACCACTGTTGCTGCTGTTGCTACTATACTAGCCTACTACTATTACTACTACTACTACTACTACTACTACTACTACTACTACTACTACTACTACTACTACTGCTGCTGCTACAGACCTGCCAGCCATGCAATTCAAGAAATAAGGAAAAGTGATTAAGAAATTGTCAAAAATAGGGACATTCCTGAATTTCCTATTACTATGGACAGATTTCTACAAAAATAGGGAAACAGGGTCCCAACGGGTGAAAATTCCTCTTTCCATTTCCCCCAAAGAGAGACTGTCCCTATTAAATAGGGACAGTTGGCAGATATCCTGCTGCTGCTACAACTACTACCGCTACTACTACTACTACTACTACTACTACTACTACTACTACTACTATTACTACTAGACTACTAAATGTACTCATACTACTTACTATAATAATAATAATAATAATAATAATAATAATAATGATAATAATAATAATAATGATAATAATAATAATAATAATAATAATAATAGTAATAATGATGATGATAATAATGATAATAATGATAATAATAATAATGATAATTATGATAATAATAATTATGACAACAATAACAATAATAATAATGATAATGATGATAATGATGATGATGATGATGATGATGATGGTGATGATATTAATAAAAGTACCCCTGCTGCTGCCGCTACCACCTATTTCCATACTCCTATGCATCAACTTCTACCAGCATTATAATACTGCTGGAAATACTGCTCCTACTAATAAACATCTTTTAACCTATTGTATTCTGAATTCTCTGATTCCTGTAGGCTTAATGTAGGGACCACTTGGTTTCAGTAGGCATTGGGTTAAATGTAATCATTATTTAGTTTTCCATCCTTTTTTAAACTAAGAATTTTCATATCACATAACGAAACTAACCTATTTTCTCGACACAAATTTCTTCCACCATTCACTAGTTTTCCAAACCTCTTTATCGACTGGCCTCTAATTCTTAATTCTCTTGAACATAACCGAGTTTTGACACCTCCTGACAAGTCTAGTCACCGCTGGGATATTTAGAAGGTGAATGGGAAAACCCCCAGTCCCTGTCACGTAGATCACACTCCATTATATGAAACACACAATGTGACAGAGGTAGTAGAGTAGGCAAGCTGCTATGAGGAGGGGGTGGGCTACGAGCCCCCTCCCTCCCGCTACAACAGACTTACGAGAAAAAAAAAAAGAAAATGAAGGATCGAAATAAAGCGTGGGGGAAAACATAGAAAGAGAGAGTGGATTATCGTAAGAGATAAAAAGCACTCTCCCTTCCCTTTTATGCGCCTTACCGTTCTTTTGCATTGCATCCACCTAGTGAAGCGGATACCCACACGCGCACACCCTCACCCCACGCGCACACACCCATCTACACACATTCACACGACATTACTGTCACTTCATGAAGGTGGTACCAACGCTATCCTTTTGGAACTCTGATTTTGAAGGCTTGACCAACGTACACTGACGCCACGAAAAGGAATATCGTACTCTCTATCTGCCAAGCCTATATTCTTCATCGAGATAGGAAGATTTAAAGGAAATTGCTACTTGAGCGGCCCACCTGCCTAAGCATGCTAAAAATCGATGACAAAAGCCCGCTCTCCCTCTTAAAAATCCTTTGCATGAAAGAGGCAGCCTCGTCCCCAGCTTCCCAGTAATTCTCTCCACTATTCTTAATCGACCTTTAAATGCATAGCTCGGTAAAACGGCATCCACATTTTCATCTCTCAATTTCAACCAAGAATGAAAGGAATCCAGAGTTATCCGTTGCCATAGTAACATGGTTATCCTTGGATCGAGATGCCGCCATACTTACCATCTCTACTCAACTTATTTCATGTTTCCTTAGGTTTTATCACAGGTATCTAAACTGTGTTCCAGATATCCTTTAAAATACATCATTTATCACAATGTCAATGTCAAAACTCTTGTGCACATCAGAGAAGTGAAGTTTATCTTCTTCTTCTTCTTTTTCTTCTTCGTCTTTTTCTTCTTTTTCTCCTTTTTTTTTTTTTTTTTTTTTTTACTGTTTACCAAGAAAAGGCAGTTTCTGACTTGTGAAATATGTGAGTTGAGTCATGATCATTTCTCTGTACCAATGTAAATCATTTGGCATGTTGAGGGGCACTGTGTTTCTGTGCCAACTTCGATTAGAGATTTGTTAAGAAGTGGAACAAGAAAACAATTCAAGGCATTGCCTGCCGCTAGCAGCAAATAACAATTTTTCCGCCCAGCCAAATATCGGTATTTCTCGCTCATGACAGCTGCATTCTGACTGCATGATAATTCGCGACATGCACATCTGCTGTATGGGGTGAAAATTCCCCGCGATTCCCAGTATCAGTATTCTTTCCAGATTAATGTAATTCTCTTAATATTGATGGGAGGTGGGTCGGGAAAAAAAATTGTTTTTGGCAACTCTTTCCTAAAGATCCCATTCCCTCAAAATATAAGATATTCATGTTGAAACTCTAGATTACTTTAAACGAACTTCTCGTTTGGTGGACAAATATATTACGCTCAAATTCTTCTTCATACTGTGTTAGAAATTAAGACCGGTGAAAAAGATGATTACAATGCCAATAGATCTACAGCCCTTTCATATGCCGATTTTCTCGCGTAGACTATGATTGGTATATTGCGAAAGTCTCTGAAAAGCAAATGTTCCGGTGCTTATTACATTCTCTCCTATATTTTTCATTTCTGAATACTGACGTAATTATGTGAATTTTGATTATTCTCCCTCTACTGCTGAGGTAAAAACAAAATTAAAATGGACGATAGCTGACTACATAATGGTAAATTCATTTCCCATGGCACGGAAGGGAAGTATTTGATTTGATTTTGAATAGAAAATTGGAAAACAACTTGGGAATTCTTCAGGCTTCATTCAAGGGTACTTGCTACGACAGTCCCAAGGAGGTTCGGGAGGCAATGAATTTAAAATTCGAGTTCGTGACCGCGAATATCAAACAACTTCAACACTTCGAAGGTCTCAGCATATCACAGGGCTTACTTTTCCACAACCTGGATCAATATGAAAGTCAATGTCTTAAAGTGAAAGTTGAGTTTTTTAAGATATGAAAAAGCGTGGGACTTTTTTTATCCATCGCTTGACATCGGGCCGATTTGCAAGCATAATATTGTACAAAAATTAATGTCTTCTGAGAAAGACTGCTCTTACAATGACGAAATATCAAACATTATTATAAGGATAAACAGCTGAAAATTTTGGACCAAACTTTCTGGGCATGCAGGTAAATACATGATATATGTTTTGTCCCACCTACTCATGTGTGTAGTGCAAATGACATTAAGCGATATATTAGTCAACTTCTTATGATTCTGATCAGATGATTCCATAGCTTCGTGTCCAACTATTATGTACTACAAAACACTCGATCAATTTTCCAAATTTTTCCAGACAGGATCTTTCACAATGTAATTTCACGAGCAGAAGTCAACTTTATCTTTAAAAGATGAAGCGCGCCTCATCCTTCTCCTGAAGGATCTTAGGACGTTGACCAAATGTTTTGTCTGCTTAGAATTTCAGGATGCCTGGTAAATAGAAATTGGATGGGACGGGGACGTCGTTTGGAGGACTCGAGTGTGCGTTCATTCAACCTGGGTGCCAAGAGCGGATGAGGCGGGAAGGTGGGATTTCAGTCTCTGGAGAGATGAGAGAAGCCAGGTAAGGGTTGAGGAGAAGATAGAAGAGAAATGAAAGAAATATGAGAGAAGTTGGCAGCGAAGAGAGTGGGAAAGGCAAATAAGAACGGGGTCGGCGCTACAGGGGGGCATGGGGGCGACCGCCCCTATGATTTTTCAAGTGATCAAAAAAAAAGAGAAAAAGAAAAAAAAAGGAGGCGAAAGAAAGAAAAGTATGGGAAAAAAGAAAGGGCTGCGTCATGCAACTATATAATACCCCTATCTTTTTTCATTTAAAATGTACATAAATTTACCTAACGGTCATCTTGCCCCCCCCCCCATAAAAATACCCTGGCGCCGCCCCCCCCCCCCCCCCCTCCCCCCCTGAATAAGAATATGAATGAAAGTATATAAGGGAATAGATGGGGTTCGCTGATTTGATCTGCAATAGTGAATATGATGAGAAAAGGCAGAGATGATCAAATAGAAGATGGAGCAAAATAAGGGAAGAAACGTGAAAAGGAAGATTCCAGTGAAGAGAAAAAAGAAGATCAACAAGACAATGGGTGACATCAAAGTTGAAAAGACAATTGTGCATTCGCTCACTGGGGAACCAAGAGCGGATGAGGCAGTGTAATTGAGTTTCAGCATCTGAGGGGGGAAGGGGGGGGGGAATGAGTGAGAGAAGGTAGACGACCAGATGGAAGACCAAGTGAAGGAAAATAATGAGAATATCGAAGGGTATTCGACAGCGAAGATGGAAGAGAGGATGAACGAATAAAGAGAGGAAAATAAGAATGCAAAGTTGGAGGACACGGTGGAATGATTTTCAACAAAAAAACACAATGGGATATAAGGGGTAAATGAACGCAAACAGTGATTATAAAAATGTGAATGGTATTGAGAAATATGATTGTAATGATGGAATATGGAACTCGTCTCGTGTTGTTGAAAATGCAGCGAAATAAAAAGTTGAAGGAACTATAAAAAGAAAAAAAAGTACGCTACATATGTCCATTAATTCACCAGAGATGAAATATATGCAAAAATGAATCATTAAGAAGGGGGAAGCAACTGACATGAAAAAGAGGATGATAGTTTCATCGGATTTCTTCGAGTTTCAGACGCTTTGTTCTTAGTCCTCGTCAACAGCTGCTTCAATAATCGTTAACGAGTATTCTTATCTTTCTCCACTCCCGATGTCACATATTTCCCGCGCTTTTTATCTTTTCTCCTGCCAAAATGATCGGTCGATTCCGCGGGATTATTTACAGCATTTTCAAAATGTCAAACGTAATGTTACAAGGGAGAGGCCCTTCTTATCAGCCTTACGTTTTATCACCAGGCATTCGTGATTCTCGCAAAATGTCAAAGTGTGACGCGCCGAGTATAAACGACTGATACCCCCCCCCCCCCCCCCCTTTGCCATACTTGTTGCGCTAATAAACCCAAATATGATATAGAGCGCGTTTACCTCTTCGCATTTGTTTTAAGTCCGTCTCACACAGGCGTTATTTCGATTGCGTCAGCATGGTCAGTACCTGTGCCAATCGAAGGCAATTAACCAATTTTTCATCTCTAGAGACTGAAATCCCAGCTTCCCGCCTCATCCGCTCTTGGCATCGAGACTGAATGAACGCACACTCGAGGCCTCCAACAAACAAACCAATAAACAAACAAACAACAACAGAAAACCCTCCTTGGCAAGAGCCATTTTTTTTTCCTCCTGAAGGCTTTTTTTCCTCCTAGAGGCAAATTTAGGTGAGGACCGACCAAATTGTTATTAAAAAACAAATATTAAGCGTAAAATATGACGTCACAAGTTTTGTCTGCGCAAACTTTGGCAAAACTCGCCTTTATTGGATCGCGAACTATCATTGGCGCGTTAATGCAAATCTCGTTATGAATTTTGAGTGGGACGGTACAGAAAAAACGAGGAAGTTTTCCGAGGGGGACGCTTTAGAGTTTTCATCATACTTACATCTTCCGTACACCACGTACACGCTGGGTTCACTGATATACATTCTCCGCAGTTCTGTGCTCCTTGGCAAATCGAACTCAGCTCTTCATCTGTTAAAAGAGAAAATGACAGAAATGCAGAATTAAGTACGAGGAGTTATGCGCGAGGTTGCTCGATGGTGTATGAGAAAGCACAATTACGTAAGAAACTGCCCGCTATCAATATTCATAATACACAATAAAGGTTGGTTGGTTGGTTTTTTAGTTTAGAGGCGCTTATCAATAAACACAATAATGCACGATGGTACATGAGATTACACTTCATCTGTTCATGCGAAATTCATCATGTTCATCCACAACCTTACGTTTATTTCGCACATTGCTAGAAGGACAATTTCTCTTTCGACTAATGTCAGATAATATTCTTTGAAACTAACTTATACTAAAAATGCAGAACAAAAGTCATTATCTTTCTATATCCTAACGTCACTAAGCAAAATAGCCGGAATAAGGTTAAACGTGAAATATGTACTAACGTGTATTTGTCTTTGCATTACAAAAAAGCAGTCCTATAAGAAAACATGCATGTCTTGATGAACATTACAGCGGTATCCATTAATGTATAAGCATTCTATTTTTGTGCTTTACTTGTTTATGATGAACGCAGGTAAAAATCTTTTGATAATACTTGGTTCGATAAATTGAAGAAACAGTTTCCTCATTGGCGATATGCACAAACCTTTTATTTTTTTATAACAACTCTATACGTATGTAAATTATTCCTTTGTAAGCATTCTATTTTTGTGCTTAACTTGTTTATGATGAACACAGGTAAAAATCTTCTAAAAATACTTGGTTCGATATATTGAGGAGACAGTTTCCTCATTCGCGATATGCACAAACCTTTTATTTTTATAACAACTCTATACGACCGTATGTAAATTATTCCCTTGTTATCATAATCATTCAAATACAGTTTTGAAACTAAGGGATTGGCAATAATAAGGGAAGGAAAACCACGTTATAGATATGTCAAGGAAACTATACAGGCAAACATCACATTTCATGTAGGCGTTAATCAACATAGTTACAATAAAACGTTTTCCTGTTATCAGTTACATTGCTCCCTTTCCGTATACGGTATACCATTCTTAAACCTATTCTGAGAAGGATGATATTGCGAAAAATACATATTCTAAAAATGAAAATGAAAGTTTAAAAGAAATTGACTTAAAGGGATTTTATGAAGTTCTTGTGGATGCATTTGGAATACAGATCGTCATGTTATAACATGACTGTGTAGGCGGCCTAATCATGCTTAATAGCCTTGATGATTCACACAGGAAGACAAAACCCTGATGGGGTAAAAGTTTTCGAATTGATGGAGAAAAAATATGAAAATACATGAATTCCACTTTTCAACCATTCGATCGAGGACCAAAGCCCCACTGGTCTGTCACGGACGGACATTTGACAAAGTGTGAAAGTTTGAAGGCCTATATAAAATACTAGAAAGTAATGATTTTTTAACCATTTCATGTTTTAGTATGACGGGCATCACCGAAGGAACTGAAATGCGATGCAATAGACCAGTTCGGAGATGGCTTATGGTACAAATGACCCCAAATATCCACAGATATTTCAAATATAGAGAGGCCTCTTTTTGTGCACTTAGAATAGTCATTTCCAAAGTGAAAAAGGAGCCTCATGAATAGTTTCCATTTTTTCCCCTTTTGAAAAGAATGCTTCCACCTGGGTATCATGGAATGCACCATGGGTGCACAATAATTAGCACAAATCAAGTATTCGTGTCAGTGGGTTTTCAATTTTGGTCTCAAATGACCCTTATCTCCTCATGCTCTGAATGTATCTACGAACTGGCTTATTTGGTTATTTTGGTTGTCTACTTTTAACCAGAATCCATAAAACAATCAATGTCATGGACGGACAAAAATGTCACTCTAGACACTCATGCAGTTAACTCTTTAACCATTAAACGAATTCCTTCTCGATGATTTTAAGGGATTAATTTGATTTCGTGTCATTAATGATATATTTCCTACTCTCGACAAAATGCTTGCTTTTCATCAGAAACGAGCCTGGTATCTGATAACCTTTATTCAAATATCTATCAAATGAATAAGTTAGTCGATAGACATTTTCTGGTAAATTAAATCACTCAAATAATTTCCCCTCTTTGCTCGATGTAGTTTTATTAAATTTCCTACTCGGCCAATCAATTCAAGAATTTCCAAGCTTTCACATTATTCAGCCAAGAGAGTATTTAACAGGTCTGATTACCCAATAACGTTTTGAAATGCCCCATTTGGTGTGGCGATGAGAGGGTACAATTTCCGATTATAAGAAAGGTTAAAACACTATCTTTCTAAACAAATGAAGATATACATGTGGCATACATGTTCTGTAGCCAGTCCGAAAGGAGATAGCCAATTATCCCCACCCCCCCCCCCCCAAAAAAAAAGAAGAGAGTGTCTGTGGGATTTTGATAGCTCTATTTGAAAATGTATTTCAGTGTTGTCATTGCTTCAAAGATTATAACATGCTATACGTTCATATGTATCTCACCTCCGACAAGCGTTCGTGCTTTTATGAGTTGAAATCTAATGATTTCGATGTTCTGCCGCTTTCGTTTGTAATTACATTTCCCCCCTTTTTTTTGGCTGTGCTCCTGACCCATTTCCCCCTCCATACATTTACCTACACTCCGTACACTCCGCCCATCTACCTCTCACTGCCCTCTTTTTCTTTCCTTATCTCTCTCTCTCTCTCTCTCTCTCTCTCTATTTCTCTCTTAATCATTTAATAGAAAACAGTTGTCGTAAATTTATATCATTATTAAGTATTTGGCGGCACCTATGCCTACATCTTTCTCCCTAGTCGGTACGCGAAATATCTAAACCTCTTATTAACAATTATGTTATTTGGTTTGGTTTGGTGTGTTTGTTTGTTTGTTTGTTTGTGTGTTTAGTTTTTTTTTTTTTTTTTAATTTTACTTTCAGTGATGAAGCTAGTCTCAGTTGAGTATTTCTACTTTTTGTTTCTGTAGACGTGATGGTCTTTATAGGGTGAGGCTTCACTACACTCTCAAAACACTGGTAACAAAATATATAAACCGACCAACTGGTTAACAGAAAATTGCGTGTAAAACGAATGGAGATTTCTCTTAACAAACAGTTGGCCGGTTCATATATCAACCAACCTTATACATTTTTTACCAGTGTTTTGAGAGTGTATAAGAGTGGGGCATTGTCTTTTGTGTGTGTTGTGCTGTGCTGAGTCGTCTTGTGTCATTTATTATTCATACTCTTTTGATATTATTGCAAATATGTTACGTTGCTGAGTTTACTTTTCCATAAAAACACAAAATTAGAACAAACAAAAAAATCACATATGCACCAGTGATAGTGTCAACTGCTCAACGAGGTAGTCTACTGGAAGCATCCATCATTATAAGAGCGCTCAGAATAGTCAGATAGTTGTCATTTTCCACTACGTATATGCAGTCTATGCATGTACCGAGCGGCTGAGTCGGTGGAAAGTTCACGGCCGTATCAGCATTTGAGTACTTTTCAAGCTGTTTATGACGATTCTCAGAAGTATAATGGTCTTCTGCTCATCGTATCATTATGATGGGTTGCGAGGAGTATACAGACTAAATCGAATGCATAAGTCTCTGTATGTGGGACTGTTGCTGAACATTTTAAACATGCAAATATTATTCTTTCGGAATGTCTTTCCGACTACATGTATTTTGATACAGTTCTGTGGACAATCTTTCATAGGTGAAATATATCCGAAAAAACAGAGACACCGACTTTCTTGGCATTTACATGAAATAATGTGAAGAAAATTGGATGATATATCTTCCATCCATGCACGATACGGCACGGTTGTGGAAGTGGCGTAAGAAGTTTTCACCTGGTTTCTTTCCTTCTCGATTGAGCAATGGAAATATAGACCACACAAATGATATCAAAATGATAAGAGTAAATCTCCAAAACCATTTTATACCTAAATCTATATTTACCCTCTTATTTGTAAACCTTGAACAAAAGCTGTGCATTTTTATCAACTCGTGCTTTTATCATGTTTATGAACATAATGGAAATAACTTCCTTCAATCTGTTCAAAGCTGTGTACTGTTGGCAACGTAGCCGCTAACTATTTACCCATCTAAGGCTGATCATAATTATAATTGCAATGGATATAGTCACGGCAGATGTGTAATGTGATAATGAGTACACCGACTCATTAGGTAGCAGAGCAATTTCAAGAGAAGATCAAAGGAATTCTTGGTGAAAAGCATTATCCTACCCTCGTTTTACACATTGATTCATGACTCAAAAATAGGAACTTGTGTAATATATCTCTGTGTAATAATATCTCTGTGTTAGTATATCCCCGGTGTTGTCACTCTGTATTGACTGCGTGTACGCATGATCGTTCGAAATTTCGCGTAAATTGGGTCATTTTTAGCATTCGCGATTTTGAAAAAAAAAAGGTTGTTTTCTTGAGCTTGTACTCGAAGTCGAAAAAAGGTGTTTTTGAGCTTGTACTCGAATTTGTTCTGGTCCTTGATTGCAAATTTCTGTTTTTGCCTCAGACGTGAATTGAATTTGAAACTAGTGGTTTAGTAAAAGTGTACTTGGAATGCCAAAAATAGGGGTGTTTTTAAAGACCAATTTATACCCGATTTGTGCCAAATAGGGGTAAAAATGGCTGAAAATGTACTTGAAACACTGCGTTGCCGAACAATCATGGTTGCACCTTTGAATATAGAGTGACAACACCGGGAGTATTATCATCATCAACATAAACAAACAAATAAAAAGAATTAAAATCCAATTACTTTCATACTAAAAAGGAAATTGATATGCAGTGAATAATACTATACTAATAATATCTTCATAATTATATTTCCAGGTATATGCCTATAGTGTACGTGCCAATGACAAGGCCAATTTGGTAGCTCATTTGACCCAGTCAGAATTATTCAACCAAGGCAATCTTTTTAAACAAAGAATTTTCCTATAATAATACTTAATGGTGGGTCAATTGTTGCTCTTTCGTTCATTAACAAACAGAAAACGTTTATCTGCTGACGTTTTTAATCAGGTCTGTGGTTTTTCTCCAAACTGCTCTTTTTCGTCAGATTTCTATACTTTCACTTCTAATTGAGCCCCCCCCCCCTCCATCTTTTTCTATCCCTTTCCTCGCGATTCCCCCTTCCCCTTTCTTACTCTCCCACTCTTTCTCTCTCTCTCTCTCTCTCTCTCTCTCATTATTCGTTTCTGCTCACCCTAAAAAATGCTCAGCATAAATCATTAACGTGATTAAGGCGATAAAAGTCATTCCGATTATTATACAACTGTAAGGAGCGGCTGTGGCTCACTGGTCTCGTAACCGGGAGTACCCGAGTTCGAAACCAAGTGGATGCGCTAGTGCCTTTGGTAAGGTATTAGTCCTCATTACAGTCCTTCGGAGGGGACTTAAAGCCGTCGGTCCCCTGGTTGCTTACTAAAAGCTTACTTAGCAGTTAGGTAAAATAACCATTTCATTTCGAAAGTGAAACATATAGTGCAAGCGAGCATTGAAATTAGAATGAAATTTATCGCATCCGTGATTCTTACAATTTCATATAATGAAATGACGCTTTGTTTAAGAAATATATAACTAAATCCTAGAGGGTATAGCACACATAATTATGTCTAAATCATGAGTCCTACCACGTATGTGGGCTTTTTGTTGTAAGAATAAGGAGAAAGGGTGCTGGGTTTTTGTGTTTTTTTCTATAGCAACCACTGGTTTCAATTAATGCTGTCAGAAGTTTTCGGGACCGAGTTTCATTTCAACATGGAAACGAAATTCACAATTTCATTGCCATGCTATTTGATGGAAGTTCGTGAATATCAGCCATTTCATTGAAAATAATGGCAATTTCAAATTTCATCAAACATGAGAATTATAATTAAGTAACGAAAGTACATAGTTCAGGATATCGTTATACATGTATATTTGGCATGTTTGGGGATGTTTGAAAAATGATTTATAATGACAGAAAAGCGATTTTTCAGAATTCAACAAGGACATGAGGGAAATGTTTGCCTGCATGTGCTTACGTGGAATATGAAAGGAAGTTAAATGGAAACAAAATCCATATAATGCCCCATTTACATTTGGTCTACGATCGTCGTAGGGTGACCGCAAACTGATCGTATCCCTCTAATCGCACGATCTCCCTGGAGTGGAATACGACGATCGTACGACTTTCCTATGGATTCACGGTCTACGGCCCCTACCATTTTGTTAAACGTGGAGTTATACAAATTTTCCAAAATCGTAAGATCGTAGCCTTAAACACATACTGTAAAAAGTCTTAACACTTTTATAAACGCTTTTCTGTAACACTTTATAAACATTTAAACACGTTTAAATGGAAATCATAAACACTACTAATTAGAAGTAATCATTATCGCCTGTATGATATTAAAAGTCCCTGTTTAGTTTTGGAACACTTCATAAACACTTAGACACGTTTATCCTATATGTTTAATTGGGAATCTTGAACACTTCATAAACACTTAAACACGTTGAGATGTGTGTTTAGATGTTTATAGACGATAAGTTAGGAACACATGATTCCATATTAAACGTGTCTAAACGTGTCAAAGTGTTCCAAAATATTCATATTAAACGTGTTTTAGTGTGTATGTAAACATGTTTGAGTGTTTATGAAGAGTTCAAAAAATAAACGGGGATACAGGCGATAATGATAACTTCTAATTAGTAGTGTTTATGATTTCCATTTAAACGTGTTTAAGTGTTTATAAAGTGTTACAGAAAAGCGTATATAGAAGTGTTTAGACTTCTATATGTAGGTGGCATCGTAAGATAAGCGCAGTGTCATCGTGCGGAGGCCTTGCGCTGTACGGAAATCGGAAGATTTCTGTACGATTTCCGTAAATATATTACTGTAACCGCGCAGAAATCGCACGATCTCCCTACGACACCCGTAAAATCTCTGTACGATCTCTATTCTGCTTTGTTTTTAGCCCCTCTACGATGCCCAATACATGAAATCGCACGATAATGTAAACATAAAAATCGTAGCCCGTAGCCACCTACGATGCCCCCAAATCGCAAGGAAAATCGTAGACTAACCCATCGTACGATGACCGTAGCAAATGCAAACTAGGCATGAATATGACGCAGCTACGCGTGGCTTACTGAAAGTAAAAAGCATGCAGTCATACCATAGCTGTTGGTTTTATGTAGATGTATTTTAAAAATTGTTGCAGTGATCTGATATTTAAAGAAATTCAATTGAAGACTTTAAAATTGTGTACAAATGACTGCGCTCAAGGGATTAAAGACAACTATATAGCATTCCTTTCATTCAAAATATTCAAGAGCCATACAGTTCTCATGAAACTTCGAAAAGTTCTGTCAAGTCAAATCAATGTGGCCTAGAACACTGTAGTTTTGTATTTGTAGTTGTTTTTGCTGCTGCTGGTATTGTTGCTAATGCGTTTTTTGTTGTTGTTGCTTGGGTGTTTTTTTTTTGTTTTTTTTTTTGTTTGTTTGGTTGGGTTTTTTTTTCTTTCTCTTTTTTTTTTTTTTTTTTTTTTTTTGGGGGGGGGGCTTTGGTCTATCTGTCTGTTTATTTGTTTCTGTGTCGCAATGAGTTCTCCTGGTTTCCATCAAACTAAACGGAGAGCATGCGTTTGCAAACTGAAATGTAGGCCAGGATGCAGAGCGATCGCTTTGAAGTTATGATAGCCTTACCAAAAAAGTCAAATCGGCGTCATATCTCACCAGTTTGGATTTTCAAACTCTAATCTTTTGTCCACGATCCTTGAATCTAGATCGTGAACTTCCGGCAAGAGTCCCATATGACCCCATGACCTTGTTTAGTAGCACTGGTGATACTTCCTCATATTGATATAATTTCAACCAAACACAAACATTATCTTACGGATTCCACACGCTGATAAAATATCGCTTCATAACGGTTTCTTATCACAGCTCTTTATTTCCATTAATTATAAGGAAAAGATACGCATTTAGATTTAATTCTCATATGAAAATGGTCCTTAAACATGTTAAAAGATCCTCGAGATTCTATTCACCAATATTCTGTGAAAAAATTATAACTATGGACTAGCATCATATCAAGATAAATGTTTTTGTGGTTGGTTTTTCCCTTCCTGTGTCCATTAGTCCATGAACACGGCCAGTCTTTACAATTACAAGTTCTTGTGGTTTCGATGCGATAAATGTCAAAGGCTTGTCTGCTTTATCAATTACAATTCGCATCTATACGTTCGCAGAGTTTTTCATCAACTTCAATACTCTATTCCCATAGCCATCCGCGGGTAACTTACCGTAAAGAAAAAAAAACGAGGAGGATCGAA
The DNA here is from genome assembly GCA_029962745.1 of Echinometra lucunter. Taxonomy (NCBI): domain Eukaryota; kingdom Metazoa; phylum Echinodermata; class Echinoidea; order Camarodonta; family Echinometridae; genus Echinometra; species Echinometra lucunter. The sequence goes on from CM057167.1 coordinate 9,772,802, forward strand.
GCAAAAACTTGAGATCAGAGTGCGATGTATACGCGGTCATCCAATCTGGATGGACATGTTATTATTTCAAGATTCCTACATCTTTCTGCCCGGGAGTTTGGAAGGAATACCGTCTCCTAATCCGATTTAAGCTTACTGCTGTGGGTAATCCTATCTCTAATTTAGTACATTACCATGAAATTCAACTTTAATTTGGAAGGATAAGACGGACAAGACTCCCTCCCTCTCTCTCTCTCTCTCTCTCTCTCCCTCTCTCTCTCCTCTTTACATCACCCCCCCCCCATTACCATGGTTACATTTTGGTCAGATTTGGCAAGATATCCATCTTCATTTTTCTTTTTATCTCTGGATGAGACAGGCAAAAATCCTTCTCTACCCCCCCCCCCCCTCTCTCTCTCTCTCTCTCCTTCCCTCTCTCTCTCTCTCTCTCTCTTTGTCTTTGTTGCCTCACTTTCAGTATTATATCCTCTCATTTTCCTTTTTATATTATTTTCCTCTTTGAAAGATCAGAAGGGCAAAGATAGCCCTGTTTAGTCTCAATCACTTTTCTTTGATAATATCCCTCAACAGTGTTTTTCCACCAGTATCTCCATCCATTCCCCCCCCCTCCCCACACACACACACACACCTCTACAGACACGCGCCCACTTTCCTCCATCCTTCACTCCTCAGATGTTTGGACAGCTAATGCTTTCATCACGTTTTCACTTTCGGTAATTCAAAATGTAAATGTAATCAAAACTACTCAGCACTTTAATATTTGTTCATGACTTTCCCTTAAAATAATACGACACGAGGATCACCGAATTGATGTTCTCACCACTTAGCACATTAAACGTGCAGCAACGCTCGACCGCAAAACCTACTCTAATATTTTTCCAGCTCATGTCAAGGATCCCATCTTCATAATCTGTCAATCATGCAGCTCCGCCAGCAGGAAACCATGTATTTCCTGACTGAACGATACTCAAAAGCTGTCGAGCCCCGGAGCATCCACATCGAGAGCCCATTCGTCCCTGCGAAATATGAACTTGTTGAATGCTCCTGATATAGCGGGGTCGCCTCGCTGCGTGACGAACCCTCGTATAAACAGATAAATGACACACTTTCCCCATAATTAATAGAATCTGAATGATTTGAATTAAAAGTGAACATTAGCTTAAAGCGTCCTAGCACAAGCTTCTCTCCTGCTTTACCCCAACATCTGAACATGGTACGGTAAAATTTTTTGGTGGTGTCTCATGTAGGCCTTCGTGATGTATACCGCAGCAATAGGCACTCTTACAAATGCATATGGAGCAATGCTATGCACTTATCCCCTCTCCGATTGAATATCGAAAAGAAACTAAAAGTTCTGGAGAAGCAGAAAACAGATGATTGCTTAGAATGATTTTAAAAAATGATCTTCGTTCGCATATTTGCTGTAGAGTGCTTCCTTCTTCTGCCCTTCTTCTTTCCCCTCCTTCTTTTCTTCTTCTTCTTCTATTCTACTTCTCCATCCCATTCGTCCACTTAATCTTTTATTTTTTTTAATTTTTTTTCGTTTTTTCTTTCTTTCTATCTGTCTTTCTTTCTTTCTTTCTTTCTTCCTTCCTTTCTTTCTTCTTCTTCACCATTTTCCCTTTTCTACGATTTGGAAACGGCGTTACGATGAAATGGATAATTACTCGAACAACCTATACGCAAGCCTTTTCCTTCAGTATTCGTCCAGTATATCAGGTAAAGGTCTTCCATTATGTTATAAGATTGGATTAACATGAAAAGTAAAATCACGGCAAGATAATATCGCTTCTGGAGTCCACGATTGGGGAATTCGACTGCAGAGGTAGGAACTGACCCGCTTAGTAATATTTTTCACTAAAACATGCCAAACTAGTACAATCAAGGAAATAACTTATAAATACAAACTTACTTGCATAGACTGTGAAAGCTGCTACGACGAATATGAGAAACAAAACTACATGATTCACATGACGATTTGTCCTGTGTGGTAACTTGACCGACGGCATCTTCAGTAATTTATCTCTCCTTCAGTTTTGGCGGGAAAATGTCCTCTTCGCGTCGTCTGCAGAGACGACGTTACAAAAGTAGGTGTTGTTTTTCCTGCAGCTTGGTCTTGACCGTCAATTCGCAACCTCCAGGAAGATTTCTTGTAGGCTCCCAAATGGTGGTTCACTGTCAGTCTGTAATAAATAAAAGCAGGAAATACTATGTTTAAAGCATAAAGAATGATGAGGCATAATACGGGAGGAAATAAACGGCGTTACTGGTGTTCTATCAGCACCACTACGCCTACATAAATTGGTGTGAAGTTGGAAGCGAAATTACTGAAGAACATAGACAAGGGAAACGCCTTGGTAGGAAATCATACAGAAGCATTCGGGCTAAAACAGCATTCTGACCACATTGTTTTCCCGTGAAATGTAAGTCAAACATATCAAATTAGGAATTATCGGTATGAGCTAGAAAGGAAGCGTGGTATGCGTGTCAGCAAGTTAAAACGGAGGGACGTCCCTAGAAATATCTGGAAGGGCGAGGTAAGACCAAATTTGCAATCAATAACCAGAAAAGGGGGGAGATTGACTGCTGACGGGATTTACACGAAAGATTCCATCAGCTATATTGTTACTGACAGGGTTTGCGATTGGAATTGAAACGGTTGTGCAATCCCCCCCCCCCCCCCACCCCCATCCCCGCCCCTTCTACTTCAAGCCACGCCCCTGTTATGACGAGTAAGTTCCGCTTCAAATGAAAATTTAAGTATTGTATGAGCTATACACGGTGACACCTGGCATTCATGCGAGCGCGTCGTGATGAGGGATGCGAATAAGGAAATGAAGGTTGATAATTGAAATGAAGGGAAAGGTTGCCAGGTGTCCGCAGGCAATAAACCGGACAGCATGGCATTTAGAAATTGTTGCTCTAGACCTTTGTAAATGCATAACATAAAACATTGAGAAATGTACCTTTGGAGATACTGTATTGCATAAGCTCCACAAAAAAGCCTTTTAGTATCATCATATGACATGCTCAGCATGCCATCAGCACGGTTGTTACTTGAAGCTACACGAAGCAAATTGAACTGGCGAAGGTTGAAAGACTGTTTAGTACCAATAAGGTTTTAGAAACCACGGCATTCAAACACAAGCGTCTTTGCCTTCGACTTTTACAGGTAGAACGGTATAAACTGAAAGCATATTATCGATAAACTGCGCGATGCTTCCGAGAACACACAGAACAAATAATGATTTTGATTAAAATATGTATTTCTTCTCATCAGGAATCATTCTTTACAAAACGCCATTGAAGTATTCATGAACTGATAAGAACATCCAGAAAATGAAATGAGATATTGAACTGCATGCACGGGAAATTTATCAGTCCGCATGCCATGAAGTTGTTTTTAATTTCATGAATGTTGTCTGAGATTGGATACACAATACACTTCATGTACGTGACCATTCGTACGTGACATTCCTTCGAATGAGGATTTCTTTCCAAAACAATAGTGTGAAAGATATGGATAGACCTGACATTAATGCGACTGCCTCTAAACTAATCAAGTCAGTTCAAAATAATTCTCTCTCTCCGAAAACTGACGATTACAGACGTTAAATTTCAAGTTATGCATATACTTGAATTTCCTTACAGTACGACAATTTTTTAACGTTCAGAATAAATTCCGGTATATAATATCATCTTGTCTTATTACTCTGAAGATTCCTAAAATTCACTCTCTATATCATGCATATAGAAGGTAGTTTTAATGTATTACATAATCAACCCTTCGCAACTTTATTTTATATTACATCGGGACTGCCCCTACAGAACTTTGCTTGGGTTTTTTTGCAGTTTCCCACTTCACGTTCATTACTATACATGTGCTGTAAATATCTATTGTACACTTTTACTCTTTGTATTTTATCTCCTACCCCCCCCCCTCTCTCTCTCTCTCTCTGTCTGTACTTTTTTGCTTGTTTATTTTTGTTGGGTTTTTTCTGTATGCTAAATAGTCAATGTATTCATATATGTATTTTTAATGGACCTGACTAAATGAATAAATGAAATCAATCATCAAAATCAACTACTTGGAGATATTTTCTTCCATACTATAACTGCATAACCTGCTCCGCCTAAAAACATAGGCGCGTTAGAAATGTCCTTATGTTATTGTTATATCTTTGAAATGCATTCATGCAGCGACACACCAATAAACAGGAAGAAGCCCATCTTTTTTGGTACACAAGTCACAGGAAAACCTTAGAGGATTATGTACAGGAAAAATGCGGGTATGGTTTTCACCGTAACGTACATGTATATGTTACAATAAACGCTTGTCTCAGATGATCTTAAGCGGGAAGTTCTTATGGTATATTGTACCGGGTGTACCGGGTGCCGAGGGACAGAAGGACTTAAGCTCTGTGTGAAAGTGAATGAGTCTTACGACCTTCTGGCTGCCAGCATACGTTAGTATCTATAGGTTGACCGCCACTAGGATTCGGCAAGTCTGTTATACGTGTCCTATTACCACGTACATTAAAGATACAGATGATCAGATGATTTTGCTAAGCAACATTTTATAGGTGTAGGCAGTCGCACTGAATTCCTTTGTAATTACTCATCTAAAGGGCATCATTGATTTTAAACACATGATAAAATAAGCCTTTACAGTAATTCAATATTATACGTCCGTTGCTGGACTTTTTCGGGGATATTCTATAAACATAACATGAAGCAAACTGATTAAGTATTCAACTATTTGCACGACCCTTCAAAAATAGCTCAATAGTACTTAAACCACATACAACGATTTGAAAGTAGGTTCTTGGCTGTCCACTTGAAAAAGAAAAGTGAGAAAAGATGATACTAAAACCACTTAAGTCTTAAAGAAGAATGAAAACCTGGAGTTGAAATCAATTTTAATGAAAAGAGAGGATAGAGAGAAGCAATTTTTGAAAAGTTCCATCAAAAACAGTTACGAAATGAGAAAAAGTTTGAAACGTCTCAATGTTCTTTCTATGGCGATCCTCAAATTGGCAATGTTGCTTCATAATGGCAGGTTTAGAAGGACAACTCTCAATATGGTTTGTACACAAAACTTCATATTTTCTCCATTATCTCTAAAGATGCTGCTTGTATCTTTGTTAACTCAATATATATCGTGTCAAATACATTGTTCTAAAATATATCTTGAGCTAAGAAGGAGAAAAGCTGCCTACCTTCAGAGATAATATACAGCAAATATGAAATTTTGTGTACAAAACATATTGAGAGTTTGTCCTTCTAAACATGCCATTTTGAAGCAACATTGCCAATTTGAAGATCGCTATAGAAAGTAAATTGAGACTTTTCAAACTTTCATAACTTTCTCATTTCGTAACCGTTTTTGTGGGACTCTTTTTATTGCTTCCCTCTATCCTCTATTTTCATTAAAACTGATTTTTCCCCCCACGGTTTCATTATCCTTTAACCCCCCAAAAGATCTCTTTCACGCAATGGAACAACTTTTAAAAACAGTTCTTAGCATTCCCAGGTCAAGAATAGTGTTCTTCCTGGTATCAGATGCGAAAGACACTAAAACCTAACACCAAAAGTGAAACTATAGACGACTGTACCAAAATTAATGGTTTATCTGTTGATAGAAGAATTCAGTCTTGAAATAGCTTAAGGTCTAGACTTATGACTGCTTACAGTGTATCCACGAATTATTTGTACACTGCACATAAACCACACTATAAAAGAAGGTGAACCATGCTTGAAGTAAAAAAAATAAAAAATTAGCTCTCATGAAATAAACTGAATTATACATATTAAAGAGAAAAGAATAGCCTTTGATTTGCTTGTCGTTACAGATTGTGATAATTTATTTTATGCATGAATGATTATGACTCATTACGGGCACTAATGATCATTTTCAGACTTTTCTGTGATCACTGAAGCACAATCTTGAAATGCTTCGATAAACATGGCCTGTTGTTTCATTTTCCTAATAGGTGACATGATATGCTTCCATTTGATATACAATTCTTAGTTTTTAATTCGCATTACTCATTTTCAAAACATTTTTTGACAAATTAATTCTCGCAAGTATTGCCTAAAATTGTCTTGTACAGAGGCTTATCAATAAGATTCGTAATTCATATTCAGTAATTTCAATTAAACAAAACCAACTGAAATGCTGATAACTGTATATCAAATTAAAGGATACCAACTTTATCTCTCCCAAAAAGGAGCGAACAAGAATCATTGACGTATCACGAGTATACGCAGAAATGATCACATAAAAATGTCCGCAACTCACTGCCTTGCAAATGTAGTTTCTGACGATGATCTAAATTAACAGATTAAAGGATCAAATTAAAAACTAAACAATGGCTCTTATCGGAGTTTGATTTCTTAGACCGTACATTCCCATCATCTGTGGTAAAAATCGTTTATATGTCTGCTTAACGTCGAAAATTTTCAATTGTTGTTCTAGCTTCGTGCCGTAGCCTGTTTTAACATGTATTCAATAACCATCACCCACTCATGTTTTTATGAACAAGATCAAACAAATCCGAAATTCTATTAAATTAATGACTTCAAATTATCATCGTTAATTGGGTAATAGCATTACCATGATTACGGAATTTCTAGACGTGAGAAAAAGTCAAAATATACACCAAACACTGAACAGAAATATCGCAGGCTTCAAAATAATCAACGATTATGCTAATACTTAACCAACACTAGTTCTTAAACTGACATATCTCAATGGGTTTAATACGAACTTGACGAAAGAGAATGAAAGCTATGGTAACAAGCAAATCAATAGAGTAGGCTGACATTCTTGAATAATCCATGGTCCCACTTATGCAAATGTATGTCAGTGATTTTCAACAGGTTTTGTGGGTTTTGTGTCTTGAGCATGCTGAGCAGAGTGCAGAGGATTCTTTTACTGTATGAATATAATTCTGACTGACGTTTTCTACAGGCTGTTCGTTTGCAAATACGGGTAAATACCAACATCATTAAATTATTGATTAACATCATCCTACAAGGACCACGCGTGTAACTACAGAAGTTTACTTAAAGAGAAAAAAATAAATCGCGTATACAACATAACGGTATCAGAAGACTACTCTCGCACCTTGCTCGTATTAATTATGAATCACAGATTTTCAAACTACTCATCCTCTTATCATAATCCAAAAGCGAAGGTGATGAACAGTGAGCGCTAAAATTAGAAAATGGATTCCCGAGTTGTGTTCTGTTTTTCTCTACTCCGAAAGAGATACCCGTATAAATCATACAGTCACTTCCTCATAAAGCTGTGCAGCGGCTATATGCGTTCTACACACATCACCCTGCTAATGCAGTAGAAGTAGTGATGCAGTAGAGATGGTGGTGATGATGATCAAAAAGAATACACAATTTCAACTTATTCTTCCGAAAAGTGAAAACTTACTATTTTGATCACATTACTACATTACAGTCTATTACCGAGATGAATAGGCATAATGTCACCATTTTCCAAATCACGAAATACATATTTCTTTACTAAATTAAGGTTACATGCACTATTTTGATCACATTACCTTATCTAATTAACGAGACCTCCTGATCCAGACCTGTTCTACGAATACAAGACCAAATGTCACCATTCATCCAAATACTTAAAACTAAAGCTATAAACGCAGTAGCATATTAGTTTATCTGGTGCAATCAGGTCCAATCTGCCCTGCTTGAATTCAACGAAATGTCAGTAAAATTTCAAAATCATTTCGTCATAGACCGACGACACAGCATCTGAAATTTTGCTAACTACAACAAACAACATCCATGTCAGAAATAGCAGAGCAACGAAGTAATCAAGTTGCTATTGCGCATGCGTACATTTAAAAGTTTACGTCACCGTGATCACTTTACTAAGTACTCACCAACTGCAAAAGACATTTACTTTCTCATTCTGTTAAGGGTTCTATGTCACTAAACTATATTACATATTTGAGCTTCAAATCTTACTCCTAAAAAAAATATAACTTGTTGAAATGCATGCTCTCAGCTAAACATGACAGGGATGATTGAGTGTAGTCGACGTACGCGTACGCGCGTGAATGAATCCGGGTGTTTATGGACCTATGCTTCAATTCGATTCCGTATGTCGAGTCTACAATGTTATCTTTTATTTCCTTCCTAGTTCTTAAATGTTAAATCACATGATGCCAATTATTAAAAGTTTTATTGTTTATTGGTACATTCTAAGCCTTCATGAGTACGTTTTGGTGATTGGTATCCCAAAGACGTTTTAAGTATATTGGTACACTTTTAAAGTTCGATCACACTGATCACTTAGACTGAACAGTTGATATTCCGAAAAGTCAATAACATCAAGAGTGGAATGCACCTGAGCTTCATAGCCCCAAATAGGTTCACTCTGGTACAAATATAACCCACAACGGGCTCATGACCGAACAAGTTGCCCTTCCGAAGTTTATTAGCCCAAATTTCCTCAATTAGCGGAGCAATGCGATTGTCCCCTTTTGAGGTTGAAAAGTGGGGATAATGGGAAACGCTAACGAAATAGCCTCATACAGTTGGCGTTAGCAGATATTAAAGGAATCCGGTAACTTTTGGCGGCTTCACATAATAAATGGTTGAATTTGTTGTATAAAGACGAACTTCAGAAAAATACATAAACAGATAGGAAATCAAGGTTTTGAAATATAAGGTGTTATTATTAATGTATTTATCACTGAGTTCCCGCATTTGCATAACCAACCTGTGTAATGCTTTTGTCTAATACTGCAGTCCTAAGGGGTTAACAAGGTCTGGTATTTCCGGTGACTCGTATATTTTCCCTTTTTGTGAAACACATGGTGAAGCTTTCGAAGTGCATTTTCAGTACTTCATATTACTTGCACAATATTACAGCATGTAGGGCGATGCAGTTCAGATTTTAACAGTTACTCAGTGGCTTTAAATAGGGACATGGTCTGAAGGTTTGATGAGCAAGATATTTGACATGTCTAAAAAAGTCAGTGAGAAAGGGTTAGGATATTAAAATGGGGAAGCGGCATCCGTTTAGAGGAAAATTAGCTCAGGTTTTTAAGAAGAAAACTGAAATAGCGATCTAATGGTGTTCTGTCTGCATTTGAAACCTATGGGTCAAATACGATTACATTCCACGATTCCCGATGAATGTCTTTTATAATATGCAAAACACACACACACACCCCCCCCCCCCCCCTCCAGTCCCACGCACACGAACTTGATTATTGCACATCTTGTCATGTCTGCCAACGCTTTACCTTGATTTTCGCATGACACTAGTATGACTTTTGCATGAGTCTCCTGAAGAGTTGCAAGTCAATAGTCTTTCTGCCCTACCCACTTAAAAATGAGTGATTTCTTTCAGTCGTCCATCGAAAGAAATTATTCATATCTCACGTCGTAATTTAAACCATATGAACAGATTATAAATTGAAAAGCAAGTTTTTAACCGTATATTTTATCACACTAAACATTTACTTGTGTCTGAGTTTTATGACCAGTAAACAGTTTCATGAAAGTCTTTTTTTTTTTTTAGTTGCTATTCACATTTTGCTTACTGGGTATTTACATATACTAATTAAATTCAAGCTCAACGAAGTTGTGCATATCGTATTGCAATAGCTTGGCCCCTAGGTTTATTATCAAGATAATATCAGACTTAATCAAAGCAAAGAAATATTAAGTAATGATACGGGAACTTTAGAACAAATGATCCTTGTGCTAGAGATGGTTGGAGTGGTATAGATGAACTCTAGCTTGATTCATGTTATTTAATGTATTCGACGTCGTGTCAAAGAGGTATAAAGTAAATCATCGATCGAAAGATTTGGAACATGCATCTTTGTCACGTAAATATGTGGTCAGAAATCCTTGTTTGAAATTTATAGATGAGGCGCAATGCCGTATTGAAATACCGGAAGATGGAAACACATGGGGAAAATTAAACTAGACCCAACAGGACGTTTTCAATCAGTCTGTAAGTTAATGCAGCGGACAACATGCGCGAGGAATAGCTTTCCTATCTGACCCTGAATTTCCAAAATCATGATAATAATGCATTCCACAGAGTTTTTCCCATTTTCTAAAATGCCATCTGTCTGGTGCAGTTATTTTGAACGCGTAAATTACTTTCAATTTCCACTGCTCTGTACATGCTGTAAGTAACTGAAGTCCATGGGTGTCAGGTGAGCCTGATACGTTCAGTGATACCAGTCTGAGATTTGGACTAACCCACGTCTTTTCAAGAATATGGTCTAGACAAAAATGACAGAAATTAAATATAATGATTTTCAGTGTTTAATAGCCGGATAAACGAAGGCCTTCTTCGTTTCAGCGTTTCGATTAAACATTGAATTTCAACCAATTAGATCCTTGTTTTTTAAGACTTTGCTTAATCGCAAGTTTGTGGAGTAGAGAGCCCGAGTATGCACTTTAGACAACAATGCAATTGTTTAATATTTTGTTGGGGTTTTTCTTCAAATTATTAATGGAAGTCCGAGATGACGTGAATTTACTTCTACGAGATCAAGTGGACAGCTCTTGATTATCCCCACCCGTCCACCTTCTTCGTCCACGTGGCTAAAATAGTTTAAAAACGTGAAAGGTCCTTCACGATGGGAAAGTGTTTCCTTACAGACCATTCTTCTGCTCTGTAGGTCCAGGAAAGGCTAATGAGAGATTGGCAAGTTGCTGGCTGCCAAGATTAAAGATGGAACCTAGATTTAAAAAAAAAAAAAAAAAAGAGGAAAGGCTAATGAGAATTTGGCAGTTGTCGTCTGCCTAACTTAGGTAATGAGAGATTGCAGTCCATAAAAAGACCAAAAAAGGATAATGGCAAAGATAGGCAGATTATCGTTAAAACTTTGCCAACAAGGCGAATATGAGACCCAGAATGGTAAAAAGCTCAGAAATCCACCCATCCACATCGTCAGGCGACGGGGTAGGAAATGAGAGCACTAAACGCTCACCCCTGCCGATGTCTGTCCAATTTCCTGACAACCGAACCTATTGAGTGGGGTGACAGCTTACACTCCCACACACCGCTCGGGTACGGGTGCCTAGTTGGACATTTTCTAACCTTTGATTTACGGCAGTTGGCTTCTTGTACAAGAATAACAGAATATGAGTCATTTATTGCAGACTGCTGCTTTATTCATGTTTATTCCGTATTCCCTAGGGCCTTATATTGCAACACGGGGTTCCAGCATGATGGTTTCAGTACAGTTTTCATTTTTTTTTATTGTCGTCTGTTGCAATTTCATTATTTGAAAACATTCATATTGTCTCTCGTTCTTATAGTGAATGTACGATCAATATGTGACAATAGCTTCATGAAAAAAAAACCAATATTATTCTATTTTCTATTTTGAGATGTGATTTGGGAATGATTCTCAGGTTTTTGAGCACTAATCATCATACGTGAATTAAACTATATCATATGTAAAGGGGTGGAGAGTGTAATGAACAAGTATCGTTTCAGATAGCATTATTAGATTATCGAAACCCAGGTGCCGTTCTCATGGTTCTCGAACTGGCATTTCATATTATTAGCCTTCGCTTCCATGGTTATAAAGTTTAAATCGAATTAATGATGGTATTTCATTTTTGTCAATGTCGTGTCCTCTGATATGGCATGAATTGTACAGCAGTGTTGAGATGTCCATCTCATCACAGCTATAGAGTATCGCTGATATTATAAACAGACACTGGATCAGCGAATGTCGCTGAGGGCCCCCGACAGTTGTTGGCCTGTCCCGCCTTTGGAAGCCCTTGGAGACAGTTCATCAAGTAGCATTTAGATCCATGCGATCATTTACATAATACTGTGATTAATATGCCTCGGTCCCACCTGCTAAAAAGCTTGTCTTGCTGTAGCACAGGTATCCAAGACCTTGAAGACGGTAGCTGAACTTTCCACCCGATGGACCACAATTCATGAAGAACTCATGCACAAAAAGATTACTATTTTGACTTGAAATCGTGATGATGAAGACAACTGGCGCATTTAACTGCATTCCTAGATTGATCACTATAAAAAAAGCATTATTCTCGGAGGCGCATATGACGGAAACAAAAGAAAACACCTATTATAAATGTAACGGTGATGCATAGAACTCATCCTTCAAGTTCTTTGTCGGTACCCTACTTTTCCTTTTCTTTGCAACATTTCCTGTCTAGTGTAAGGCACCATGATTCGTGATTTATCCATTTTGATATGACTAAACATGCTAAAGTAAGACAGCAGAAATTTGAAATATACAATTGAAATTGAATGTTACATATTGATTAATTGAAATTCATCTATTCACTATGACTAAACGAGAGAGGTGGACATTTTTTTTTCGAGTACCTCTTCTTGACATGTGTTTCATCTTCAAGGCACAGAATGTCGTCTTCAGGGCAGGAGAATCTCCAAACATTCAATGAAAACGTGGATGACTACCACTATGATGACTAAAAGCAAACACTGAGAGGGGGATATCCTCTCATGTCTGTGTAGACTCATCCTCACTGATTTCCCATCTCTTCTGCAGGGAAACATTGGTTACATTTCGGAGAAAGGGGAAAGTGATGAAATAGATTGGGAATAGATAGAGGGAGAAAGAGGTGGATGCAGAGATTAAAGGAAGGATACAAAGAAAAGAAAACAAATTAAAGAAACAGACAGAAAATGGTCATAGATAGTATGAGATGAGAGCGGGGGGCACCTGGATGAGCACTAGAGAGGGATAGATACAAAGGGGGATATAGAAGTGACAGAAAAAGATAAAGAAAAAATGACAAAGAGAGAGAGAGAGGCGGAATGGAAGAGAGAGAGAGGGAGGAACAAGACATAGAAAAGAGATAGAGTCATTGTAAGAGAAATGTACAGAGATCTGGTATACATATACATCATGTACATTAGAGAGAGTTGATTGCGATCACCAGACTACAGAGATTAAGTCTGAAGACACTAATAGGTGTATCTATTACCCGAGTGATGTTTGCTTCGCTTCTTGACTCGGGGAGCCCCCGGCTTATGACTAAGATTATTTACAGGAGCACCATGGCTCCTGCACAAAGACTGGTAAAGCATTATCATCATTCGCCCAGCGACCTCAGGGGAACCCCTCTCCATCTAAAACTCCCATCTGGGTCTTGGCGACAGGGAAATTGCAAGAAATCGAAGAGCTAAGAAATAGATAAGGATCAAGCTTCTTGGGGAACCTTACCCTCTTACTCCCTCACCCCCCCCCCTCAATCTCTCCCCCAACCGCCACCCCACCCAACATCCATTTAACAGCTTGTTGTACGAAGGAAAGATGCATCAACTTCAAAATGCATGTAATTATTACACACAGAGGTCCTCAGGCCATACCCAGACATCCTTAAGAGTGCTTAAGTGGTCAAGCAAGGATGTCCCATTCGCGATTGCATACGATCTTGTAACGCAAATAAAGCTTCGCCCACTTTCCGCGAATTCGGTTTACATCTACGGTAGATCTAAACATATCAGTATAAAGGGAGTGCTTTATAAAATTATAGCTATTATTGTTGCTCAATCAAGGCTGCGGAGGATATTCGGAAGATCTTGGGGTCATTCTGAGTCCTGTGGATGCGAAAAAAGTAAGATCTCGACAAAATATTGCTACCGATAGGTCTAACCATTTCTCCTTAGTACCAGCACGAATAATTTGAAATGTACAATCGAGTTTTCGTTAAATCATTTTAGTTTTATTTTTTGATAGAAACAAGGCCTTATACGATCCTGAGAAGCATCTTGTCAACAGTCAAAGGTGTCAACACAAAGAAAATAGTGGCCGTGGTCTTGCACGGGCCCACTCCCCCCCCCCCCCTTCCCTTTTACCTGCTGTAATAGTTCAGCCTCTATCATGTAAATTGCTTCAGATACATGCTCATGGCAATGTTGATGATGGGAGGACTTTCGCGAATTAATTTTCAAGACCATTAGTGGCAGTTCTCATGGGCTTTTGTCCGTGTTCCTCGAGTAATCCCGCTCGTTCTGAGGAGCTACATAATGTTCCCAGTCACAACGAGCAGAAAGACACCTAACCGAACAACGTCATACATCACATCGAATGACAAAGGATCGGTCGCTCTCAAATCCATTTGACAATGTGCCCGAGGTTTAAGGCCAGACTCGTTTCAACTCCTCAGCCGCTATGACCGATGAACTTCCAGCACGTTCAGCGTATCCCCTAGCCCTGGGGGCTAAGCGAGCGCGTGTTAGCGGGGGCTGACGAAAGGATCGGGCACGCGAGACAAAAGCAGTTTGCCCTCTAATCGAAAAACATTCATCAAAGATTGATCAAGTCGAAATCAGAGCATGAACAACACGGAAGATTGCAGGCGAGTTATTCAGGCGAGACATGACCCAGATGCCTGGCTTACATCAAGATAGGTATGGTAGCACCGGCGTAAATCCACTTTGAGGAGTGGGGGGGGGGGGGGTGATCGACTTTTTTGCCGATTTTTTTTTTCTGTCGAAATCACACTTAAATATAAACACACGCCCTCTTCCACCTGCACAGACCCACGTACACACATTTTAGTTTTTAGATCTTGCGCTCGCTCGCGAGCCAAAATTACCACTTTTCTGGTTATCAATCGCATTTTCAAGTAGAATTCTATAACATGGAGCGAGCGAAGCGATCGAGCCCAAAATAACCACTTTTCTGGTTTTCAATCGCATTTCAAACAAAAATTCAAAATATGAGCTAGCGAAGCGAGCGAGCCAAAATAAGCGCTTTTCTGGTTTCAAATCGCATTTTCAAATAGAAATTCTAAAACATGATGGTTTTTATGACAAAAAAGTTTACTAAAAATTTTATTAACTGATTAATTCAAATATCATTTCTTCCTTAAAAAGTGGGGGGGGATATTTGTACACCACGCCATCCCCCCTCTCAAAAAAGTTGGGGGGGGATATATCCCCATCCCCCGGGATTAACGCCAATGTATTGTAGTTATTTCTTAGAAATTGGCATATCACGTTAACTATTGAATAGGTTTGAATTGACCCTTGATTCTAATTTGATTTAATGACATATTACTGACTTGTTTGAGCCTGTGAAATTTCTGTAGTGGTAACACCATTTCAAGATTTTATTTTTATGGTTTGACTTGACTTGATTCTAATTTGATTTAATGCCATATTTACTGACTTGTTGAGCCCTGTGAAATTTCTGTAGTGGTAACACCATTTCAAGATTTTATATTACACGGGCTACGGACTACTAGTATTACAAAAAAAACCGGATGTAGTTTACAATTTCCTTCTTTACCCAAGTTCCCATGACAATATTATTGTTACATGTGTTCAGAAATTAGTCTTGACAATAGGTTCAGACGCGTCAATACCCACTCGAATGAAAAAAAGCACTAGTTATCACAGATGTTCAGCTCCATATATACCATGCATTAATTATCCCAAGGCAATTGGCAGAAAGGCAGTTCAAAAAAAAATACGAGGGAATATCAAATCTGATTTCCCATTTTTTCAATAAGAGAGGGGCACTGAAATTAAATATTCATTGTGTAACCACAAGTTTATTGACTCGGCCTCTTGAATAATTATTGCATTCCCAAGTGATAAGGTTGAAAGCTACGGCAAATCTAGCAGAACCGGCACCAAAACCAACAAATATTATTCTGAAATACTCGTTTTTCGTAAATCTCCTTGCGAAATGGAACGAAGTAAATGATTGAGAGTTACAGTCATTACAGACCCAATTAATATTAAAGATGGATGATGATGGTGATATATTCGAGGGGTCATGTGGCAGATTTGAGGCATTGGCAGATTGGTGTGAATAACCGATCTACAACGTCATCTCAGCCCAAGGAACATCGCCCAGCTACTTGGGCGAAGCGAGGTGTAGATGACTCGTTACCCAAGCTGAACTGACAACCTGTGACCAAGGAGTTTCCAGAGCTGGAGTCACATCTAACTCATTCCCTTTGAACCATGTTCGATGCCGCCAGGCAAAAA
>CM057167.1:9789325-9997663 GCA_029962745.1 Echinometra lucunter
TACGATTTGGAAACGGCGTTACGATGAAATGAATAATTACTCGAACAACCTATACGCAAGCCTTTCTTCAGTATTCGTCCAGTATATCAGCAAGGTCTTCATTATGTTATAAGATTGGATTAACATGAAAGTAAAATCACGGCAAGATAATATCGCTTCTGGAGTCCACGATTGGGGAATTCGACTGCAGAGGTAGGAACTGACCCGCTAGTAATATTTTTCACTAAAACATGCCAAACTAGTACAATCAGGAAATAACTTATAAATACAAACTTACTTGCATAGACTGTGAAAGCTGCTACGACGAATATGAGAAACAAAACTACATGATTCACATGACGATTTGTCCTGTGTGGTAACTTGACCGACGGCATCTTCAGTAATTTATCTCTCCTTCAGTTTTGGCGGGAAAATGTCCTCTTCGTGTCGTCTGCAGACGTTACAAAAGTAGGTGTGTTTTTTCCTGCAGCTTTGGTCTTGACCGTCAATTCGCAACCTCCAGGAAGATTTCTTGTAGGCTCCCAAATGGTGGGTCACTGTCAGTCTGTAATAATAAAAGCAGGAAATACTATGTTTAAAGCATAAAGAATGATGAGGCATAATACGGGAGGAAATAAACGGCGTTACTGGTGTTCTACTCAGCACCACTACGCCTACATAAATTGGTGTGAAGTTGTGAAGCGAAATTACTGAAGAACATAGACAGGGGAAACGCCTTGTAGGAATCATACAGAAGCATTCGGGCTAAAACAGCATTCTGACCACATTGTTTTCCCGTGAAATGTAAGTCACAACATATCAAATTAGGAATTATCGGTATGAGCTAGAAAGGAAGCGTGGTATGCGTGTCAGCAAGTTAAAACGGAGGGACGTCCCTAGAAATATCTGGAAGGGCAAGGTAAGACAAATTTGCAATCAATAACCAGAAAGGGGGGAGATTGACTGCTGACCGGGATTTACACGAAAGATTCCATCAGCTATATCGTTTCTGACAGGGTTTGCGATTGGAATTGAAACGGTTGTGCATCCCCCCCCCCCTCCCACCCCCATCCCCCCCCATCCCGCCCCTCTTACTTCAAGCCACGCCCCTGTTATGGACGAGTAAGTTCCGCTTCAAATGAAAACTGAAGTATTGTATGAGCTGATACACGGTGACACCTGGCATTCATGCGAGCGCGTCGTGATGAGGGATGCGAATAAGGAAATGAAGGTTGATAATTGAAATGAAGGGAAAGGTCCGCCAGGTGTCCGCAGGCAATAAACCGGACAGCATGGCATGTAGAAATTGTTGCTCTAGACCTTTATTAAATGCATAACATGAAAACATTGAGAAACGTACCTTTGGAGATACTGCATTGCATAAGCTCCACAAAAAAAAGCCTTTTAGTATCATCATATGACATGCTCAGCATGCCATCAGCACGGGTTGTTACTTGAAGCTACACGAAGCAAATTAACTGGCGAAAGGTTGAAAGACTGTTTAGTACCATAAGGTTTTAGAAACCACGGCATTCAAACACAAGCGTCTTTGCCTTCGACTTTTACAGGTAGAACGGTATAAACTGAAAGCATATTATCGATAAACTGCGCGATGCTTCCCGAGAACACACATAACAAATAATGATTTTGATTTAAATATGTATTTCTTCTCATCAGGAATCATTCTTTACAAAACGCCATTGAAGTATTCATAAACTGATAAGAACATCCAGAAAAATGAAATAGATATTGAACTGCATGCACGAATAAATTTATCAGTCCGCATGCCATGAAGTTTTTTTTAATTTCATGAATTTTGTCTGAGATTGGATACACAATACACTCATGTACGTGACCATTCGTCGTGACATTCCTTCGAATGAGGATTTCTTCTTCCAAAACAATAGTGTGAAAGATATGGATAGACCTGACATAATGCGACTGCCTCTAAACTAATCAAGTCATTCAAAATAATTCTCTCTCCGAAAACTGACGATTACAGACGTTAAATTTCAAGTTATGCATACTTGAATTTCCTTACAGTACAATTTTTTAACGTTCATTATAAATTCCGGTATATAATATCATCTTGTCTTATACTTCTGAAGATTCCTAAATTCACTCTCTATATCATGCATATAGAAGGTAGTTTTAATGTATTACATAATCAACCCTTCGCAACTTTATTTTATATTACATCGGGACTGCCCCTACAGAATTTTGCTTGGTTTTTTTGCAGTTTCCCACTTCACGTTCATTACTATACTGTGTTGTAAATATCTATTGTACATTTTTACTCTTTGTATTTTATCCCCCCCCCTCTCTCTCTCCTCTCTCTCTCTGTACTTTTTTGCTTGTTTGGTTTTGTTGGGTTTTTTTGTAAGCTAAATAGTAAATGTATTTATATATGTATTTTAGTGGACCTGAATGAATGAATAAATGAAATCAATCATCAAAATCAACTGCTTGGAGATATTTTCTTCCTACTATAACTGCATAACCTGCTCCGCCTAAAAACATAGGCGCGTTAGAAATGTTCCTTATGTTATTGTTATGTCTTTGAAATGCATTCATGCAGCGACACACCAATAAACAGGAAGAAGCCATCTTTTTGGTACACAAGTCACAGGAAACCTTAGAGGATTATGTACAGGAAAAATGCGGGTATGGTTTTCATCGTAACGTACAAGTATATGTTACAGATAAACGCTTGTCTCAGATGGTCTTAAGCGGGAAGTTCTTATGGTATATTGTACCGGGTGTATCGGGTGCCGAGGGACAGAAGGTCTTAAGCTCTGTGTGAAAGTGAATGAGTCTTACGACCTTCTGGCTGCCAGCATACGTTAGTATAGGCTGACCGCCACTAGGATTCGGCAAGTCTGTTATACGTGTCCTATTAACACGTACATTAAAGATACAGATGATCAGATGATTTTGCTAAGCAACATTTTATAGGTGTAGGCAGTTGCACTGAATTCCTTTGTAATTACTCATCTGAAGGGCATCATTGATTTTAAACACATGATAAAATAAGCCTTTACAGTAATTCAATATTATATGTCCGTTGCTGACTTTTTCGGGGATATTCTATAAACATAACAAGAAGCAAACTGATTAAGTATTCAACTATTTGCACGACCCTTCAACAATAGCTCAATAGTACTTAAACCACATACAACGATTTGAAAGTAGGTTCTTGGTTGTCCACTTGAAAAAGAAAAGTGAGAAAAGATGATATTAAAACCACTTAAGTCTTAAATGAGAATGAAAACCTGGAGTTGAAATCAATTTTTAATGAAAAGAGAGGATAGAGAGAAGCAATTTTTGAAAAGTTCCATCAAAAACAGTTACGAAATGAGAAAAAGTTTGAAACGTCTCAATTTTCTTTCTATGGCGATCCTCAAATTGGCAATGTTGCTTCATAATGGCAGGTTTAGAAGGACAACTCTCAATATGGTTTGTACACAAAACTTCATATTTTCTCCATTATCTCTAAAGATGCTGCTTGTATCTTTGTTAAATCAGTATATGTCGTGTCAAATACATTGTTCTAAAATATATCTTGAGCTAAGGAGAAAAGCTGCCTACCTTCAGAGATAATATACAGCAAATATGAAATTTTGTGTAAAAAACATATTGAGAGTTTGTCCTTCTAAACATGCCATTTTGAAGCAACATTGCCAATTTGAAGATCGCCATAGAAAGTAAATTGAGACTTTTCAAACTTTCATAACTTTCTCATTTCGTAACCGTTTTTGCTGGGACTTTTTATTGCTTCCCTCTATCCTCTATTTTCATTAAAACTGATTTTTCCCCTACGGTTTCATTATCCTTTAACCCCCAAAAGATCTCTTTCACGCAATGGAACAACTTTTAAAAACAGTTCTTAGCATTCCCAGGTCAAGAAATAGTGTTCTTCCTGGTATCAGATGCGAAAGACACTAAAACCTAACACCAAAAGTGAAACTATAGACGACTGTACCAAAATTAATGGTCTATCTGTTGATAGAAGAATTCAGTCTTGAAATAGATTAAGGTCTAAGACTTATGACTGCTTACAGTGTATCCATGAATCATTTGTACACTGCACATAAACCACACTATAAAAGAAGGTGAACCATGCTTGAAGTAAAAAAATAAAAAAATTAGTTCTCATGAAATAAACTGAATTATACATATTAAAGAGAAAAGAATAGCCTTTGATTTGCATTGCGGTTACAGATTGTGATAATTTATTTTATGCATGAATGATTATGACTCATTACGGGCACTAATGATCATTTTCAGACTTTTCTGTGATCACTGAAGCACAATCTTGAAATGCTTCGATAAACATGGCCTGTTGTTTCATTTTCCTAATAGGTGACATGATATGCTTCCATTTGATATACAATTCTTAGTTTTTAATTCGCATTACTCATTTTCAAAACATTTTTTGATAAATTAATTCTCGCAAATATTGCCTAAAATTGTCTTGTACAGAGGCTTATCAATAAGATTCGTAATTCATATTTCAGTAATTTCAATTAAACAAAACCAACTGAAATGCTGATAACTGTATATCAAATTAAAGGATACCAACTTTATCTCTCCCAAAAAGGAGCGAACAAGAATCATTGACGTATCACGAGTATACGCAGAAATGATCACATAAAAATGTCCGCAACTCACTGCCTTGCAAATGTAGTTTCTGACGATGATCTAAATTAACAGATTAAAGGATAAAAATTAAAAACTAAACAATGGCTCTCATCGGAGTTTGATTTCTTAGACCGTACGTTCCCATCATCTGTGGTAAAAATCGTTTATATGTCTGCTTAACGTCGAAAATTTTCAATTGTTGTTCTAGCTTCGTGCCGTAGCCTGTTTTAACATGTATTCAATAACCATCACCCACTCATGTTTTTATGAACAAGATCAAACAAATCCGAAATTCTATTAAATTAATGACTTCAAATTATCATCGTTAATTGGGTAAATAGCATTACCATGATTACGGAATTTCTAGACGTGAGAAAAACTCAAAATATACACCCAACACTGAACAGAAATATCGCAGGCTTCAAAATAATCAACGATTATGCTAATACTTAACCAACACTAGTTCTTAAACTGACATATCTCAAATGGGTTTAATACGAACTTGACGAAAGAGAATGGAAGCTATGGTAACAAGCAAATCAATAGAGTAGGCTGACATTCTTGAATAATCCATGGTCCCACTTACGCAAATGTATGTCAGTGATTTTCAACAGGTTTTGTGGGTTTTGTGTCTTGAGCATGCTGAGCAGAGTGCAGAGGATTCTTTTACTGTATGAATATAATTCTGACTGACGTTTTCTACAGGCTGTTCGTTTGCAAATACGGGTAAATACCAACATCATTAAATTATTGATTAACATCATCCTACAAAGGACCAGCGTGTAACTACAGAAGTTTACTTAAAGAGAAAAAAATAAATCGCGTATACAACATAACGGTATCAGAAGACTACTCTCGCACCTTGCTCGTATTAATTATGAATCACAGATTTTCAAAACTACTCATCCTCTTATCATAATCCAAAAGCGAAGGTGATGAACAGTGAGCGCTAAAATTAGAAAATGGATTCCCGAGTTGTGTTCTGTTTTTCTCTACTCCGAAAGAGATACCCGTATAGATCATACAGTCACTTCCTCATAAAGCTGTTCAGCGGCTATATGCGTTCTACACACATCACCCTGCTAATGCAGTAGAAGTAGTGATGCAGTAGGAGATGGTGGTGATGATGATCAAAAAGAATACACAATTTCAACTTATTCTTCCGAAAAGTGAAAACTTACTATTTTTGATCACATTACTACATTACAGTCTACCGAGATGAATAGGCATAATGTCACCATTTTCCAAATCACGAAATACATATTTATTTACTAAATTAAGGTTACATGCACTATTTTGATCACATTACCTTATCTAATTAACGAGACTCCTGATCCAGACCTGTTACTACGAATACAAGACCAAATGTCACCATTCATCCAAATACTTAAAACTAAAGCTATAAACGCAGTAGCATATTAGTTTATCTGGTGCAATCAGGTCCAATCTGCCCTGCTTGAATTCAACTAATGTCAGTAAAATTTCAAAATCATTTCGTCATAGACCGACGACACAGCATCTGAAATTTTGCTAACTACAACACAACAATCATGTCAGAAATAGCAGAGCAACGAAGTAAATCAAGTTGCTATTGCGCATGCGTACATTTAAAAGTTACGTCACGTGATCACTTTACTAAGTACTCACCAACTGCAAAAGACATTTACTTTCTCTGTTAAGGGTTCTATGTCACTAAACTATATTACATATTTGAGCTTCAAATCTTACTCCTAAAAAAAATATAACTTGTTGAAATGCATGCTCTCGCTAAACATGACAGGGATGATTGAGTGTAGTCGACGTACGCGTACGCGCGTGAATGAATCCGGGTGTTTATGGACCTATGCTTTCAATTCGATTCCGTATGTCGAGTCTACAATGTTATCTTTTATTTCCTTCCTAGTTCTTAAATGTTAAATCACATGATGCCAATTATTTAAAAGTTTTATTGTTTTATTGGTACATTCTAAGCCTTCATGAGTACGTTTTGGTGATTGGTACCAAAGACGTTTTAAGTATATTGGTACACTTTTAAAGTTCGATCGCATGATCACTTACACTGAACAGTTGATATTCCGAAAAGTCAATAACATCAAAGTGGAATGCACCTGAGCTTCATGGCCCCAAACAGGTTCACTCTGGTACAAATATAACCCACAACGGGCTCATGACCGGAACAAGTTGCCCTTCCGGAGTTTATTAGCCCAAATTTCCTCAATTAGTGGAGTATGGCGATTGTCCCCTTTTGAGGTGGAAAAGTGGGGATAATGGGAAACGCTAACGAAATAGCCTCATACAGGTTGGCGTTTAGCAGATATTAAAGGAATCCGGTAACTTTTGGCGGCTTCACATAATAAATGGTTGAATTTGTTGTATAAAGACGAACTTCAGAAAAATACATAAACAGGTAGGAAAATCAAGGTTTTGAAATATAAGGTGTTATTATTAATGTATTTATCACTGAGTTCCGCCATTTGCGTAACCAACCTGTGTATGCTTTTGTCTAATACTGCAGTCTAAGGGGTTAACAAGGTCTGGTATTTCCGGTGACTCGTATATTTTCCCTTTTTGTGAAGCACATGGTGATGCTTTCGAAGTGCATTTTTCAGTACTTCATATTACTTGCACAATATTACAGCATGTAGGGCGATGCAGTTCAGATTTTAACAGTTACTCAGTGGCTTTAATAAGGGACATGGTCTGAAGGCTTGATGAGCAAGATATTTGACATGTCTAAAAAGCCAGTGAGAAAGGGTTAGGATATTAAAATGGGGAAGCGGCATCCGTTTAGAGGAAAATTCAGCTCAGGTTTTTAAGAAGAAAACTGAAATAGCGATCTAATGGTGTTCTGTCTGCATTTGAAACCTATGGGTCAAATACGATTACATTCCACGATTCCCGATGAATGTCTTTTATAATATGCAAAACACACACACACGCCCCCCCCCCCCCCTCCCTCCAGTCCCACGCACACGAACTTGATTATTGCACATCTTGTCATGTCTGCCAACGCTTTACCTTGATTTTCGCATGACACTAGTATGACTTTTGCATGAGTCTCCTGAAGAGTTGCAAGTCAATAGTCTTTCTGCCCTACCCACTTAAAAAAATGAGTGATTTCTTTCAGTCGTCCATCGAAAGAAATTATTCATATCTCACGTCGTAATTTAAACCATATGAACAGATTATAAATTGAAAAGCAAGTTTTTAACCGTATATTTTATCACACTAAACATTTACTTGTGTCTGAGTTTTATGACCAGTAAACAGTTTCATGAAAGTCTTTTTTTTTTATTGCTATTCACATTTTGCTTACGGGGTATTTACATATACTAATTAAATTCAAGCTCAACGAAGTTGTGCATATCGTATTTGCAATAGCTTGGCCCCTAGGTTTATTATCAAGATAATATCAGACTTAATCAAAAGCAAAGAAATATAAAGTAATGATACTGGGAAGCTTTAGAACAAATGATCCTTGTGCTAGAGATGGTTGGAGTGGTATAGATGAACTCTAGCTTGATTCATGTTATTTAATGTATTCGACGTCTTGTCAAAGAGGTATAAAGTAAATCATCGATCGAAAGATTTGGAACATGCATCTTTGTCACGTAATATGTGGTCAGATCCTTGTTTGAAATTTATAGATGAGGGCGCATGCCGTATTGAAAATACCGGAAGATGAAAACACATGGGGAAAATCTAAACTAGACCCAAACAGGACGTTTTCAATCAGTCTGTAAGTTAATGCAGCGGACAACATGCTCGAGGAATAACTTTCCTATCTGACCTGAATTTCCAAAAATACATGATAATAATGCATTCCACAGAGTTTTCCATTTTCTAAAATGCCATCTGTCTGGGTGCAGTTATTTTGAACGCGTAAATTACTTCAAATTTCCACTGCTCTGTACATGCTGTAAGTAAACTGAATTCCATGGGTGTAGGTGAGCCTGATACGTTCAGTGATACCAGTCTGAGATTTGACTACCCTCGTCTTTTTCAAGAATATGGTCTAGACAAAAATGACAGAAAATTATATATAATGATTTTCAGTGTTTAATAGCGATAACACGAAGGCCTTCTTCGTTTCAGCGTTTCGATTAAACATTGAATTTCAACCAATTAGATCCTTGTTTTTAAGACTTTGCTTAATCGCAAGTTATGTGGTATGAGAGCCCGAGTATGCACTTTGGACAACAATGCAAATTGTTTAATATTTTGTTGGGGTTTTTCTTCAAATTATTAATGGAAGTCCGAGATGACGTGAATTTACTTCTACGAGATCAAGTGGACAGCTCTTGATTATCCACCCGTCCACCTTCTTCGTCCAACGTGGCTAAAATAGTTTAAAACGTGAAAGGTCCTTCACGATGGGAAAGTGTTTCCTTACAGACCATTCTTCTGCTCTGTAGGTCCAGGAAAGGCTAATGAGAGATTGGCAAGTTGTTGCCTGCCAAAGATTAAAGATGGAACCTAGATTTAAAAAAAAAAAAAAAAAAGAGGAAAGGCTAATGAGAATTTGGCAGGTTGTCGTCTGCTAACTTAGGTAATGAGAGATTGCAGTCCATAAAAAGACCAAAAAAGGATAATGGCAAAGATAGGCAGATTATCGTTAAAACTTTGCCAACAAGGCGAATATGAGACCCAGAATGGTAAAAAGCTCAGAAATCCACCCATCCACATCGTCAGGCGACGGGGTAGGAAATGAGAGCAATAAACGCTCACCCTGCCGATGTCTGTCCAATTTCCTGACACCGAACCTATTGAGTGGGGTGACAGCTTAACTCCCACACCCGCTCGGGTACGGGTGCCTAGTTGGACATTTTCTAACCTTTGATTTACGGCAGTTGGCTTCTTGTACAAGAATAACAGAATATGAGTCAATGTTATTGCAGACTGCTGCTTTATTCATGTTTATTCCGTATTCCCTAGGGCCTTATATTGCAACACGGGGTTCCAGCATGATGGTTTTCAGTACAGTTTTCATTTTTTTTTTTTTTTTTATTGTCGTCTGTTGCAATTTCATTATTTGAAAACATTCATATTGTCTCTCGTTCTTATAGTGAATGTACGATCAAAATGTGACAATAGCTGTCATGAAAAACAAAACCAATATTATTCTATTTTCTATTTTGAGGATGTGATTTGTGAATAATTCTCAGGTTTTTGAGCACTAATCATCATACGTGAATTAAACTATATCATATGTAAAGGGGTGGAGAGTGTAATGAACAAGTATCGTTTCAGATAGCATTATTAGATTATCGAAACCCATGTGCCGTTCTCATGGTTCTCGAACTGGCATTTCATATTATTAGCCTTTCGCTTCCATGGTTATAAAGTTATAAATCGAATTAATGATGGTATTTCATTTTTTGTCAATGTCGTGTCACTCTGATATTGCATTAATTGTACAGACAGTGTTGAGATGTCCATCTCATCAGCAGCTATAGTAATCGCTGATATTATAAACAGACACTGGATCAGCGAATGTCGCTGAGGCCCCCGACAGTTGTTGGCCTGTCCGCCTTTGGAAGCCCTTGGAGACAGTTCATTCAAGATACATTTAGATCCATGCGATCATTTTACATAATACTGTGATTAATATGCCTCGGTCCCACCTGCTAAAAAGCTTGTCTTGCTGTAGCACAGGTATCCAAGACCTTGAAGACGGTAGCTGAACTTTCCACCCGATGGACCACATTTCATGCAAGAACTCATGCACAAAAAAGATGCTATTTTGACTTGAAATCGTGATGATGAAGACAACTGGCGCATTTAATGCATTCCTAGATTGATCACTACAAAAAAGCATTATTCTCGGAGGCGCATATGACGGAACAACAGAAAACACCTATTATAAATGTAACGGTGATGCATAGAACTCATCCTTCAAGTTCTTTGTCGGTACCCTACTTTTCCCTTTTCTTTGCAACATTTCCCTGTCTAGTGTAAGGCACCATGATTCGTGATTTATCCATTTTGATATGACTAAACATGCTAAAGTAAGACAGCAGAAATTTGAAATATACAATTGAAATTGAATGTTACATATTGATTAATGAAATTCATCTATTTCACTATGACTAAAACGAGAGAGGTGGACATTTTTTTTTCGAGTACCTCTTCTTGACATGTGTTTCATCTTCAAGGCACAGAATGTCGTCTTCAGGGCAGGAAGATCTCCAAACATTCAATGAAAACGTGGATGACTACCACTATGATGACTAAAAGCAAACACTGAGAGGGGGATATCCTCTCATGTCTGTGTAGACTCAGCCTCTCTGATTTCCCAATCTCTTCTGCAGGGAAACATTGGTTACATTTCGGAGAAAGGGAGAAAGTGGATGAAATAGATGGGAATAGATAGAGGGAGAAAGAGGTGGATGCAGAGATTATAAAGGAAGGATACAAAGAAAAGAAAACAAATGAAAGAAAAAGACAGAAAAATGGTCATGATAGTATGAGAATGAGAGCGGGGGCACCTGGATGAGCACTAGAGAGGGATAGATACAAAGGGGGATATAGAAGTGACAGAAAAAGATAAAGAAAAAATGACAAAGAGAGAGAGAGAGAGGCGGAATGGAAGAGAGAGAGGGAGAAACAAGACATAGAAAAGAGATAGAGTCATTGTAAGAGAAATGTACAGAGATCTGGTATACATATACATCATGTACATTAGAGAGAGTTGATTGCGATCACCAGACTATAGAGATTAAGTCTGAAGACACTAATAGGTTATCTATTACCCGAGTGATGTTTGCTTCGCTTCTTGACTCGGGGAGCCCCCGGCTTATGACTAAGATTATTTACAGGAGCACCATGGCTCCTGCACAAAGACTGGTAAAGCATTATCATCATTCGCCCAGCGACCTCAGGGGAA
This sequence comes from Echinometra lucunter, assembly GCA_029962745.1. Lineage (NCBI taxonomy): Eukaryota > Metazoa > Echinodermata > Echinoidea > Camarodonta > Echinometridae > Echinometra > Echinometra lucunter. Next base: position 9,800,832 of record CM057167.1, read on the forward strand.
CCCCTCTCCATCTAAAACTCCCATCTGGGTCTTGGCGACAGGGAAAATTGCAAGAAATCGAAAGAGCTAAGAAATAGATAAGGATCAAGCTTCTTGGGGAACCTTACCCTCTTACTCCCTCACCCCCCCCCCCCTCAATCTCTCCCCCAACCGCCACCCCACCCAACATCCATTTAACAGCTTGTTGTACGAAGGAAAGATGCATCAACTTCAAAATGCATGTAATTATTACACACAGAGGTCCTCAGGCCATACCCAGACATCCTTAAGAGTGCTTAAGTGGTCAAGCAAGGATGTCCCATTCGCGATTGCATACGATCTTGTAACGCAAATAAAGCTTCGCCCACCTTCCGCGAATTCGGTTTACATCTACGGTAGATCTAAACATATCAGTATAAAGGGAGTGCTTTATAAAATTATAGCTATTATTGTTGCTCAATCCAAGGCATGCGGAGGATATTCGGAAGATCTTGGGGTCATTCTGAGTCTGTGGCATGCGAAAAAAGTAAGATCTCGACAAAATATTGCTACCGATGAGGTCTAACTCATTTCTCCTTAGTAACCAGCACGAATAATTTGAAATGTACAATCGAGTTTTCGTTAAATCAGTTTAGTTTTATTTTTTTGATAGAAACAAAGGCCTTATACGATCCTGAGAAAGCATCTTGTCAACAGTCAAAGGTGTCAACACAAAGGAAAATAGTGGCCGTGGTCTTGCACGGGCCCACTCCCCCCCCCCCCCTTCCTTTTTTACCTGCTGTAATAGTTCAGCCTCTATCATGTAAATTGCTTTCAAGATACATGCTCATGGCAATGTTGATGATGGGAGGACTTCGCGAATTAATTTTCAAGATCCATTAGAGTGCAGTTTCAATGGGCTTTGTCCGTGTTCCTCGAGTAATCCCGCTCGTTCTGAGGAGCTACATAATGTTCCCAGTCACAACGAGCAGAAAGACACCTAACCGAACAACGTCATACATCACATCGAATGACAAAGGATCGGTCGCTCTCAAATCCATTTGACAATGTGCCCGAGGTTTAAGGCCAGACTCGTTTCAACTCCTCAGCCGCTATGACCGATGAACTTCCAGCACGTTCAGCGTATCCCCTAGCCCTGGGGGCTAAGCGAGCGCGTGTTAGCGGGGGCTGACGAAAGGATCGGGCACGCGAGACAAAAGCAGTTTGCCCTCTAATCGAAAAACATTCATCAAAGATTGATCAAGTCGAAATCAGAGCATGAACAACACGGAAGATTGCAGGCGAGTTATTCAGGCGAGACATGACCCAGATGCCTGGCTTACATCAAGATAGGTATGGTAGCACCGGCGTAAATCCACTTTGAGGAGTGGGGGGGGGGGGGGGGGGGGGGGGTGATCGACTTTTTTGCCGATTTTTTTTTTCTGTCGAAATCACACTTAAATATAAACACACGCCCTCTTCCACCTGCACAGACCCACTTACACACATTTTAGTTTTAATCTTGCGCTCGCTCGCGAGCCAAAAATTACCACTTTTCTGGTTATCAATCGCATTTTCAAGTAGAAATTCTATAACATGGAGCGAGCGAAGCGATCGAGCCCAAAATAACCACTTTTCTGGTTTTCAATCGCATTTTCAAACAAAAATTCCAAAATATGAGCTAGCGAAGCGAGCGAGCCAAAATAAGCGCTTTTCTGGTTTCAAATCGCATTTTCAAATAGAAATTCTAAAACATGATGGTTTTTTATGACAAAAAAGTTTACTAAAAATTTTATTAACTGATTAATTCAAATATCATTTCTTCCTTAAAAAGTGTGGGGGATATTTGTACACGCCATCCCCCCTCTCAAAAAAGTGTGGGGGGATATATCCCCCATCCCCCGGGATTAACGCCAATGTATTGTAGTTATTTTCTTAGAAATTGGCATATCACGTTAACTATTGAATAGGTTTGACTTGACCTTGATTCTAATTTGATTTAATGACATATTTACTGACTTGTTTGAGCCCTGTGAAATTTCTGTAGTGGTAACACCATTTCAAGATTTTATTATTTTATAGGTTTGACTTGACCTTGATTCTAATTTGATTTAATGACATATTTACTGACTTGTTTGAGCCCTGTGAAATTTCTGTAGTGGTAACACCATTTCAAGATTTTATATTACACGGGCTACGGACTACTAGTATTACAAAAAAAAACCGGATGTAGTTTACAATTTCCTTCTTTACCCAAGTTCCCATGACAATATTATTGTTACATGTGTTCAGAAATTAGTCTTGACAATAGGTTCAGACGCGTCAATACCCACTCGAATGAAAAAAGAGCACTAGTTATCACAGATGTTCAGCTCCATATATACCATGCATTAATTATCCCAAGGCAATTGGCAGAAAGGCAGTTCAAAAAAAAATACGAGGGAATATCAAATCTGATTTCCCATTTTTTCAATAAGAGAGGGGCACTGAAATTAAATATTCATTGTGTAACCACAAGTTTATTGACTCGGCCTCTTGAATAATTATTGCATTCCCAAGTGATAAGGTTGAAAGCTACGGCAAATCTAGCAGAACCGGCACCAAAACCAACAAAATATTATTCTGAAATACTCGTTTTTCGTAAATCTCCTTGCGAAATGGAACGAAGTAAATGATTGAGAGTTACAGTCATTACAGACGCCAATTAATATTAAAGATGGATGATGATGGTGATATATTCGAGGGGTCATGTGGCAGATTTGAGGCATTGGCAGATTGGTGTGAATAACCGATCTACAACGTCATCTCAGCCCAAGGAACATCGCCCAGCTACTTGGGCGAAGCGAGGTGTAGATGACTCGTTACCCAAGCTGAACTGACAACCTGTGACCAAGGAGTTTCCAGAGCTGGAGTCACATCTAACTCATTCCCTTTGAACCATGTTCGATGCCGCCAGGCAAAAATATGTCAGGCATGTGCTTAACTGGACCTTCCTTGCAGATGCGTAGACAAAAGATTCCTGCCTGGCTTCAAACTTACGGGCCATTTTCATAGGGAAATATGTTTTTGTAATGATAATTACTTTTCGCTACCACTCGTCTGATAATACGAGCAGTACACAGTGCTTACCTTTAGAGGAGGCAAGCTAAAGGAAATGGTGCAAAATTTCGTGAAATATGAATCAAAATTACTCGGCTGGCATGTGTGGGCACTAATCTGACATGTAACAAATCATAAATAACTGTAATTTAACAAATTCCATTTTCATTTTCGTTTGCCGCGAGTAATCGGAAAAGTGTCAAATTGCGGGTTTTAGAAATGTAAAATTTTACTATTTTTCACAAATTAAAACTGATATTATGCGACATACGCAGATTTCCGGACACAATTAGGCTTTTGTATTCATACTTTATCATCTGTTCAATTTTCTCTCTGTTAATTCAAATAAAAAGTGAAATATTAACGATATTTTATTTGTGACAAAATCACTACTCAAGCTTTCCCATAATGTTGGCGGCATCGAACCTCGGACATCAAAGGCAAGAGCACACCCGTAAATTCTATTGAGCAACCTTAGAAAAGGACAGCTGCTTGAAATAATTTGTTGCCAGTTGGGACTCCAGCTCTTAAAACTCCTTGCTGTGATCATCATACGTGTCCATAATAGCCAAGTGCGTTGCCATGGGTGCAGCACTGCAGGGAAAGGGAGAGTCCCCCCCCCCCCTCCCCCATCACCAGCAACAACCGTCGAATGAGACTGAAGGGGAGATAAAATGGGAAAGCAGAAAAAAGCTGACAAAACTAGCAACCCATTGTCTTATTCGTCAATAATTTTCTTACGTCGATTAAAACCAGTGCCAACTAGCATGACTAGGTCGAAATGAATAATGGTTAATACCTGAATCATTCGGATGCGAAGCTCAGGACCTGGGATGCGAAATTCACGTCGCACATGACCTGTTGTCGAGCGTACTTCAGGGCCACCATACACTAATGTTTTTCAAATTTATGCACTATTCTCTCCAGAACCCTTGGTTACCCACTTTTCAGTGCACCTGTTATGCAAAATGGCATCAGGACCGTTGAATAAAACTTATCTTTACAGGTAACTCTGCCATCAATGGTAACTACCATGGTAACATTGAAACAGCCAGTCAAATTCAAGGTTTCCTTGAAAGTTACCACTGATGGCAAAGTTACCATCAGTGGTAAGTTTTATGCAACGGGGCCCTGAACAGATGCATTATTTCCTTATTCGAAAGTTCAAACGGAAATAAATATTTTACTACTGAACCTCATTCTTTGCAATAGGAACATACAAACATAATATAATGAAAATAAATTAGAATTATATTATCTTGAGAGGCACCGTACTTCAGCTGCAAGGACAAGACATTTTCCCTGCTCTCTCTCCTTTCACTTACATTTGGTAAAACAGGAATCGAAACAAACAAGATAAAGGCTACCTGGACTGTCCAAATAGGTTGCAAAGAATTGCAAAGTAGAAAAACCAACGAGGAGAATTTGTAAGCGTGACCTGTCCGCTGCGTGCTGAAAACGGTCAATGATTCAAACCACTCTTAAATGACTACACACAGAACAACTTTTACCCGCCTCGCTAGCTAATTTGCATACTTGGAATGCAAAGCTCGTTACCAACAATAGGAAATGCCATGGAATCCATTTTGCTTACGTTAGTTGTTATTATATTCCACATACTAAGAATGTTGCTGTAGGATTGGTCAAATCACGTGATAAAATGTAGTTTTGCCATCGATCACAGTACGTGACCCTGCAGTGTTAGCAGTTTTTGTGTTTCGCTGATCACTTCAGTCCATAGATTCACAACGCGTTATCAATATTTTGGGGTACGCGCGAAAAAAAAAGTGCGTGACCCCTGTGTGATTTTTGCCATCATTTTTGCCATCAAAATTATCTTTGCTTCTTTTGTGACGTCACAATTAGCTTAACAAATAGTATTGTCGAGCAGCTGAGGCTAAGCAAACCGCGCGCGTACTGTGCACCGTCACAAAATACACGCTAAAACAGGGGAGCGTTTCATGAAAAGACTTGTCGGATGTTTTATCCGACAAAGTCTGTTTTATATCCGACAGTTGCCATAGTAACGATGCTTCTCAGCCATCAAAATCAAGGAAAGATGTCAGATCTGACAACTTGTCAGAAAACAAATGTTGATGAAACGCTCCCCAGGAATGCATGATGCAGTTAACTTTAATTAAATATTCTTTTCTTTAATTTTCAAAACCAAATTCTTTCTCATAGAAAAGAATATATTTGTTCTTTATTTACAGTTAAATGTTTTCAGATGTGGAATATAAAGCAAATAATCATCTTCTGGTTTCAGGCAATGAGACAAACTATCACTTCCTCGGCGATCTAGATGTACACGCTATCTTTCCTCAGCTTCGCTTCGGAAAGATAGCTACATCAAGATCGCATCGAAGTGATAGTCTGACCATCACCTTCACCAGCGGTGATTATTTGCTTACTATGTCGAGCAAGCTTCTCATTTGTCAAGGGAAGCTTTTGTCCAACAAATATATGCATAAATTAGCGAACCAGTCCAATGGGTGAAGGTATGGTACGCCAATCAAGCCACAGAGAGCGTAACCATGCAAAATCTCATCGATACGTATAACCCTTTGTACACTATTCAAATAAACAAGCTAACCAAAATTTTGTTGTTGTTGTTTAAAGAACACCATCGCCTATTATGACAGACTGTTAAAGCGATAATCCACCTTCACTGCGGAAACACACAGGAAAGGACCGTGTCCTGTTTCCCAATTGCCCTTCCTGCAGAAAATAAACCTGTCATGTAATTACGCTAAGGATGTCTACTAACGGTAGGCATAGTATTACTATGTAAGCAGACATAGTAGTACTATGTTAGCGTATATAGCAGTACTATTTACCTAATGTAAGCAGACATAGTAATACTATTTACGCTGGCGTGCAGGTTTTATATTGTATGCCCGTGCTGACTGCATCATCATAATTTAGAAATACAGAAAGTTGGTCCTGATCTATGCACCATTATTAAAATATAACAAAAATTTTCTGTACCCCTAATCAGGGATTATAAGTTCAGAATTCGGCCAGGCAAACTTAAAACCTAACCCTAACCATAACCCTACGGTTTGTGCCGATCCTATCCTGACCCTATCATTGACAATGCCTTAGCTTCACACCAATGTTGCGATTAAGTTGCAACCAAATATTGGCCACACTTATTTAATCTAGAAACAATGTAGCACTGAAAATGACAATTATCGATATCATTTAAGGGAGTTGCAAGATTCAAGTATAGCAGTCTGGGCAGATGTGTTGAAAACTTGAGACAATGCTAATTCAATATAAATGAAACACATCAATGACCTTTCTTTAATTAATTGGTTTCATTGCAACACATAATGGATATATATTCACAGACCTGTCCACCAGGCTGTTTAAAAAGAAATGGGTCATTGAGATTCCTGAGTAGTCAGTCATTTATCAACATTGCTGCACAAAATTTACCACGAAATAGTTCGTCGAATCATAGGTAGTAAAAATGCTTTCACGGATACAGAACAACCATGCAAAAGCGAATAATAAATATATCGCTAATGATATCACAAGCATATCGTCGCGTTTGGAGCTAGAAGGGCGTTAACTCATATCATTTCATACAGATTTAATGCCCTTCTGGCTCAACGATATGACTGTTAACGACATGTTTCATTCAGGTTGAATAGGTTTGCACCAAAAAAAACCCCCAAAAAACAAAACCCGATTCAATTCGATTTCGCTTATCAATTTCAAGCACATACTTAAAATACTTTTAAAAAAAACAAACACACACACACACACGATTGATTCTTCCACGAGACATATCGTTGTTCTGCGAATAATAATGCATCGAAATGGAGGCACTTGGCATCACTGTCACCGACTGCAAGTATATAATGCAAGTCACGTATTCAATAGTATATATACGTAGATCATAATTATGCCATGCAGTAGCTTTCGACCAAACGATTGCACTTGCAAGGTCACTACTTGGTTTAAAGCGTTTAGTTACCCTAACCCCTCACTCACCCTGTATACCCGGTAATGCTTACCCCCCGATGTAACAGGCATCCCTCATTAGTTAATGTACAATCGGTCAGCAGGGAAAGCTCTTAGGTATATAATATTAGGCACAGAAAAATGTATGAATGCTTAAAACAGATTCCTATTGTTCACTGCGCGACCCGGACGATTGTAAACGATTTACTTCAAGGTATATCTAGGCTAATTTCAAAAAGGTATTTATAAACAAATCTTACCATGTAGCATATCTTATTAATATTACTGCACCCCAAAAAAAATCCAAAACAAACAAACAAACAAAGCCATACCTTTATTGTAATTCACCCAAATGGGTTTCTATCCTGTAGAGAGTTTTAAATTCCAAATTACAATATCCGTGATTAGCGGTCACTCCACAGGCAGGAAAATGTGTATTTTCAATGGAAAGCAAGCGGTGCGTGTGTTTCCTGCAGACGCTGCTTCGCTGAATGAGCTAGGAGTCAAGTGCGATTGCGCGTGCCATGATGTTGTAATGAGGACGTGCGGAAAACGCACGCGTCCGTCGCGTGCGTGTGCTATTAGTGGTAATGGATGTCTTGAAGATTCTGCAAACAGCCTGCTAAATTTGTGATTTCGCTTCGAGAAAGCTTGCTGATTATAGAACAAGGTCGCGGATTACAGAGGCATTACAGCGGACGATGACAGGAAGATGGCCTTTTTTCCCCTTTCTCTCTCCCTTCGAAGGCTTTGGGTGACAAAGATGGCATTCACTGAATAGTGTCATACACTGCCACATATTCACTGCCAAAGCTACACCTGGATTTAAGCAATGCATCGGTGATTTTTGTTTTTTATTATCATTATTTAAAGCAAGAGAGGGAGAGAAAATAATCATTAACTGGAAATGTGTTCATTTTCATCATAAGGAAGCACAAAACAAATATTCAATGTAAACAATTTCAATTATGCCATTACCAAAACCTAAGTTAAAGAATATCACAGCAAGGCTCCAAAAATGAATAGACTTGAAAAGTTGAAGATAAAATTAGCGTAGGACTGGCTACACAGTGAGCAACTAGCTGTTTAGTAGCCGCTTTGTAGCCGTTTTTCTCTCTTTTGTAGCCGCTACCTTGCAAGGAATGGAGACCATTTCATATACGTTGGCCACAAGATAGGCTAACATTATAACATAATTGATAAATAAAGTTGTGCAATGAGACTTCTATACAGGAAAAACCCACGTCCATCGCTGTATTCTAAATAAAACAATCAAAGGGTACAACAAACAGGATGACAAAACTCTAGGGGAAAAAAATCCTGCTCTGAAATTCATGTACGCCTACTCACATCATAGGCATTGACTCAACTATAATGAGACAAGACGGTAAATTATGTACCCTGCCTTGTTTAATTTTTCCTACTCAACAACTTCCGCTCTCCCTCCCTTGCCTCATAACTCCAGGCGATATCAAACTTCGGAAATACATATCTTTTCCGGGACCCCGCTAAGAATTCCCTATCGTGTACACTTGAAGTCGTCTCCCTTTAAATACAGAGACTTGAAGGGATGCCTTTCAACGAACTCGTCAGGCATGATATCAAGAGATAATGCTTAGAATCTATTGTACGACGGGGGAAAAATGCATTTGGTGTATCTTTACAAGGGAGCTTCGCCGATGCCTGCATGCTTTGCAAGGTCCAATAAAATCACGTACCTTATTCAATCACCATTCGTAGGCCTTTCAATGATGTTTCATTAAAAAAAATATGCAATACATTTACACATTATTCAATTCGGTTGGTGCTATGTTTATGATTAAAACATGATGAGCGTACTATTGTTATATGGAAACATTGTAATTGTTAAAAAAAAAAAAAACCAACGTTGACTGTAAAGCATTATTTATAACAATGATCCAGTTTCCAAGACAATACTCCTGCAAAGAAATATCTGTCTCTAATCAGTTGCGGAAACAGGAGAGGGTCACTTGTCTACCGATACATCCCCCCAGTGTATACAGCTTCCAACACTCTATGCACTCATGATACCACCTGTTCTGGAGCCTATAGACCAGGATTTACACCCATTGGTCTTCAAGATCCAGTTCTAGAACTTGTATGTTTTACAAATGCTCCACCTAGTAAAATGATAGCTGTTATAACACAATACAATCCGAACCTGCATTTTACTTTCATGTAAAAGCTACTGTACGTTTCCCTAAATTGGAAAGAAAAAGCTGAACTGACTTAATTGAAGTGAACATATTACGATTAAACTGCTCTTTCCAAAGAGCTTCGGAAACTTTTACCGCCGCAACGGTATCAGCACACACACCATTTCAAGACATTATCCTACCAGGTATCCATTTTCCTCATCTGAGGAAAATGGATTCGAACCTCGTGCCTTGTGAGGAACAGCCGAGTGACCATTAGCCCATAATGGAATGGTAGCGGGGTTTACGAAATTGTCAGTGGAGGTTAAATTTGCCGAGTACAAGTGCAAACATATATTTCCGTAGAGGGCGGATACCGTTCTCATAATGTGGTAAATAGACACAAAAGATAGCAAACATAAACCAGAAATTCTTTCTTCATTGCAATGTTAATGATGTTTGCCACTGTCACGACTGTCGAGCGTTTCGAATGCAGAGAGAGTGCTGTCTACCATGTATTTCCAATACGTCCGAAAATAGACATAGACAGTCCATCCTTTCACACAAGTAATAATAGACCGATTCGTTCCCGACATCAATATCATGTACGTCAGTAGTTACCCCCCCCCCCCCCCCCCCTTTATCATATATTGAAAGATCAGCGAATTAGGCTAATTAAGTCAATTAATTAAGAGCGCTAACACATGCATTATGGAGCCAGCCCACACGGCCATGTGTAAACAAATGAGTATCAACGCCATCGCTCCGAGTCCACAATCATGTAAATATTGAATTTGTTATTAAACCACACATGATTTACCTCGCAAGCAATGTTACTACAACAAGATGCAAATTATGATGCTCGCAATCATATTAAAGCACTTGAAAGGCTTTCGTCGTCACTCGGTATGTGAAAACTTTGCCCAAAATTTCTTCTCCGGTTTGCGATCCCATTATTCCCGAAGAAGATGTGTGCTTGCAATAAATTATTATTGCCTGGTTTATCTAAAGATTTATTCCTTGATTGATTTTTTTTCTTTGACCGATTTCATTGGCACAACTTTATTTCTCCCCCAAAGATAACACAATAATGAATTGAGATATATATCGATCGACTGACTGGGTGAATGATAAAGGAAGCATGTGACTGTGCATCTTCTACTACGTTATTTTGATGACTGCTTTCATTTTGCTCAACTTTCGTTAGTTATATCATACTTTTAAAGGGGGTACCCAATGCTGAAACAATGTTAGCTCATTTAAAAGAGCATGATTTTATTAGCAGAAAATCATCTGCCTAGAGTTTTTTTAAAAAGTCGTGTTGCCAAGGAAACCCCCAAATGTGGTTAGATTTCATGATATTTTTGACCCCTCAGCTGTGACCCCGTTTCAACTGGGTACCCACTTTTACGTCAAAATGACGTCAAAGTGGGTACCTTGTCGCCCACTTCTAGCAAAATGCGCGCAATGTATAATACATATTGTACAGTCTAGCGCGCAGCACAACTGCAATGCGCGAAGCTGGGTACCCACTTTTAACGTCATACCTCAAACTCAAATTTTTTGGTCAACTCTTGACTTTTTATGAGAAAATTATCCAAAATGCATTGATTTCGATTGAAAATCATCAAGTTTTTAATGTTATTCTTCTTAGAATTCTATTCTCGATCATATATATAAAAAAAATACCATTGTGTAATCACTTTAAATGGATAGGCCTAACGATCATCAGGGTAATCACTGTACAGAATACCTCATCTTCTGTTATTCGTACAAACCGGTATAATTTAGGAGCTAGTGATACGCATATGTGCACGTGTGTGTTATCTCTCTAATTGAAATCAGTGGATCTTATCGTTAACTGCACATGCACCCGTTCCCCTTTAGAAGTGAGAGCCTTGGTTAATCACCACAAACTGATTCTCATCTCCTCCAAGATGTCGAAGCATTCCAAGCAAAAACCAAAGCAGGAAAGTCATCACAGGAGTTCTATCAGCTACACAGATCGACTGATGACAGAGTATGTTCAGGTGGAATGTGGAATGTTTTATTCTGATTTTCTGAAAGTAACAAAATTTATCATCATCAGCACCGTCTAGAAGTGTTTAAAGATAGGATCGGATATCGAAGAGCTTCTCTCAGGAAATTCTGTACCAAAGATAAACAAATAATATCTTCATGATCTTCCTAAAGTCTTCTTGAAATAGCCAAGGGCCCTGGGTAGATTACTAAAAGGCAGCATGAAATACATGTAGTCTGCTTTACACTGACATACGAAGTGTAAACTGAGCTAGTTCTTCCACTTTTCTTATATCAGCTAAGCAGTTACAGCTCAGTGGTCTCATACCCAGATTTCTCCCCCTCCCAAAATCCAAACGGTAGTTCAACTTGTAATGTGCGTCCGTCAGATACCAAGTATGATTGCAAGTGACACTGGAGAGTAGTATTTTTTTATGTTTTGATGACTGTTTTATCCGCATGATTGGTACAGGTAGATCAACAAAAGACTTATGCCTTGCAAAAATATGAATGGGGCACTTTTGCAAGAAGCTGGGGGTTCCGACTCAGAATCTCTTGAAATTAAGATTACCACTAATAATATACCACTGATGCCTCACTGGTTGAAGGAACTACGGGTACTAGTCTTGCCAGTAAAAGTAATTTGTAATCAGGATAGTTATGATGACGGAGGTCCTTTTTAAAAATTGATAAAACGATGATATGTAACCAGGCATTTATGTTTCCTTCTACGTAACCGGTCATTAGAAAGTGCTAATGATCGGTTATTAGCCTTTTCAATGACCAGACAGTTTTAACGTCTGGATGTAACTTTAATTTGTCAGTCGACTCAAGATCTGTGGAATTTGGGATGAGGGTGATAATAGTACGTAACCAAGCATATCATATATGATCAGGCATTAGCATATTTATACACCCTTGGTAGTATGATTAAACATATTCGGATATTCAAAGGAGTAGAGTGAGTTTAATGTTCACTTATAAATACCTCACTGGTACTGCTTCAATAATCTTCAATCAGTATATTATTATTCTTAAGTACAAATTCTTAGGTACAAATTTTAGGAGAGACAATAATCCCAATCAGCTACGAAGTATAAGTAGTAGGTATAGTAGTATAGCAGTAGTAGTAGCAGTAGTAGTAGCAGCAGCAGCAGCAGTAGTAGTAGTAGTGGTAGTTAGTAATAATAGTAGTAGCAGCAACAGACGCAGCAGAAGTAGTAGCAGTAGTAGTAGTAGAAGTAGTAGTAGCAGTAGTAGTAGTAGTAGTAGTAGTAGAAGTAGCAGTAGAAGTAGTAGTAGTAGAAAGAGGAGGATGAGTAGTAGTAGCAGTAGTAGCAGTAGTAGTAGAAGTAGTAGTAGTAGCAGTATTAGCAGTATTAGCAGTAGTAGTAGTAGAAGTAGAAATAGTAGTAGCAGTAGTAGAAGTAGTAGTAGTAGTAGTAGTAGTAGTAGTAGAAGGAGGAGGAGGAGTAGGAGTAGAAGCAATAGGAGGGAGGAGAAGTGGCAGAAGTAGTATATTTGTAGTGGTTGTTGTTGTTGTGGTGGTGGTGGTGGTAGTAGTAGTAGTAATAGTAGTAGTAGTAGTAGTAGTAGTAGTAGTAGTAGTAGTAGTAGTAGTAGTTGATGTTGTTTTTGTTGTAGTAGTAGTAAGTAGCAGTAGTTGTTGTTGCCATTGTTGTAGTAGTATTACAGTAGCGGTGGTGGTGGTGGTGGTGGTGGTAGTAGTAGTAGTAGTAGTAGTAGTGTAGTAGTAGTAATAGTAGTAGTAATACTAGTAGTAGTATTTGTTGTTAAAGTAGCAGTATATCGGAATTATATTGATCTGTGGGTATGTACTTCTTTCTCAAGGTCATAGTAGTGTCGATACAGTGAGGAATACATGAATGACTTATGTCTTTTTTATGCATTATAAAGCGGACATTGGGTGACAACCGGGAATTGAAATGGTGAACGGACTTCCTCAGACAACATGTACGATATTTCACACTAACTCTGCAGCACTTCCTGCATTTGACAAATCTGTAACACTGTCAATAAAATTGTAACCAGGAAAGTAAAAAAATACACAAGAGTTGAACTATGACAGCAATGACTTTCTGTTTCGGTGAAAATGAAAAATGACGCGGAATGCACGTTTATTGGCATCGCCTCAAATTGATATTAGCGTGCTCGACAGCGATAGAAATTGATTGCTGATTTCCGTCCAGAGTCATCCGAACAGCCTTCAACAAGTGCCTCAATCAGAGGGCAGTCACTCCATGAAAGTCCAGTTACCTGTTAACCCCTCTTCTACCGCCCCCACCCTCAGCATTACAACAAAAAGCATACTCTCTTAAAGAAGTGGGCCTTGAAGATATGGGGGAGTTTTCCGCCACAGGCCGCTGGAAATTGTGGCTTGAGGGCTGGTCGATTTGTTGTCTATCTGTTGATAGGTATAATGTAATCCAACACTTTCCGAAACGGGGGGGGGGGGGCCCCCCCCCCCTTTGATTTCCGCCCATGCCAGTGAACATGGTGAAGACGAATGGAAATCCACTCTTTACAGAGTCATATTAAATCTTAATCGACTCCAACGTAGTCGTTATAATTATTCTTATCCACTATTCTGAGAGTGAATTTGCACTCCTTAACGAAGTGGTCTCCAATAAGACTTCTCAGGAGTACGTTTCCATTCCTGCCAAGTTAGAATCTATGCTGCTTGTAGTCTGGCTCTGGCAGCACAAGAGTTAAGTCGCTGCTATCTGTTGAGTCAGAGAATACGACCATGACGACGATGTGAGCGTGACCATACAGAGCATTGACCCGAACTCTCTGATCATGGTAAGCTGGCAATTAATTAATCTCTAATCAGTTGTACCCCGTCCGGAAAAGGTTAGACAATGATGATTAATATTATTGCACTATTGTGTCTTCCAAGTTGTCAATTTGTACCCTAATATATATGTCTGTGCAGGAGTGAACAGAAAGGCGACCGCGTGGCAGAGTGGGTACACCTGTTATAGTACTAAGTCACTGTTTTATTAAGTGTTAATTATGCAACAAAGCCACCTGTTAAACCGAATACAAACCAACAAGGATGCTTCAAAGTTTACACCTTTAAAGGTTTTTATTCAAGATCCGATTTAGGAATTTCCCATGGTTTTACATTATGATCTGAAAGGAAAAGGGAAAAGGAAACAGGAAAAAGTTATATCGATTCCCTTTCATTCACTCTCCATTGTGATAGAAGTGTGGTTCAATGACCCCAAAAATATGTTTATCTTTGCCAAAATATGACTTGTGTCCTTTCTTGAATTGGATAAATATGATTCAGACTACTGGTATTAAATTCATTCTATTTACAAAACCCTCGTTTCATCTTCTCGCCCCTTCTCTTCGAATGAACATCACAATGGGAGATGATAAAGCCAAATGCATTTTAAAATCCATTCTTGTCTGCTTGTGATAAGTTGTCAACGAGAAAAATGCAGAAGTTCGGAGCGATATTTGTGTTGACTAAAGCTCACTTAAAATTGCAATGTAATAGAGAAAAAAAAATCAAAAGAGTCCGAAAAGGGAGCAGACAAGACATCAGTGAGATTGTCAGAAAAGGAAGCAGGACATGAAGACTCTCTCTCTCTCTCTCTCTCCCCCCATTTCTCTTCTCCCCCTCACTCTGTCTCGTTTCATCAAACACAAAATCTTGAAGAAAATAGGAAAGGGAAATTCAACAAAAGCTGATGAGGGAAGCATCTGCTTCATCGCACACAGGTGATGGAGATTGGAAAACAAAACGGAGATGCTCCAGACGAGATCGGTTTTCCTTTCTAATTTCAATTTTTATCAGCTTCAAGGTTTTAGGGTCACAGGCGTAGCCCAGCAACGGACCTCCTACTTCGGTTTTTATGGAGAACGGAGGCGCTGTAATTTCAACACCACAGCTTATTGTTTTTAAAAGAGAAATGGTTGTGACACTTTCAGGAGTGCAGTTACAGGTAAAATCATGGGGCCCAGAGTTCTGACTACCTAATTATCATCCCATTAAATTAGTCTTTAATAAAAGCTTCCAGACAAATTGAATCCTGCCACGAGCATGACTAACACCCAAACATGTAAAATCACTTATGATGAAAGACCATAACCATAACAATTCATTCATTTGAACTTAAAGGAGAAGTCTAGGCGATTTCTGTAAGCATGGATCATAATGAGAAAAAATTCAGCAGCTAGAAAATGTCTTACTTTACCCGACATACCCTAGGATTACCGAGTAATCAACAATTAACTTGTATAAACAGTAGTTCTAATACGAGCCCATTTTCATCCACAATACAATACCCGGGCCCAGTGACGGAGCTGATGCACCGCAGGCAGGCCAGGCGATGCAAGCGATATGCGTGTACGACATTCCGGCTCGAAGTGGTCTTCGCTCACTTTCTTATAACTTCGAAAATTTCTAAGTTATGAAGTCGAATTTGTCCGTTCTAATGTCATTAATCTATCAGGCACATCTCTCCCTGTCCGTCAGGGGATTTGGGATTGCAAAAAAATCTTCTCTTCGGAACAGAACTGGTGTGATTTGTACACCCAAAAGCTAGACATATCGGCATTTTGCATAGAGAATGTGCAGAGAATAAGTGCGCATGCGCAGTGCAACTGTATCGCCTACGTCACACGACCAATGACCATATTTGGGTTTCGGTGGGAAATTCAATTATTCCGAGTAAAAGAGCCAACATTTGATCGGTATTTAAAAATCACAGAAATCACTTTGATAAATGAAAGTAGCATATGATTTTCTGTTAGCGTGGATTTTAAGCTTTATAGTGTAATTTTAATGAAATCGTATGGACTTCTCCTTTAAACCTGCCTCAAAATATCACGAAAACGTACATGCCATTTTGCATAAACGACTGTATCAGTGGGTAAGTGATTTCCGTACATGACCAATAACTTTTGAATATGAATCAGTGGAAAATAGGCCTACTAAGGAGACGTGAAATCTTTGGCTCCCCCAAAAACAATCCAAGGAGTTCTGGATTTTTTAATGTTGTGGTAAAATAATGAAAAATTTAAAAATCAAAATTGTTGTTACATAACTATTTTATTTTATTTGATTTTTTATTTTTTTGGTTAAATTAAGAGGATACCATCCCACAGCCCAACATCATCGCTTTTTCATCGGCTACAGTGTCGCCTTGCACCTGTTGCGATCCTACCTGAGATCTGACGCATCTTCACGTTCCCTGGATCCACCGCTAGTCCTCGGGGATTACCCCACGGTATTGAACTACTTTCCCCCTGATGAAAGCCAATTGCTAGTCTCCTTATTAAGACCCAATCATGTCATCTCATGACAGTTTCTCAAAGTCACTTAACTTGGACTTATACCTTTCTGACTCCAAGCAGAGGATGTGTGAACTTAAAAAGGAGAAATGTTCCGTGTCAGGCAACCATACTCTCGATAGGATAAATACTACACCTAATGCTGAATCATTCTAATAAAAACCTTATTTACCATTATGAGTGTAAAACAAACAAAAAAAATGAGATGATTTTTTGTCTATGGTGAAAGTGAAAGAACGAGCATCGAGGAAAAGTTGATAAGTTGTCTCATCACACGGTTTGAAATTATGCTACGTACTTTCTAAACATGCTAAACGCGACAGAATAGCCGGTAATATCTTAGATATATGTTCTTCACGGGGAAAAAAACGTGTTTCAAAATGTTTCTGCATTTTTTCCTGGGGTTGCCTTTAGATTTAAAATAATCTGTATTTAATTTCCGTCGAATTCAGAATATCGGGAGTACGAAGATTGTTCAAGGTAAACTATCAAGGTAAACTACAGCAACCCCAAAATAACCTAGATGAAATTATCAACAATTTAGAAAAGTCCATAGAGACTTTCTATTTATCCCTTCCTCTCCAAGTTTCTGAAACCACAGAGCAATATGGATTTTGACTTGCTCGTAAACGTTTGGTGGTTTTCGTCCCTCTAAATCACTTTCTGAAATTAATTTTCCTAATGAAAGACGAAATCCCCAGCAGACAAGTCACAAGAAGTAATTTGTCAAAAGTAATTTGCAAACGTTCACCAGAGTATTAAAGTGCTCCTGGACCGCGGTGTGTGAGGTTACATGAATCAAGGTGTTTTTTTTTTTTTTTTTTTTTAATAACTTTGCCCTACGCTGCAGGTTTTAAATTGAATTCCTTTCTGTTCCTTGCTTCTTGTTTTAACCCATCCCACTTTTCTTCTTCAAAGTGGCAACATCAGTATTTTTCTTTTGTCATGTTTATTGTTTAAGTCCCAAGAGTATGTGTGTGGGTGCGTGTGAGGGTGGGTGAGGGTGTGTGTGTTTACTCGTGTGTGAGTTCGGGCTAGAAATTTCAGCAAAACATTTAGATCACTCCCCTCCCTCCCTCCCCCCCCCCCCCCCCCTTCCTCCAAACGGGTTTACGCCGGTGTTCTGCAGCCTGCATGAACCTAATGTTTGAGTACTTGAATGCCCAAGAACATGAAGAAGGTTATTTATGATTTAAATGTCAAATCACTGTCGGCCTTAAGGTTTTCTTTATTCATTCCCCTCCAGAGGTAGGTGAAAATGAATCACGCGGAAGAGATTTAATGTATGTACAAGTCAAAAGAATGTCGGAACTCCGGTCCCAATTTAGAATACTGTACAAGTGACATCTTCAGACACGCGAAACTGTGCCGGGGGTCACGGGGATGCGCCTGAAGTAAGCCGACATTATTTTGATTCCGATCTATGAGACATGACCTGTTTCTGAAAGGTTAAAAGCTTCAAAGGTAAGACATGCATTCACGGCTTTGATTATCAGTCCTTTTCACAATTTCTTTTTCAGTAGTAGTACTCTGCGTACTTTGCACAAGTTAGAGGTACAAATATTGTAGAATTCAAAAGTTAGTAACATAAGGCTATGAAAAAATGGAGTATAGAGAAATGACTAAATATTTAATAAGGGCAAACTGGATAAAAGAAAAAAAACGGTTTTCCCAAGTATCAAAGCAAAATACTTGACAGATTTTTGGACATATTTTTGTTATCAATATCAAGAATGCCATTTTTTTTTTTTTTTTTTTTTTGCTGTCTATTTGAATAATTGGAAATGAATGTGTTAAATTGAATTGAATTGAAATGAAAGATGCAATCAAGCGATTGTATATCAAAATAAACAGATGCAAGCCAGTAGCCGTGTAGGTAACGATATGATATTACTGGTATACGAAATTTGATATTCCATCTTACTGACATTTTGACAGTTTGTCAAAGATGGGAGTTATTTTCTTATTAATTGTTGTTTTGTTGTTGTTGTTGTTGTGACTATCCATAGTTCATTCCAGCGTCTGAGAGAGCTGAAACTAGATTCAAACCTGTCAAATGGAACGGATACATAGACAGAATATCTTATCAACGTACAAAACCTGCATCCTAATGCTCCTCGGCGCAGGCTCCTTTTGCCACAAATGCACTCATTCTTGAGGATTTTTACTGATGCAGCAACAACAACACCAGGAAAAGAAGACGGCACAGTGACCTAAATTGATGGTGGAGCGATCGATTTCCTTTCCATCACCCTCCCCACTCTCCCCCTTTCTGTCGAAGTGACATCGATACGGACTTTGACACGGAACGACGAAAACATGACCCGGACAATGCAGCCGCAAGGCAGGTAAAACAACACGAGGAGAAACCACCGAACATTCTCTGGTGACGACCGATGTCAAAGCATGATTTTCTTTACCTACCATGCATAAACGCAGGTTAGACATCTCACTTTCCATTCATGCCAGTACACGAACTTTTTTCAATGGAAAGCATTTTCTTTTATATAAAGATTGAAACAGGATATATATATATATATATATATATATATATATATATATATATATATATAATGTATAGATTTTTCAATATTCTTATGCTAAAGTGGAAGAATATCATAGGTACAAAAAGTCAGAGGAAAGGAAACATCTCCAAATGGAGGCATATTTCAAGTCACTAAAGTAAAATCTATTATAGGCATGATAAGTAAGATAAAGATTTTTATGTGTTTGAGCCCCCCGTGTCCAGTGATTTTGGGTTTTTTTTTTCACTGATTGTTTTGAGTCGATTGACTACTTAGTTAACTGTGAAGGATCTACAACATCACAAAAGTAGACAGATCATGAACCTAGCATAACGTGTTAAAATTATTTCAAAACGCATGTCTAAGCATCATCCAAAGACAATATCCTCGAAGATATGTCAGGATATTTTTCGGTATTAGCATCACATATCCTTTCGTCATCTATGCTAGATATTCTGGTTAGACGAAAACAACTTAACAGATCTGTGCTGCTGTCATGGCGATGATAAAGGAAACAAGGGAAAAATAAGAAATAATTCACATCCTGGCCAACGTGATTCGCTGGTAAATCAAGATTCCTTTCCTTGCTCATAATGCCGTGGACATGTGAAAAAAATCATAGTCTAATGAGCATCGTTACAGATGTGAATTGCACCGTGCAGAGTATGAACAGAATGCAAGGCAGTTGGCTCATAAAATAGACAAGAGACTTGCAAACACACCAAACACTTTTCTACTGACCGACATCGATTTTATAGTTGAACCTGTCAGTTCGGAGGGGCGACACACAGGGAAGAGTTCCACATAGAAGAATCTAACTTTGATGCAGGATCATGTTCGATTAGCTTGGCGGTGTCTACAGAGATACTAACAATATATCTACAAGTCTTGTGATTGAATCAATCGACGTTGTTTCAAATAACAGATTATGATGCGGCATCGTCCGAACGAGGAGACTGTTCGCGTTGGGGGGAAGGTTTTTCAGAGTCCGTACGTTTCATGATACTAGGCTAGCTACCATAGCTGGCACGGAATTTTGCATGTTTTTTCAAGTTTGTCCGTGATTTTGGTCATTATCTGAATCACTCTAAGCTTTCTAATGCTTTTCTCACGAGACGTGTCATTTGATTTCCAGTGCGTTATCACTCTAAACAAGCCTATGAAGAAAAAAATCCGCCCATAAGCCAGTCAGTGAGAGCCATGCTTGTAATGATCACTTTGCAGTCATCCTGTCTTTCATGTTACCCTAACATAGCACTTGCAATAAAGCTCAGCGGAAGTACTTACCTGTAAGCAGCAGACCTTTGGATATGACAGTTAATGGTAGTCGTTTCCTCTATCGCATTCAGAATCTGTGCAGTTAAGAAAAAAGGGTAATCATGTCAGATAAATTTCCTTGAAAATAAGAGAAAAGGTATTGGATAATTTCATATATCATGAGGAAGTGAAAATACAATGACGCTTTAACTTTCAGTTGCTGTTTTGTGGTGTCATTTCCCGATAAACACGTGACAAAAATACACAAAAAAGCTACAATTCAATTCACAAGATTAGAACAGGAAAGAAAAAAGGAAAATTTCGTAAAACTGTTCATTCCATGCACTTATGTTTAATATTAAAAAATCAGTTCATTAACAATTGGAAGTGAGAAAAGGAAAAGTACGCAGGGATTGGTAGACTATCAGTATATCTTATTATGATATACTGATATGCAATAAGCAATACCATTTACGTACATAGTAGGCCTACGCATAGAATAAACGGTTGATGATAGACACAATTGTGTAGTAATCAAACACACTGCCGTGAGAAAAAAAAAGTCATGTTTTCCCTATCTTTTTGCCAGATACTATCCTAGAGAGGTTCGATTCGTGTAAGTGCGTAAGAGTTCGGCAAACAGCAAATCAGAACTGAAGAGGCATATTCACTTGAGACGCCCTCTAGGCTGGCCAAGGAAATCTATGATTGGCACCTTCAAGTACCGCCTGCAACTATCCTATTCGAAGGAGGAGGGAGGGGAGGGGGTCGTCCAATCTGAAAGATTTTCGACCAAGAGGTGGGTACAGCCATTACGGTATCATGTGTCATGTCTCTAAATCGATAACTGAGAGATTGCTCTTTAAAAATGCACAACAACTAGACGTAATTTCTCGAAGAGGAGCTGTAACAAAATGTTTCCTTTGGATGGATTATGGTACACATGACTGCTGTGTCCCCTCCCCCTCCATTCAGAGACCAGGGGAGCGTTTCATGAAGAGTTTTGTCGGTGATTTTCACTGACAACTGTTATAAGCTACTGAAAATCCTCGCATCTGATTGGCTGAGAGCAAATTAGTCGGTGAAAATCACCGACAAGACTCTTCATGAAACGCTCCCCTGGGTATGCCATTGCCCCTGACACAAATGAACCACAGTCTTTCGCCCAAGACATCTCCTCACAAGAATACCAGAAGTAATTCAAGTCAAAAAGGAGAAAATTGACATAATTTCTGACTAGTCCTACGGGTTGTAAACTGTTGTCATGGTTGTCGTTGTGGAGAGACGACAACCACTTCGGTCACTTTATTTGATTGCGTTGGTTTTGCGAGTTCTCCTATATATTTCTTGCAAAAAATTTCATTTTGGAGAGCACACGGTCCGATGGAGAAATACTGACGCATCTTGTCCTTCACACACTGTTGCTACTTTTTTAGCTTTTGAACTTTTTTAATCAAACATTTTTTATTAGAATCACAAGCAACATGCTGATGAAAATTCCATCTCAAGATCCCATTTTTTATAACCATTTTATGTCTGCAACATCTAGAAGTGTTTCCGTCGCTATCCAACTTCGGGACGGGACTGGCTTGGCATGAAATCGATGCTGGAATTTGTGGTTCGGACTACCAATGAGGTATCGAGTCGATTCTGTCGAGGAGAACCAGTAAACACGTATATCTCGATGTGGGGTGAATGACTTCAAGTGATTGGAAGCCTAAGGTAAAGACCCATAAGCTGTGAAATAGTTTTAAATATTTCATGTTTTATGAGTGAAATATAGTAAAACGATTTCACGAGCTGAAAGATGCAGCAGCTTCATTCAACGATGTGTCTGATGGTGAGAAACAAGGTTGGTCAGGTGACGTGCAACCGCCCGATCAAACGTCTGTATTTGTCCACTGTTTTACATACTATTTTTTTTTAGTCTCACATCAATGGGGTTTTCGGTTTTCAGTGGATTGCCCACAAAGGATTTTCCTAAAAGACGTAAGGAGGGAAGGGGGGAAGGGGTGGGGCGGCAAATGAAATCGCTTTTAATCAGCGGTTTTGTTTCGATAATATAGTTGAAATATTTGACAATTTAAAAAAAAAAAAACTCTTCATAATCATAAGACCACATTTTCACTGCGCTTCACGATGACGCGTGCACAATGTTCTCAAAATACTGAAAAACAAATGTGGAGATATAGTAATATATCAATGGTAATGCAATAACTATAACATGCATAATTAGCTACTATGCTCAGCTTGTTGGTCACACTGGATTCCGAGAACACAATTTATTTTGGACAATAACAAACCTGAAGTACTCTATACCGGCTATAAGGACTGTCGCAATGTATGGTGTGCATGTATTATAATGCACTGTACAAGTGTAAGAGTCGACAGTGGCAGCCTATAGTGCTTGTGCCATGAGTCGACTTAAGCTGTTGATAGTTTTTTTTTAATGCAAATTGTGGCTACCTCTCCAACTAGTAAATTTCATGATCTCATGATATTGCTTTCTTGTGAAATTTCCTCGTTTTTTATTTAAAAAAGAATCAAGCCATCCAATGATTTTTAAAGTCATCCAGCTTCAACCCTTTCTATCTTTCTCTTTTTTTCTGTTTTTTCTTTATTTGAAAATAAATACAATATCGTCAAAATATGACAAAATCATTAAAACAAAATAAAGATAAACAAATTATTTCTCTCTTTTTACATATCCCATGTTTCATTCCTCCCCCTACATTGCTCTCATTTTCTCACTCTGCATAAAGTCGCAGTCTGAGATCCCTCCGATTATGTGAACAAGTGAAATTAGCCGCTTAAACATTGCATGAGCACGTACTACGGTGTCCGACAAGACACGGAAGCATGAAAACAAAAGTGGTTTGTTCGACCACGAAAATCTCATGAATATATTTCACCTATAGTTCCTTTCGTGAAGTCACAACAGTCGCACTTGTCCAAAGTGCACATCATGTCCAATGTGTAAACTCTACTGTAAAAAAAAATCAAACGAGAGAAAAAAAATAGTTCCTGCTGTTAACTTTTAGGGATTTTATATGTTAAAATGGTTAATGGCGAAATAAAGAACAAATCCAGAATGACAACAACGGGGACACTATATCGTACAGGAAAAACATTGCGTGGCTGTAATAATTTTTTCGTCTGTGAAAGAAATCTGCTGCAGTCACGAAGAAGCAATTATCAACTATTAATACAGAATGTCAGATATCAATTTAATAAGGTTATGAGCGAGTGTTGCCTACGCAAAAATGTTGCAAAACACCGATTCCAGAAGCATACATGTACTAGCCAAGTGCACTTTTCCATATCAACTTCAGTCACGGTGGTTGTGCCCTAAAAAGAGCGAACATGTCTCTGTCAAGACCATTTCCCTGTACTCTTCTGCCAAATGGACGAATTAATTTGATTAAGTACGTCAAGCGTGCATACGTTTAATTGGGTGATTACCGCAATTATACATCGTGAATAATCTAATAATGCCATATTTGCAAATAGCGGACCTAATCCCGAAGGCTGGTAACTCAAAGGGAAACGAATATCAATGAGGGGTGGGCCTTCCATCACTAGGTCTAATTTGTACTCGGTTATTTCGCTCTTTTTTTCCTCCATTTATATGAAAAATGCACAAAAGGAAGGAGATTTCAAGTAGGCAATAATCATAATGACCTTTTGGTCTAGTTTAATCCACCTCGCCCATCCCCCAAACACACACACCTTCTCTTTCTCCATCTCTCCATCTTTTTCCCATCCTTTCTCTCTTCACCTTCCACTCTCTTCCTCCTCCCCCTCCTCCCATCTCTCTCTCTCTCTCTCTCTCTCTCTCTCTAATACCGTGATTTTCTTCTACCCTCTAAATGCCCCTCGTGTTCACACGCCCACGTCACAATGTAAGGACAAGCATCCTTCAGCACATATTCCCTATGGTATTCGCTTACTTAAAGCCTGAGTGTGAATCACACCTGACACATCTTCAAGAGGTAGTTTGTCATCTACCTAAGATAACTGCGGAGCTGCCTTATGCCAGACCCCCCCCCCCCCCCGCCAACCACGGAGAGAAGGCAATCGTTTATCTATTTCATTCTTTATCATTTAATCAATCTTTTATATGTATGATGTTTGAGTGAATGTCGTTTTGAAGTATTGCATGCTACAGTATTTCGCAATCTTCTCAAGATAGTTATAAAATGTAATCGTATTTTATCTGGGTCTTTACATACTATCTTGTTAAAAACAACCAGAACACCACAACTAAAATAAGGGATTCCTGAATCCGAATCGTTCTGTAAAATTTTGATCCGTCAACTTTTTGGCGCGTTATGCAACAGCTCTCAGACATTAATTTTCTAGATTAAAGCCATTGAGTAACTTTTTAAAATCTGAGCTGCAGGGCCCAACATGCTATCAGTGTATATCATATTGTTTAAAAATGAAGCCTCCAAAAATGCACTTCAAAAGCGTCATCACTGTGGTTCCCAAAAAGTAAAAAAAAAATTACACGTGACCCGAAATACCAGACCCTTTTTTCTCATAGACCTAAGAGTTATTCAAAAGCATACCCAGGACGGTGCTGAAAGTGGCGGTATTCAGTGATAGATATATATCTTGAGAACAACATATTGTATTTCTAAACCTTTATAGTCCTGACTGTTTAACATGTTTATACAACACATACATCGAAATTCAATAATTTATCAAATCAAGCCTCCAAAAAGTTACCGGATCCCTTTAAGTTCATTTCACATATAAATGCCCTTTATTCGAAATATTTTGCAAATTAGCATCTGCAGTCCGCCACGGCGCTTCTCACCCTGTTTTTTTTTTTTCATCGAAGAGTACCTAGGCTCAAAAAATATGCACAGGTGCTGAAAGAAGGGCAACTCAAGCGGCCTAAATGCGTACGGGAGGTTGTAAATAAGACTACGTTTTGTATCACGTTTAGGTCGAGTGCTAACTCTCTTGCGACATCAAGGGCCTACAGTACTTGTCCCAAGGGCAAACGAATGCTCTTCAGCGCGTCACAGATGGCATACTGGCGCAGTGCTCCAGTTCTACTCCCTAAGCAATATCAATGTGCCGGCACTTGACTTAGAAAAATCATTTATGCTCCATTATTTTCATTGAAATACTCTAAGGCACGCGAACAACAAATGCCTACGTCCCTCCGCCGCCTCACCCCATTCACCTCTTACGTCTTTTAGGAAAATGTTTAGTGGGCCATCCACTGAAAGCCCTAATGAGTGTTGTAAACCATATCTCATCCAATTTCATTTCCTATGGATCTCCAAATTTCAAGAAAATAAAAGCAAAGGCGACAATAAGATCACCTTACGCACTATCATTCACTTGCATGAAGTGAGGCTACTTTTATTTTTCATTTTGTGGGGGAATTCAGCAAAAAATTATTGTCATTGACATGACTGATCAAGACGTTTAGCACAAGCGTGTGGACGTGGGTTGTTGTATTTTTTATAAAGAATGCTTTATTATTTCTTTACTTTAATTAATAGTAATTTTTAATTCAACATCATTTTCTAAATCGGAATTATCCTTTGATTTAAAAAAAAGAAAAAAAAAACATGGTAGGAACAGGCCCGGACACCGTTCTGAAAGCAAGTCAAATCCAATGGTAACACTAAACAAAATTATAAGAAAATCTATGAAAATGACTGAAGAAAACAAAAGATTAAGCACTGACAAACATCTTGTGCACTCACGTAATGATACATCAAATCATGCCGTGCAATATCATGAATATGTATCAGGAAAAGTTACGGCGCCTCCCGCCATTCCAAAGCATAGCACGTAGAAATGGGCTAACCGGAAAAAGCTCTGACCCATTTCACTAGAACCATTATGGCAACCGAACGCCAGGTAATGAGGGAGGTCAAAGCATAAATTGTAAAGCTTTCTCAGTTGCAGTTACCAAAAAGGTGTAAGTTACGTGTGACCCTTTCGGAAACGTGAGTGGTGGTATGAAGTATGAAATGATATTCCAGAAATTTTTTTCAGATCAGGTGATTCTACGAGTATATGTATCTAGGAAAAAAAAAAGGATCTTCATTTTGAGCAACGAATTTCTATGCCCCCATCATGATTAGCTAACTGGTGCATATCGTATTATTTTTATCGGGAATGCATTGCGGATTTTTCGTTTGATTCATCTCTTTATCTGCTTTGTTTACTACCCTCCTTTTCATTTCCCCGACAATAATCTGTCCCATTATATCTGTGTTCTGTATCTTTATGTACTTGGTGATGTTTCGCAACATAGGTATGGACATCTTCACTTTTTTGTCAATTCAATCTGTTTCAGTCATCATGGCCATAAAGCCTGGTATTCCAAATGTGTTGTTTAAATCTATTAGATGAATTAAATCCAATATTACTCCGTTCAGCATCATATCTATACACAGTGCAAGTTTGCAATTATGGTAGGCATTACTTAATTCCTTTTGCTCGGGAAGGAAAGGGTCTTGGAGAAGGTAGAGAGGAGCAGATGAGAGTCCAGAATCGTTTTTCCACGGTCTCTGTGACGTCACGTTTTGATTGTCTGTTCCAAAATCTTCTGCGATCAGTCTCAATTAGAGAGGCTATTATGGCTTGCTGTGTTATTTGGAGTGCGCCACGTTCACCTTGCTTCTTACATAATTATGTGACCACATTCCAGCACACATACCATAAATGTACATCTTCTCTTTCTCTCTCTCTCTCTTTCTATGTTCACCTATCTACCAGTCTACCTACAACATTTGTCTATTTACCTCTGCAATGCACATATGTATCGCTATCTTTATCTATTCTTCTCTCTCTCTATCTCTCCATATATCTATCTATATAATGATAATGATAATAATAATAATAATAATAATAATAATAATAATAATAATAATAACAATAATAATAATAATAATAATAATAATAATAATAATAATAATAGTAATAATAATCTGGATTTTTATAGCTCCAAATATATTTTTCTAACAGAATTTTTCCATCTAACTTTCTGTCTATCTGTCTTAATCTCTAAAATTTAATGTTTCCACTGATTTTTTTTTCTTTCTCTACGTTTCCCCTCTCTGTATACCATTCTCTCGCATATCCCTCAGTAGTTGTATAAGTTCCTTGTGATTATGAGCAGAATGTGTAGAAATCGTTTTGTATCAAATCCCCCCCCTCTATCTCTCTCTCTCTCTCTCTCTCTCTCTCTCTCTCTCCATCATCTTCACCGATCTGCATTACATCTGCAATCTCGATAATGAGAATTTCAGGCCATCTCGGTTCCTCCGGAATAAAACGAGACAATTTCAAATCGATAATTCGCGCTCGGCTTCCCTACGAATTCGTCAAAAGTGACAACGGCGTAAGAAGAAGCTGAAATATATCCCAGGTCCTCCTCCTATAGTGCTCTCTCCCGTAACGGTTCCCCAAGAGGATGATATACCTTCGTTCAGACCATAAGAATATAATCATATGAGCACGATAACAGCACTGATTGTATGACAAGAAAATAGTTTTCTTCTTTCTGGACGTCCTATGTAAACTCCTTGGTAAACTGACGTGGGGCCCGGAGGTTAGAAGATCGGTCCGAAAAAAAAGTTAAGTGCGCAGTATGAAAGTCGTATGTGGTACGAAAATCTGATAGCGTTCAAATGTCATCCGGTGTAAATGAGACGTATAAATGAATGCTATCTTAGGTATAATGATGATGGTGCAGCTCTGCTAGAAATCGTTATTTTTTTTCTTTACACGACGTTTTTATTTCACTAACCAATCTAACTTTCGCCCTGTGACCAGGATAATGATTCTTTATTCGATTTTTTTTTCGCATAGGTTTCGTATAAATTTTCTTCAGTGTGAAATGCCCTGCTGCGTAGCCGGGCGAAGAAATAAACTCGAATTACAAAATGCATACGTTAAAAGCTTGAGGGAGCAAGTGGCCTGAAGGGGGTAGTTAAAACATTTTGAGAAGCGAGGAAACTTCGTTCTTGACTTACCGATTTTATCAAAGAAAGAAGGCCAAGTGCTTGGTATTGATACCGGCATACATCAACCCTATTACCTAGATGAATTCTTTCTAGCTATCACCTTTCCTCGCAAGTCCTTGTGCCACTTTTTAACTCTCCTTTTAGCCTTTACCCTACTGCAAATATTGCAGAATGTCACATCTTCATCCGAAACTTTGACTATTTTCTCGAATGGTCAAGCAAGTTGTTGTTGTTGTTGTTGGGTTCTGTTGTTGTTATTTTGTGTGTGTGTGTGAGGGTGTGTGTGTGTGTTTTTATGGAGAGCAAACATTAGTTCTTGGTCTTGTGTTATGTCGATTTAAGACAAAAACATTGAGCCTCGACATTTCACGCTATGATGTTTTTAATAACGATACTCACTCTTGCACTCCATGCACAGATCCACTGAATTTTCGCATAGGTTTAGTTTCACTGATCTGTATGAAAAGAATTTGGATATCTCATTGGCTGAAATTTGTGAAGCCGCCCGACCGTCACATGACCACTCCACAGTACCACTCCACGAACGTACTCTAAATTTGTTTGTGTACAAACCCACCACTAAAAAAGAAATGGAATAAATTCGACGTAAAATGCTGGAATTTTCAGCTCTTAGCCGCATAAATCGTCAAACAGAAGGCTTTGGACCAAGATTTCACCCATGATTAAAATGAATAAGTCTAATTTTCATACAAGGTCATAGAGGTTTTGAGTGGTAAGATGGCCGTTTTCACATGTGCGTCTGCTTCGAGTGTTTGCATGGTGCGTAACAGACAATGAGATATCCAACATTCTTTTCATACAGATCAGTAGTTTAGTTTACGACACATCGTGGCGCATGGTGGAACTTTGTCTCATGCATTATGCAGAGGCATTAAAAAAATCATTCTTCGATCTTTTCGTCAAGAGTGAAACTCCGCTCTTGCGCCTGACTGGCAGATATCACTCCTTTATCTAAAACTTCGGTTGATAAACTATCAGATTCACCGGTTATAACTCTAGAGCGTTTCGGCAAAAAGTGTGTAATAAACACTTAGGTATCACTATATCGTAACTGGTCCATTGCATTTTTTCCCCTATACACTCTCGCAATGTATTATGAATATAATAGAGTTATTTGCCTACATCAAATCCGACCATGAAAACAACAAAGCGAAGTGCATATTTGTTTCTCATTTCTCGTCAAATTTTGGCCGCGATGTTGATGACATAACAGGAAATAAGAACATCCAAATGACTAGGAGCGGATACGATAGGAGGATTTAACTAATATCGCATGATTACATTTCTTGACTTTCACGGGATTTGATTATTTTCGTCGCCATGGAAACGCGTGCGAGAATGAGGTTAGTGTGTGGATTTAGAGAGTATCAGCTATAACATGTGTTCGACTGGCACCCACTTGTGATTGCTCCTTTGTTGAGTGTACTACTTCATCATGTTCATGGATAAATGTATAAATCTCATTGCACATTCATGTAGATTTCCTTCATCTCCTTGTCTTCTCTCTTATTTTTTGTGCAAGAAATTCCCCCTCTCTCCCTCGCCCTCTTTCCCTCCCACTCTCTCTTTCTCTCCCTCTCTCACGCCCTCGGTGCCTTTGGCAGATTTGTGCGCAGTATAAATACAGAATTATTATCATTATTATTATCTTTCTCCTCTTTCTCGCTCTCTCTCTCTCTCTCTCTCTCTGCTTCTCATCCACCATGCTCACTAACTCTCCCCTCCCTTCTCTCTTTCTCGCTTCTATTTTCTTCTTTTTCCCTTGTTATATTTGTTTTCTATCTTTCTGCCTCCCTCTCAAATTAAACTTTTTACCCCACTGTCGTTTTCGAAATGTTTTCATTCACTTTCTATTGCTTAAGTAAAATCAAATGCCTGCTCAAACATGCCAAACGAGTGCAATTTGGTACTCTTGCAGGACCTACGTTTCATTATTTCGTCCATTCATGGTAATAATAGAAATACCCTGACACCATACTCATAAAAATGTATTACTTCAAGCCGTCAACATGAGGCTGCTTTCAAAAGCAAGATCAGCGACAACATAAGAATAATTATTTTCCTAATAGGTGTGTATGGCGTCAAAGGATGCTAAGGCCTGCATGAAGCTCTATGAACAGCCATTAAGTACATGGAGGTCAACTCAAGAGGACGTTATTTCTGAGGTCATTTAGGAGATCATCAGTATTAGAAAGTGATGCGGACAGGTCATTAAATAATAATCAATTCTTCATTAAAAGTGATCGTGATGTCACAGACACCCAGCTCATGAGTCAGTAACCGTTACTCCACTTCCGCTTTTAATTTCACTGCTATTACCCCTCCTCCTTCCCTGCTGATTGTATTGATTTAATCATGTTAATGTCCTTTGACAAGACATTAATCTTCATTTTGCCTCTTACCACGAAGATCAAATCGAAATAAGGAAAGCCCTCATCTGCTGCTTTCTTCAAAGTTTAGATGAAGACTCACCTTTTTTCAGAAGTATTTGAGTACCGGTAGTTTTCATTGTATGTCTATGCGGTAGCATTCTTGGGTGCTCTGTTACACCACAGCACACTATGTAGCTGCGCTATAATTTCGTCTATCATTATCATTATTATTACCAAATGCCTAAACTTTCCAAAACATACCTTAACACTGATCTTTTCCCGGTAGACATTAAGGGCATTTCCACAGGTGATAATTGTGCAACATGTACACAGGAAAATCTCTTTTGAGCCTGATCAGTTTGCCACGGACGGACATATTTTGACAAATTTTGAAAGTTTCGAGCCCTTTAGAAAATAAGTAATAAAATGGATTGAACTTTTTTCTGTTTCATTGTGAAGGGCATGATTCAAAGAGTTGAAATGCGATAAAATGTGGTTATCCTGTTTGTCTAGTTAAACTGGAATCCATAAAAAGGATCACTGTCACGGACAGACAAAAATGCCACTTTTACCAGATCAGGGCCCCGTTTCATAAAACTTGTTATCAGTAGCAACTGCCACATTTCTATGACAAATTTGCTCAGATGCAATCAGATGCAAGGATTTCAGTTGCGTATACAGTAACAGCTATCGCAAATTGTTATTGATAGCAAGTTTTATGAAACAGGACCCAGGGCTGCGTTTCACGAAACCGTCGTAAGTCTAACTTCTTGGACATACCACTGAAACGCGTGTTGTAGAATTTACGCGCGTTTCAATGGGATGTCCATGAACTTAGACTGACGGTTTCATGAAACACAGTCCTGGCTCTTTACCATGTTTACGCTGATTCCAAATACCCCCGCCACATCGCCAAACCGACTCCACACCACTGATCTATGAAAAAAATGTGGATATTTCATTGTCTATCACGCACCGTACAAACACTCGAAGCAGACGCACAGGTGAAAACGGTCATCTTACCACTCAAACCTCAATGACTTTGTATGAAAATTATAGACTTATTCATTTTAATCATGATTATGGGCGAAATGTTTGTCCGAAGCCTTCTATTTGACGATTTATGCAGTTAAGAGCTGAAAATTCCAGCATTTTACGTCGAATCTAGCCCATTTTTTAAGGGGTGGATTTGTACAAAAACAAACGGAGAATGCGTTCGTGGAGTGGTACTTTGGAGTGGTAATGTGACGGTCGGGCGGCTTCACAAATCTCAGCCAATGAGATATCCAGATTCTTATCACTGCTGTGCTCCACAGCAGTGATATATGGGTCATGTGATCATTCATTCATTCATTCTTGCCTCCATCTCGTGTCAGTCCCATTGGTGCAACAGGGGCACATAGAATGAACATGCCATTGGACCCCGGATAATCATCTCATGATTAGTGACGTAATGAACGCTGACAATCAATAAAAGGAAGAGGCCTTCCACAAAAAAATACTAAAGTAATACCCCGGACAGGTTGAGAGTTTTACAGAGAAGAGGAAGAGATGGGATGAATTGGAATAAACAAACAGTACCGGCCGCACAGAAACGCTGCTGTTAGCAGGTTTGTTAGCGCTAACAAGTCACTAACAAATCAGCCACTAACAGCACGGGTAAAATGACCGCACAGAAAGCGCTGTTAGAGCGCTGTTAGAGACCCGCGCTGTTAGAGTGCTGTTATTGGATTTGAGTCATAGAGTTAGGCAAAATCAAAGTGTTGACGCCCTCTACGTTCGTTGGGTAAAATCATTTGTGCGTAGTAATCTATTTATAGATTGATGAATCTTGTTGATACAGCACTACACAGTGCATTGTTGTCTTCGTGAGTGACGGATTAACGAATCTTCGGAATAGCGAACCTTCAGAATAACGAGCTGTAACCTACATAAAGTAGAGGATGGGAGGTGGGGAGGGGGGTATTGTGATCATGCATTACAAGTCACCGACCCCCGTTATATCCTCTGGAAATTTAGAAAAAATATTGTTGAATATGGAGACATTAAAATAATTATATTAGATTTAAAAAGTTAAATCAAAATAATTTGTATCTAAGAAAATATAGGCATGCTATAGAATCTATATGAAGTATGATACATTGTAGTTTGACCCCCCCCCCCCCCTGAAGTATAGTTCGTCACCCGTAATTAATCCCACTTGTGTCGGCCGTGGCCGCTTTGTGTAAGAGGGGTCGTAGACAACATGCACCACGTCCCGCTGTCGCGGAGGTCCAACACTCTCCGCCCCAGTGGCAGAAAGTTTATATTCAAGTCAGATGAACTTAGATAGATACTTTCAAATTAGAGCTAGACTAATAAGATTCAAAGAAATCCAATTCGATGTTAAATCAAGTTTAACTTTAGATCTATTAAGTTGGGTTTATTTTCACTTCATATACGAGTTTAAAATCATATATCTAGTGTAAGTTAGAGGAATGTAATTTATGAATATATACAACGGAATATGATTTCATGAACAATATTCATATTACGTTGTAAGAAATAACATGGCATGCAAGTATGTCGGTATATTTTGTGCTAAATCATATCACTTTTCATAGATTATAGGTCTAGTAATGATAAATTTCCTAATTTCAACAATTTATCCAATAAGCATGAAGAAGAACAAGAAAATTATCATTATATTAAGATTAAGATACACAAAACAATTTTGCAAGCCCACTTCTCATCATTTTTTTTTTTAGTTGGAAAGGGCTCTTCCCCGGGCTCTTCACTCATGATAGAGTATTTGCCAATGATGATTTTCATCATCACTGGCTTTAATGCTTATTATGTAGCCTACTACACTATCAAGTTACATTGACTGTACTCAAAAGTACACGGTTACTAACGTAGGCGTCAGAAGCGGGGGGGGGGGGGCAATTGCCTCCCATCATTCGAAAGGGGGGGGGGGTCGATTTTTGCCCTCAAAGGGCCCCCTCGGAAGAAAAAGGAAAATAAAATGGGATCACAACCATGTCAAATGGGCATACTGGCATGATTAGTGCTCTAAAATGGAAACTTTCATTCAAAAATCAAAATTTTCTTACTTGGTCACTACGCAGCCTCGCATAGTAATTAGAAGCAACGTTTCTCAGTATTTAGAAATTCTTTCTATCATCTGTGAAAAAGGGGCAGATGCTTGCTTTATTCGGGGGATTATCCCCCCCCCCCCCTTCCTCCTCACTATCCTCATATATTGGCATAAGGGGGCCCTTTTTTCATATTTGGGCAATGCCGGAATATGAAATTTCTGTAAATTTTCACCACCAAAATTGTAAAAAAATTGCGCGCTCGTTTCGCTCGCGCGAAAGTTGTGAAACTGAATAGTTGATTTTTGGGCAGAGGGTGTCAGCCCCAACGCCAAAATTTAACAGTATGCCATGCATAATCCTCCCATTGCCATGCCCGATCTCCTGAGTCTCTTACGCCATCCTAACATGCTAGAAGCGGTGAAAATAATCATGTTTCAAGTACATATGATGAGAGAAAGCTGGGACCCTTCCGGCGCGCCTGGTTACTCACCGTAGTGTTCTTTCCATTGCAGGGCCTACATGTCAAAAAGGTCTTCAAACACTGCTTTGGAAAGCCGATATTTCCTGAAAAATTCATTTTCATTTTCTTCTTGAAAGCATCATATTCAAGCTGTGAAGTGCTCTAAATTACCATTTCCGCTCTTCAAAACTTGAAAATTTTCTCACTCAGTCGCTGTTGGCTTCCTAGCACACTATTAGTTTGTAATGTAAATGTTCACTTCATGATCTAGTTTTAATCAATATCTTTGCTCCATTAAGCATTACCTGATTTTACAAAGATTTCTCTCTATATCAAGTGTAACAGAAAAATGTATTGGGGCCACTAAAAGCATTGGCGTAAATTCCGGGGTGGGGGATGGGGGGTGGGGTGGGAATATATCCCCCCCCCCACTATTTGGAGAGGGGGGATATATGGCATTTACAAATATCCCCTCACTTTTTAAGGAGGAAAATATATTTTGATTTATAAGTTAGTAAAAATTTGAATATCTATCATAAACGACCATCATATTTTAGAATTTCTATTTGAAAATGCGATTGAAAACCAGAAAAAGTGGTTATTTTTGGCTCGCTCACTTCTCTCGCGCATCATATTTTATAATTTCTTTTCTAAAATGAAAACAAAAAAGTGGCAATTTTTGGCTGGCTCGCTTCGCTCGCTCGTCATATTCAGAATATTTATTCGAAAATGCAATTAAAACCAAATAAGCGTTTATTTTTTGTTCGCTAGCTCGCAACATTGACATTAAAATTTGTGCAAGAGGGGGAAAAAATCGTCCAAAAATTCAATTACACCCCCCCCCCCCCCCCCCACTCCTCAAACTTAAAGTGGATTTACGCCGGCGACTAAAACTCGAGCTTCACACTCGATTTTTCCATACACGCAAAAAAAAAAAAAAAATCGGCTGCCCCTGCCCCCAACATTTTCTTTTGCCCTCCATTCCCCCCCCCCCACTTTATAGTGGTGCCGCCACTGCTCCTCGTGGCTTTATCAGCTAAATCTATGTCGTCCCCTATACCCGCCACATTCTTAATTAGGTCTAGGTCTATTTGAACCATTTTGAAGTACTTGGTACAAAAAGTGGGAGACAAGTTATAGCGCACGACAAGAAATTATTCACTAACATTGCCACTATAGGCGCCCCTAGCACCGTTAGTGAGTTGTTAAAACATTACCACTACTGTTAGCTTCTGTGCGGCCTTGAAATGTTAGGCTAACAGCGCTGTTAGTGAATTCGACTAACATTACGCTTCTGTGCGGCCAAACCATCGCTACCGATACTGTTAGTGCGCTGTTAGCGCTAACAACGTTTCTGTGCGGCCATGCCAGATGGGAAGGTGAATAGAAATAAGGAGGGTATATGAAATGACAGAGGTGAAAACAAATAAAAGGAGCCAGGAAATACTGGGAAATACATGTATGTAAAAAAAACAAAAAACAAAAAAAAAAAAAACCTGTTTAAAAAAAAACAGTGGAGTTTGAATGTTAACCGAATAGGAAGAACTTTTGGAGGGGGGGGGGGGGGACACATGGATAAGGCGAGCAAGGTGTAGTATAGATAAGACATGAAAATTCTTTTAACATGCAGATCATAACATTAGCCAAAATAAAACTAAAGAAAGTGTGAATAGTATTGAGTTGGACATGTTGGATGGAAAAAGTAGGGGGAAACTGATAACGAACGATTTTGTGGCAAGTTGGTAACCATGGCAACCATGACACAATCAACCCCCCCCCTCGCTCTCTCCCTCTCTCTCTCCCTCTCTTTCTTCACTTCTCTCTCTTCATCTCGCATCTCTTTCTTTAGATGCGACTCCCTTCATCATTCTATAGGCCTCACTTTTCCCCTTACTCCAGACAAGGAAATGATGACGCGAAAGCCATAATCACAACATCACACCATCGTATGATAAATTAATCGTGGACCTACTCTGCTATCACTCAGCTGTAGGCAGCAACGAAACCACTAATTATTAGCCAATTATATTAAGCCGTGTGTCTGCCTCATGTCAAACAGCAAAATAGCCATGAATATTTTCCCTCTTGCCATTTAAATTGCAGCCAATACATTCGAATTATCATGATCATTAGCAATTTATTCAGTTAGTGGTAGGCAGAAAATAAAGCTGACGCTCCTACTCAGAAAGCGTACGGTAGCCGGCTGTCGTCGGCGGTCACCAAAATGCCGTTTGCACCCGTGATATTTTAATCGGTTTAACGGACCTATGTAATATGCAAAATCACATGTGAACTGTAACCGCCTTCCGCGGAGTCATCGCACTATCGTCACCAATGCTGAGGATGACAATGATGATGCTACTAGCACCGGCCGTCTTTGGGGGGAATTTCATAAGCAAATGTGAGATTTTTCATCAGTATGGCGACCACGATGGTACAGTCATTAGGCTTTCGACTCCAAGGGCATACACTCGCTATAAATCACTTTCAATTTTCGTTAAATATTCATAGTTTTCCCTCATAAAATCATGCACCCGGAAAGTCTGAACGAAGAGGGCAACCAAAAGCCCAATGGCGTCGGCAGCCCTATTTCTAAAGTCCCAGCCACTCTAGATGAGTGTAATACAAGTACAGTTGGCAAAGGCCTTTCCTTCCATGCCAAAATGTATCATTTCAACTCATACTTAACCACCCTATAACATGGTAATACTGAGTGCACAATTTTGTAAAAATTTATTTGCAGTTTTATTTACACAGGGTAGCATTGTCAGTTACAGAACTGCTTTCCACAACGACCCTGTCTGCATAATATTCAATGAGTAAATAATCGAATGAAGGCGGAGAAAGGGTTACAATAACTCAGTTCCTACTTTATGAAAATTACAAAACGAAAGCCCCCAAATTGATCAGCTACGGAATTAAAATCGACCATCAATGTTGGTTATGTGGTCATGGTGGTCAGCGGGGAAAGACGGGGTTCCCCCGATCAAATACCGCTGGCTCACGATGATGATGCCGCTGAGACTTATTTTTATCGATGACAAAGTCTAGCTTAGATTGGAGCGAAACGACCCAAAAATTGGCGGGATTTTGCCGCTCTTACTATCCCTACTGGCGTTTTGGTGATTCATTGTAGACGTAATCACTTGTAAAGAACTCCAAAATTGCCGAAAATCTCGATTACTGATGGCGTCCTTACACAAAACGGAACTTAAAATTGAGAAAAAATTCCGCAAAGTAAAATATTTACACATCCGTTTTATCCCATTAATTATCCTATTCTTCAAAACGGGATCTTTATTTTTCCACGTTAGCACGGAAAGGATTCCTCTTTCTCGTGCAATCACGAAATTTGGATGGGGATCCCTCAAATAATTAATGCACCATTACGACAGGGGCATGTGAGAGAGGTCGCACTCACAATCCCCTGGTTAAAACATGTTAATTAAGTCAAAGCTTACATGATTTTCAGCCTGTCAGCATTTTCTTCATTTAACAATCAAACAACGTAAACTTGATTGATAATCAAGAATTAGTGGTTTTTGCTTTAAGGTTATTTTTTGTTATCATA
This sequence comes from Echinometra lucunter, assembly GCA_029962745.1. NCBI lineage: Eukaryota > Metazoa > Echinodermata > Echinoidea > Camarodonta > Echinometridae > Echinometra > Echinometra lucunter. The sequence continues at coordinate 9,838,647 of CM057167.1, forward strand.
TCAGCCCCCATTTTTCTTAGTTTTTCTTATTTTACAGTAGCAGTAAGTAAAGCGGCTAATTGAAAAGCTATCTACACCTGATGTAAAGTAATCCCATTCATCTCTCTCTCTCTCTCTCTCTCTCTCTCCCATTCCTCTCTCTCTCTCTCTCTCTCCTCTTTCCTTCCCTCTTCTCCTTCGTCTCTATCTCTTTTCTCTATCTCTCTCTCTCTCTTTCTCCCTTTCTCTCTGTACTTCGCAATGCCATGATTCACCGACAATCAGGTTAATGGGGCTTTCTAAAGCTTCCAGTAGGCCTACGTAAGACGAATTAGTTTGCAAGTGTAACCTTTGAATCGCAGGGCGTACTTTACGCGATTCAGAATAAATCTCGATTTCTGCGTCATCGGGCGCCCAAAATGATGCAGAAAATGATGTAAAAATTAATCACAATATGAAACGAATTCTGACATTTACCTAGATAAGCCTTGGAAGGTTCATGCAATCTGCTATCATGGTTACTGTCAATTTCGCTTTGCTTTTTGTTTTTTCTGGACATCCAAAAAAGCAGCAGACATAGACAAAAATTCATTTGTCACTGTTTGTGTGTGCATTATTTTGGGTACGTTCAAAATGGCGGGTAAGATTGAGACGGACGAAAGTGCAAAGGCATTGCTAGTAATGGTGAAAAGGATTTCGAACCATCACAACAATGCTAACAAAAACTTGTGAAAGAAAGGTAGAAATGTTTAGTCTGTGCGCGGCGGTAAGGAGGGAAGGGGTAGAAAGATAATGAGAGGGTGGACGAAGAGATGGACAAAACATTTCCCCGAAAAAATTCTTGATTCTTTTCCTTGTCTCTCCAGAAGGGAGAGGTGTGAGGAAAGAACTGGAGAGAGGCGAGGTATGAGGGGCTAGACCTGTGGCGTATTGAGATTGTCATGAGAGGGGGAAAGAGGGAAGGGGAACAAGATGGAGGAATGGAGAACAGAAAGAAAGGAGAGAGAGATATAGATGCAGTGAGAGATGGGGAAAGCTCACGTACAAAATTGAAAGAAAAGGGCAATGAAATCCATCAAGAAGGGTATAGAACGTGCAGTAATAAGCTCAATGTCAATCTTAATCCAAGGCTAGATCCCCTTTCAATAATTTTGGATAGATAACGAATTCATCAGCGCGTTTCAAAGAGATCACGATACGGCCATGGCTGGGAATGAATTAAGCCTCTGAATCATCGGTAGATATCTCCCCCGAATAAATTGACAGTCATCATTTTTCCCAATGGATGTTTAATTGAAATGAGAGTGTGCTACGATCAAAGTGATATGGATCGAACATGGGCATGATGGACTTGCCTTTTTTGTCATGATCATGCTATTTCGGACAATGTCATGTGCAGTATTTTGCTTTGAAGATTTTTGTAGCGCTCAAATCTCATTGCTTCGAACATCGTCTTCAATTCAATTTTCCATTCAATTCAATCCAATTCAATGTTTATTGAAACATGTCATGGCAATCAATGGCTGAATTGTGACAGTTGTACATCTTTTAAAAACCACAAACACAATATATATATATATATATATATATATACACCATTAAATTAACGTTAAAATTATATAAGCCATGGTAAAAATACAGGTAAATTTAGGTGACATTTAGTAAATATGTACTGTTACCCTGCCATTCAATGTTTTTTCTTTGCAAAAGTCACAACAAAGCACACTCAATTTATAAATAAATTTACATCATAAAAGAAGACAAGCTACTATACTCAAAATAATAAAGAGAATTTTAAAAGGAATATTCGGAAAATAAGTATTGACAAGTATGTATATGTATCAATTTCTAATTGTCATGACTGTTGGCAGTCAAATTGAATACATCGTCTTCGCGACGGCACGAACAGACATTTGAATGCTAACCTCCCTCTACTGAGAACAGTAATATATGCTGTCAAGCATCAGTAGTGCACAAGTAAAACACTGATTATAAACATTGCTTTACAATGTATTATGAATCAAATTATGTCATTTTGAGTATTTGAAATTAATTAATTAATTAATTGCATTTTAGTGAGAAACATGCTGCATGAAAAAATATATTAATCTGTTTTTTTCGTCAAACTGTGTGGACTGTGGACATTAACAAAATTTAATCTAATCATACATCAAGTAATATTGCTGGAAATTATCCAATTTCAAGCATCGCGTCGCAATACACTTTGCAGTAATCTAAAGTTTTTGAATAATTAATTTTTGCACTCCAATCAAAACCTATTCCATTTCCAGATGCCAAAGTGAGAACTAGAAGAAACTGCTTGTAAAAATGCCCGTTCAAAATATATGAGCTGTTTTCATAGGGTTAGAATAATCGACAATTTCATTCTGACCTCATAACATGTCGGATCGTTTTCGTTCTGCATGGCAATGAAGGTAATAACTTGAAATTGCAATAACCGAAGTGAAAACCAAATTCGTTTTCTAGCCCGATATGGGTAGCCTTGACAGGTTTGATGACGTTATAACTCTATTTCTGATATTAGGTTGTTACATTAGGTCGTAAAAATAAACAATTCACAATTGATCTTTCGCCATCTCTCGCCCTTTGACTTTTTTCATGCCGCAAATAGCTTAATTCTGTAAAATATATGCGGCAAATGTCTTAATCAAAATTTAATTTCAATAGAATTTTTTTTTTTAATTTCAATGTCGAGACAAGAGCATGCTTTCTGAGATTCACAGTCATTCAAAACCCCGGTCACACTATGAAACCGATACCACATCGATAACGGACCGAACCGAAAAAAACCCCCCAGTAAAGGTGCCGTAGTCGATTGGTCTAAAGCCCAGCGCACAACTTACGATCCGACTGGCTCACGACTGGTCCACGACTGGGTGAGAGAAGGTGAGTCGTGGGGTAGTCGTAAGCCTCGACACCGCACACCCTGCGATTCCAGACCCATCCGACTACTCTGTCTGCGACTTGCGCATGCGCTCTTTACTCTCTTACATGCCTGACGTCATATCAATACTGCTGTCTGATTGGCTGGAAGATGGATTGAGCCTGCGATCTCTTGCGATCCAGTCGTGAAGATTCGACATGTCAAATCATTCCGACTGCCCTTCCGACTGGCCTCTGACTGGTCTACGACTCACGACTGACCAGAGCTGTGATGTCACATCTCCTCTCACTCAGTCGTGGACCAGTCGTGAGCCAGTCGGATCGTAAGGTGTGCGCTGGGCTTAAGGCGCTTGACTGGAGACGCGAAAGTCGGAGGTTCGATCCCCGCGGTATGGCACTTATGCCTTTGAGCAAGGCATTTTATCTACATTGCTCTTTTATCGTACATCAGATAAATGAAAATGCTATAGGCATTACTGATACCAACGCGTGCACGTGTTAAAAAAATACTCCTTTTTTAAATCGAGGCCCACTTAAAAATCTTTTCGAAGCCACTATGACTAGTAACAAATTTTCAAGGCCCACCCAACAAACATCTTAATGATAAAAAGAGAAAAATACATTAAAACAAGACACAGGAAATGAGAGAACGAATCGTGTGGTTATTATCAGGACTACCACACTGTTTGCCACAATTCTTCCAATTCGTAAAGAAATTCTTTAAGAAGATATTTCACACGCAACAGCAGAGGGGAATTCCATCTTCAACACCATGTAACATTCATGTCCCATCAAACATTTTTTTAAGAAAGAGATTTAGATACATAACGTGCGGCCCATCAGAGATTAGGAAAGAAATGGGGGGGGGGGGGGGGGGGCTTCCTGGCCCACCGGGTTGGGAAGCACTGCCCTAATGGCTATGAATCGGTCGCTCTCGAGTCGGCTTGCAGAGTCAGTGTGACTGAGGTCATAATTATAATGGTTAATGAGGGTTCCCAAAGAATGTCAAGTGATCGCCTGGTTCCATATTCTTCCTGAAGTAAAGGCGCCCATCCAGAAAGCGTACAAGGTGTTAAGGTGTCGAACGTGTCATGCTTCTTGCGAGGGGCGTGCATTTATAATGTGCTAGTCGAGGTTTGTCTCACGCCATAATACGTCACAGCGACCATCAATGTTTTTTTTTTCCTTCCCCTTCAGTGAACAGAAAAATCGAAATTATTTAAGGCTACCAGCAGGCTCTATTCTTTTGTTGTTTTTTTTTCATAATGATTGTTGTGAAAGACTGACATGATTGACAGGCTGAAACAATTAAAACACCTCCTCCTCCTCCTCCTCCTCCTCCTCCTCCTCCTCCTCCTCCTCCTCCTCCTCCTCCTCCTCCTCCTCCCCCTCCTGCTTCTTCTCTTCTTATAATCTTCATTACCTGATTAACGAACTTACGGTGTTCCGCGTAAAATTATTCCCTACCAAAATAACCCGGATCTCATGGCACTTGCAGATATTTACACAAAACTCATGATTTACCATGGAAAAAAATTCAAAATTTCTGTATCATGCTTTATTTGACGGGGAAAAAATAGCATAAAACAATGTAGGACACGTTTAATTCCGATTTCCGATTAGATGCAGTAGCAGAATAACGATTCAAGTCTGGACGATAGGCTAAAGTTCAAGCACGCGCGCGAAGGCCAACGACGTCACTGTACATCGGCTGTACATATGGCACATGCTCCCGAAAAACACGACCTAATGAGATTTAATTGCATTCCTAGGGCACAGGCCTTCCAAGTGGTTCTGATTAAAGCTGATGCTTTATTAAGATTCCAGAAGGTAGACCCATTATCTTGTGGCGTCCCGTAATTATCTCGTTGGGCGTAAAACGAAATTCCGTCCATTCGTTCCTTGCGGGCGCGCAATGCGCTGATGATACGTTTTACCATACATACCCCACGGCCAAAGGCGCAATACGTGTACGAGCGAGTGTTTGTTTTAACTTGCCAATGGACGCAGCTATTTGCTTTGGCAAAAGGGCGATATTACTTTGGCACAAAACTAGTGTTTCCAGGTTTGTTTGGTGATTTTTAATTACATTCCAATACATAATGATAGGTCCAAACAATAAGCCCTTGTATCAGTGACCGGTCTCCAAAAGTGGGCGCAGCGAAAATATACGGATTGAAACATTACTTGCTAAGCCAAACTGCATTTTTATTTACGCTTTGAGTGTATATCGATTGAGAGGTTTAAAAAGAAAATGGACTACTCTTTAAAGGAAGGCAAAAGTAAAAATAATATGATAGTTTTCATGCAGTTGAAAAAAAATATCTAAGTAGATGTTCCTCACAAAGGACTTCTATTCAGATACCCCCAAATTCGTCACAAGATGAGAAATAGTTATAAATCAAAAACAAACTTTCAGGTCATATACATCTCTGTGCAGTGCACTGGTGTACATGTGACTTTTAAGGACCCTGACAGATAAATACGTAAGAATTCTCCAAAGAGCACAAAGAAGTGTGAGGACGGCGCATAACACAATCTCCTTTATCTTTCAAATATCAACAATACAACTGCATGTATTGCAATCTCATCATCTGATCCCAGTTGCTTGGTGCGTATGTTATATCACTTTATCGAATTTTCCTCGGCGTGCGAACATAATGAACTCGGCCTTTTTTTTTTTCTATATTTTTTCTGCTATCTATTTTGGTACGTCACCGATGCACTTCTAATACAATTTCACTCTCTGAAAGGCGATACAATGTTATTGCGAGCCCTAATTGTGTTATACCCTATGGCGTACACAACACGTACATAACATTGGGCGCTGGGAGAGATATTAATATGAGAGGACTTGGCGCGTTTAATATTGAGGAAATAGATCAGTCTTGGGGCTGCATATAGTTGCCGGTGGCGTGTATACGTTATATCCTGTCGTGCACAGAGATCACCCAGGCTCGAAGAGTGTTGGTGTGTTTTTCATTCGTCAATCGTAAATAATATATTTTCATATGTCTTGAAGATTAAGAATAAACATTTCAACTGTCATTGCAACAATAATTACTATTATAATTATCATATCATTATAATAGTAATTATTGCAACAATAATTACTATTATAATGATATGATAATTATCTTTATTATCAAACAGTCAACCAAAATTTGAGTATCATAATAAAAAGAAACGAAAGAAAGAAAACACAAATACTCATCTTGTATAAAATGTCTTTATCGTATTTCTAAAAATTTGCTAATAATCACTAAGAATATCAAACAATGTAATTGAATGAATAAAAATAAATAAATTAATTCATAAACCACACGAAGGGCACATCGTATTTAACCAGTGGAGTATATGACTAGTTGTTGCATTGCATCATGTACCTTGTATCTACTGTGATAAACCATGGACTTACTATTAAACTCGTTTGATGAAATGGCGACACTTGCATCAAATCACTTAGCTTCCGTAGACCCACTCCCATTTAAAGAGCTTCCTCTGTCTCTCCCGTTAGAATCTAATGATCACCGCTCTCTCGACGTGATTTATCCAGTTGAAGAAAAAGGCTTTTAGGGAATCTATACACTTAAGGACATACATTAGAGGTTCGATCTTCTCTCTCTCTCTCTCTCTCTCTCTCTCTCTCTCTCTCTCTCTCTTTATCTCTCTCTCTCTCTCTCTCTCTCTCTCTCACTCTAAAATGTCTAATGTGAACGGGTCTTGTCAGCCGAACTGTGATGCGATCTTTCCTCCTTTCGATGTCTGTTCGCCTAAAAGCTTTCGCCCTTCCTCCCAGAATAGCTCTTATAATGCATAAGGGTATAGATTCCAGATATTTTTTTACTGGCTGCATTACATCTTTATCTCATCTGATGCATTCTTTCCCTGATGTTCACCCAGCGAGATGACAATGATATCATGTTAATATGTCACTCACGCAATGATTTCAGCTCCAATGAAAAAAAAGAGATAAAAATCGGATAGCAGTTTGTCTTCGGAACAAACACTCTTACATGTGTAATGCATAAGGGTTTAAGCTTTCAGATATTTGATGCATGTTATCAATGATTTCACTCGGCTATATGTAAAAGATATCATGTTCATACGATGATTTCAACTCCAATGCAAAAAAAAATCAGATAGCAGTCTGCCTTCAGAACAAAAAAATTGCATGCATACGCAAACACCTCACCCCCCCCCCTCCCTTCCCCTTCCCCTCCTTTCCCACCCTTGATTTTGGCTTGGGGCGTATAGATAACTGTACTGCATTATAAAGTTTTCTGGATTAAAAAAAAATGCACAATAACAGTTCCTTGCTTCATCTATTTATCAAAATGTCTGTACTGAAAGACTGATGCAGTTATTTCAACACGCTGCTGAATATGCAATGCATAAGAACACGATAAACAGACATTTCAAAAAAAATGTAAGTAGAAAAACAGCTTCTCTGTTGCATCTCTGTTCCAATTCAAACTGACATTTTATACACACCTACTGGTATGTACTTAATTTATTATTAATAAGTGATTTCCATTATCAGTCATTTCCATTAAAATTCATGGCATTTTTTATAACGCATTATTCATCAACTGTAAATTGTGATGATTCATCATTTTGCTTTTAAGTCATCTATGAAAATGATGAATTTGACAGAAATCTCCTTTACGTTACGTGTCATGGTTTCAAGAGTATTTCTATTATTCTTTTGCATGAAGTAGGCCCTAACCAAATATTTGGTGACTTCACGAATTAGCATGACATCATTACAGGGTCAGAATAATCGTAAATTCTATGACTTGTTTATCATCTCATGCAGAATGGAATTTAATGCTTATTTGATTTCTTTTTCTCTCTCTCTCTCTCTCTCTCTTTTGTATGGTGATATAACTTCTTATAGAAAGAGAAAACCGAAATAATTTCAGTGAAGTTAAGACTACATTTATGGCAGTACATTGTACTGGCGATAGGGATTTATTACGTTTTTAAATATGAAATAAGGGGAAATGGGCAACTCTTCGTGTCTTGGTACAGGGTTATAAACATGAATAACCATTCTTCATATGATAACCTCAAACAGCTAAATTTGATTAGATACAGATCTAGATGAGTTTTCTTTTAAGTCATTATTACAGGATCTAGTCCATAGGCAGTAAATGATTTTAATGACATTTAAGGGTTTTGGGACATAACTTTTTTTGGCCAAATTTCCATACAGTGATCCGGAAACAAGGGGTTGACTGGCTATTCACGGCTAGTCGTCGGTCAGCTCTAGCTAAATGTGTTGCGTTGCGTCCAAACGTTTGTGTGTTGTGTTTTGTGTTGTGTGTATTGTAATGTTTTCGTCATTGTTTTGTGTTTGTTTGATGTTACAAAAAAATTAGAAAAAAAACTCCACAGGATTTGTTTTTCTTAGGTTCACGATAAAGTTGATTTATGATGGATAGTTTCAGTATCTTTACTTTGAACTGTCGAGGTTTAGGAAATCGTGAAAAGAGAAATGATGTTTTGGAATATGTTAAGGCTAAAAGGTTTCAAATTTGCTGCTTGCAAGATACTCATTTTGTAATTGAAGAAGAAGCTTCCATAAAACGTTTTTGGGGAGATAATTGTTGTTTTTTTTCCAGTCATAAAGCATCCAATGCAAGGGGTGTTGCTATTTTGTTTGGGGAAGGGTGCAATTTAATGTAAATCAGATTGAACGGTCAGAAGAAGGGAATTTTGTTGCTTTAGACCTACATATATATGACTATGACATATCGTTGATATCATTGTATGGCCCTAATCATGACAATGTTAGTTTTTATGCAGATATTGAAAGAATTGCTCTGGAATTCGATAATCCTCTAACAATTCTATGCGGGGATTGGAACATGGTCCAAGATCTTGATAAAGATACATATAATTATATTCGCCTGAATAACCCTAATGGCAAGAAAAAAAATTGATCAAATGAAGAATGATTTAAATTTGGCAGGCCCATGGAGAGAATTACATGCCAAGAAAAAGATGTTTACATGGCGTCAACCTACTCCCTTTAAGGCAGCCAGACTGGACTATTTTTTGGTCTGCACAGAATTACTGTCACTAGTTAACAAAATAGAGATTTTACCTGGATACAGATCCGATCATTCCCTGGTGAAATTGTCTCTGAATTTAAGTGACTGTAGAGTAGGTCCAGGTTACTGGAAATTCAATAATTCATTGTTAAGGGATGATAGTTAAGTAGAACAGATTAAAAGTGTTATTCAACAAACGATTAAGGCCTATTCAGTCCAACATGAAAACAATTCAAGTAGACGTGAGGCAGAAGGACAGGATACACTAAGTTTACTGTTAGTGATCAATTATTTTTTGATACGTTGTTGACAATAATCAGAGGTGAAACAATTTCTTATGCAACTAGGAAAAAGAAAAGGTTGGTTAATTTGAAATGTGATTTAGAGAAAGAAATTGTAGACTTAGAGAAGACATTGATATCAAAAACAGGCAAAAAAGGAGTTAGTTATACTGAATGAGAAAGAACTCAGCTGGAATCATTAAGAAAAGAGAAAATGGAAGGAATAAAGATGAGATCTAAAATTAAATGGATGGAATTTGGTGAGAAACCATCAGAATATTTTTGAATTTAGAAAAAAAAAGAAATGCTGTGAATAAACGGATATGCAAACTGGTCACTACCGAAAACAAGGAGATTACTGCGCAGGATGACATTATATCAGAAATTGTATCATTTTATTCTAAATTGTATGAAAACAAGCCAGTTGTAGATTTAGACTTAAATATAATACCAAATGATGTAGGTATAAATAAATTAACTAATTCAATGTCACAGAAGCTAGAAGGGGAGCTCTCTGATGATGAGATTTATCAAGCTCTTAAAAACATGAAAAAATAATAAATCTCCAGGTCCAGATGGTTTCACTGTCGATTTTTTAAAACATTTTTGGAAAGAATTACACATATTTTTAGTTAGATATCTGAATTCTGCATATTCATCCGGGATGTCCTATACACAGAAGTTAGGGGTTATCTCTTTAATTTACACATACTTTTAATTAGATATCTGAATTCTGCATACTCATCCGGGATGTCCTATACACAGAAGTTAGGGGTTATCTCTTTAATTCCCAAAGGAAATAAAGATAGACAGTACTTTAAAAATACTAAATGTAGTATATACATTAGGTTCCACCTGCATAGCAAACAGGTTGAAGAATGTACTTCCTTTTCTTATACATGAAAATCAGAAAAGTTTTATGTCAGGACGCTTCATTGGAGAGAAGATCCGTTTGTTATATGATATATTATTGTACACTTATCTTAATGATATTCCTGGTTTATTGCTCCTTATCGAATTTGAAAAGGCATTTGATTCAATTTCTCACGATTTTATTAGAAAAGTATTAAACTTCTTCAAAGTTCGGTCCCTCAATTGACAAATGGTTTAATGTATTCTATGAAAAATGCTCAATCTTGTGTACTGATCAATAGCCACCTGAAGATTTATGAATGGAGAGTTGTCCACGGTGACATCACAGATGCTGGCAAAGTTGCCAACCCAAGATCCATGTAAAAGGGATTTACTGAAACTTTAAAAATTCATAACTTTTGAACAGATTATCCAACTTTGCTCAAACTTTCACTGTTTACTCTTCTTGGTCATCTCCATTCACTAAGAGCACACTGATGCCTGGGTTGCATTCTCATTTAAGAACATCTTTCAAAAACGTGAATGTATATTTTCCAGTAAGTAAAGCAAGAGGGGGAAGTATCTGAAAGATGGGGCCACTAAATTTGTTGCTGTAGGACATCAAGTGGCCGCGTGGCCTAATGGATAAGGCGTCCGACTTCGGATCGGAAGACTGAGGGTTCGAGTCCCTTCGCGGTCGTGATATTTTTTAAACGTAAACAACTTTTCATTCAAGCTTGAAAGTGATTGCGAAATAGCAATGGCGTATCCTTCCCGCCTATATCTAGGGGTTTTTCCGAGCAGATTCTCTTTATCATGTTTAGAGTTATCCAAAATAGATTCACGACTTTTTTTTCTCTCTCCCTCTCTCTCTCTCTCTCTCTCTCTCTCTCTCTCTCTCTCTCTCTCTTTCTAAAAATGCAATTTCATAATACAAACAGATGGATTGTGTAAATAAATGATGAACAACTGTGTGGTCGTGGTACGTCACAATACTGCGCGGATTTCCATACAGTGAACAAAAATAGATGGTTAACGGGGTCATATTTATGTGCATTATACTGTATGAAAAAAACACATTTTTCACGGTGCAATACGTTTCTAATATCATCATTTTTTTCACAATGTGTCAAGCTGTTTAAATTTCAACGAAAGAAAGGGGAAAAGTAACTTTTTGATTGAAAAATGGAATTTAGACATGCATTTGCTTCACTCCACTGCTAAGCTGGTTGAAACGTGCATATATGTGTGTTTTACAGCATTGGATTTCTTCGTGTGTTTGCGTGTACCAGTGCCTTTTTACTTAATTGTTGTGCAGACGTGCTACATGTATGACTATCTTTCATAATCACGATGAAAATCAATAACGCGTGATAATCAGCTGTAAATATTCTAATTATTAAAATGGTTTCATTATGAGTCATCAACATAAACAAGTCAGGCTGTGAGTGTCAACACGTTCAAAACAAAGGAAATATTCATTTTTTTTTGAAAAAAGTTAGTATATGTCAATTCTTTGTATATCATGCTAAAATTTAAAATATCCCTCCCGGTCTCCATCATTCTCTCTAAGTCTCTGTCTATCGCTACTCCCTTTCTCCAACCCCCACCCCCTTCCTCTCTCTCTCTCTCTCTCTCTCTCTCTCTCTTCAATGCTATCATTATCTTTGTTCACGACTGTTTGCAGATTATACACGAAGTAGAGGGCGTTCATCCTACTTTCTCTCTCACTCCGTATATCTGTCTTTTAGTCTCTCTGTTCTTACGTCTTTTAATACATGATTTTTTTGTGTGTGATTTAAAAATTGCACTTTTTTATTCATGACTGCTTTGAAATTCAATATTATCCTATTCACTCACTCTCTCTCTCTCTCTCTCTCTCTCTCTCTCTCTCTTTCTCTCTCTTTCTCTCTCTCCACACATTTCATTCTAACTATTCCCTCCACATAATCACTTTCGGCGGTATTCTACGCCTGAAGACGCATTTCAAGAACTCCCTCTCCATCTTCCCTTTCTTTTCATCTGGCATGTCTAGAGCATCCTCTTCCGCCCTCTCCTATTTCCCTCATTGCGGTTGACTAGATTCAAATCCGATAGGTAAAGCTACCTCCAGGAGTAGCCCACGGACCTCCCCTATTCCCAAATTACTTGAAAATAGTCTAGCCCTCCGCCCTTTCTCCCCCCTTCTCTCTCTCTCTCTCTCTCTCTTTCTCTCTCTCTCTCTCTCTCTCTCTCTCTCTCTCTCTCTCTCTCTCTCTCTCTCACACACACACACAACATACGCGTGTGCGCGCGCGCTCACCCAGGCCAGCTACCAAGACGCGCCGACGCGTCGCGACGTACGCCCGCCCACAGAAGCGATTTGCGTTGTTGTTTAGTGGGGTTTTGTTGTTGTTGTTTTCTTTAGTATGGTTGTTGTTGAGATTGATGTGCTTTGTTTTGTTTTGTCCGTTGTTATAAAGGTCAGACGATCAGGTGATGCTATGAACGATTACAGAAAACTTTAAAGGTATATGACTTAATACCACTTCTTCATGAAAATAGTGATTAATTCACAGACCCGACACAATTAATTTTAATATTCAATGGAAACGTATCAAAATTAGTATTGCATGTCGTAAAAAAAAAATGTTCGTTGGCAAATACTTGTACTAGTACAACATGTAACCCTGTGACAATGTGACGGCATAGTGCAGAAATTATTCTGTAAACCATTTGCATAAAAATAAGAAATATCTGGTTTACGTGTATCTGCTTTTGTATTTGTTATTTATTTCAGGTCACGTCTGAGCAAGGAAGATGTTTCAAACGTTCTCGTAGAATACTAAGTTGGTAGGGGATCGCACGATTTTATTCCACCAGCAAATGAATGGTGATTATTCGGAAAATATCACGAAATTGTATTTGCATTCGGTTTACAGAGTCGATGAGTTCACGGATGACTGAAGGACGAATCGGACTGACCTCGGCCTTCCGAAACGTGTGAAGTCCAGAGGACAATGTAGAATGAAATAACAGAACAAAGTGCGAAAATGTAGGTACAGGGGAGCGTTTCATGAAGAGTTTTGTCGGTGATTTTCACTGACTAATTTGCTTTCAGCCAATCAGATGCCAGGATTTTCAGTAGCTTATAACATTTGTCGGTGATTTTCACCGACAAAACTCTTCATGAAACGCTCCCCAGGAGTTAAAATCTACAGTTCATTTGAATATTTGTCCTGTGATAACACATTGCGAAAGGAACTACATGTATTTAGAACCATGGTTGATGATGGGGGAAATTGGAAACTGGTTAAGATCCTGAGGTGTTAGAATGACCAAGGGATAAGACACTGACTCAAGTCAATTTTGCTAGAAGGCACAAGCACTGCACACGAAAACGAGTCCATTGTGACAACACATGCAAGTAGCACAGATGTTTGCCACTCGTTTCCTGTTGTATCTTGAATATGAAACAATTACATTTTGAAGAGCAGTACTTTTCTTTGGACGTTTCTGACATCATATTCACACAAACTGACATGAAAAGAATGAGAAAACTATAAAAAAAAAAGTTGTTTAGCATCTTTCACAGAACCTAATAATTAGGTTTCTTTAAGCTGCTAGTAAAGTGCAGTCTAGTTCAACTTTATTGTGCATACCGCAGTGTGTAGGTGGATTCCATTGACTGTTCAGTTTGGCAGAATCGCAATTTGGTCAGGACAATCCATTAACAATTGTTGGGGAGGATGGAGGTCTTTAAGGCGTTCAACCATATACTATGATAGTTAAATGAACAAGAAAAAATAACGTCTGACCCATTTTAAAGCATCTTCTATTTTTGTGCAGAGTCATGACTCCCCAAAGTCTTTGACAACAAAAGCAAACAAACGAAATAGGTTGTACCTGGAGAGGGCTGGTTTGGGGAATTTTTGCACCCCTGCACCCCGGCCGTTTCATCGGGATGACGAAATGAACCGCACAAAAATGCACATATTCCCATTCCTCCGTCTTCTATAAAGCGATTTAAGTAGGGATAGGATGAATGTATTTGAACTGTTCATATTCCATGGTCAGTCAATATGGCGGACTATTAGGTTCGATACTAATCAAATAGCACAGGAGTGCCTCAAGGAATAAAGGCCTACATTTCTCTGTTTGATATGAAGTGCAAGAAGGATGCAGTATTGAACTGTCGAGATGGAGAGTCGCTTCTGAGAAGATGGAAGATTGGTGTGGGATTAAGGGACATTGTAAGGGGAAAGGTGCTGAATAAGTGGTGTTAGTGGTGGTGGTGGTGGTGGTAGTGGCGATGGTGTCTTTGCAGTAGTGGTGGTGGAGTGGTGGTTCGCAGTTGATGGTGGTTGGGGCAGTGGTGGTGGTAGTAGTGATGGAAGTGGTGGTAGTGATGATGTGGTGATGATGGTGGTGGTGGTGGTGTCGGTGGTAGTGGTAGTAGTGGTGATAATGGTGGTGGTTAATAGTGTTGGTGGTTGGGATGATGGTAGAAGTGATGGTGAAACAAGTGATAGTGAAACAGGGGACGTTGTTAGTGGTGGTGGTGGTGGTGGTTGTGGTATGGCTGGTAGGGGGTGAATTGGTGGTTACAGGGGTGAATGAGTGGCTACATTCTTGGTTTATATGGTTGTTGAGGTGATGGTGATGACGCTGCTGACAATTTCGTGGATTGTGACAGAGGCGGTAGTTGTCGCTTTGGTTGTGGCGACGTTAGTAATTGTGTTAGGGATGCTGACGATGGGTGTGGTGATGATGATGGTGGTGGTGGTGTTAAGCGTGGTGGTGATGTTGAGAGTGGTAATATTTGACGTGGTAGTAGTGGTAGTGGGTGTTGGTATTCATCGTGGTATTGTTGTGCTGGTAGTAATGCTGGTGGTTGTCACACCTATACCGGAAGTGATGAATCATAATGCTTATTCCTAAAAATGCAGAAAATTAGGTGAAAAGGTTTTGAGGAAGAGCACAAAATGTGGAAATTGCATGCTCTCAATGTATCTTCCATACTTCCTGGGAATTAAATCATTGAACATATGGATGGACACCCAAGATGTCTCCTAGTAAGACACTCTGCAGGAATATATCCGAAATGAATACAACTTGGCCATGTTGGCAGTGGAGTGCTTATACGACTATCTAATGAGATGACAACACATCACATAATACACAAAGAAATAATTTAACTAGCCTGCTATAAAATATAAAACATGGCATACAACGAGGAGTCAAGAAGAAGGTAAAAATTCCAGATAATAATCGAGGGAGGTAAGAGAGGATATTTAACGAAATCTTTGCTTTTTGTGAGAGGTAACCGCAAAGTGGCCGCGTGGCCTAATGGATAAGGCGTCCGACTTCGGATCGGAAGATTGAGGGTTCGAGTCCCTTCGTGGTCGACTTTTATATATATATATATATATATATATATATTTTTTTTTTTTTTTTTTTTTTTTTTTTTACTGAAGGTAAACATTCTTGCTAAAGGCGGGCACAGCATATTCATACACAATATATTTATTTTTACTATTCAAATATTGAATAAAACAAATCATAGAGCCCGACACTTTAATAGAACATGTTTGGCAACGATTAATCATTGAAGGTGACTCACACGCTTCCAAAATGGGGCTGAATCCTTCACTTTTGCTCTCAGAAACCTTAAAATCGATGGCAATCATTGGAAATTGATGCGCCGCCTTACACTAATGAAGCATTCCACAAGAAATACACATTGAATTGAACTCAAATAACTTGAATAAGCAAGATTTCGCGATATGCGATTATCATCAAACGAACTGATGGCGATGATAATGTTAAAAGCCAAGGAGGCAATGTTACCAAGAGGCGAGACAGTGTGAGGGTTAGGGGTAACTTCATCTGCTTTCGACAAGGCTTTGGAGAGGAAAAAGTTCATACATTTTCATTACTCGGTCCATCGATCTGTCTGCGAGGCTGCTGATATTCAGGGCCAGTCGATTTGTAGGGGTTGCAGGAAGTGTGGTCTTTCCTGCTCGGGGTGTTCAAGATTGAGGAATGAGATAGACAGGTTTTTAGATATGCTGATGAAACGAGACAGGAGGAGGAGCGGGATAAGAGCACCACTTTAGAAAGCAGACAGTGGACATTAATGAAGCAACTTGGAGGTTTTATTCTCCTTCAGAGGTAATGCCAGTCAATCGTAGTCACCGTGGGTCACATAAAGAAAGTCTCCTGAAAATGCTAAGCCTCTCGCAAAAGGGTCATTATCTCCAAAAAAGGTCATCATCTACAATGTATATGTAAGTGATTTTATCTGGAAAATTGAAGAGAGAAAAAAAAAGCTATTTTGGTATCTCCTGGACACCTGGACATATCAGATTTTAGGGGCGGAAGGGGTTGAGAATATTCCCGTTTCACCATTTACGGTGTTAAATTGGGGCGGGTGGGGGGGGGGTGTTCCACCTCCCTGCTTGGGGTTAGACTCTTCAATCCCCCCCCCCACCCACCCACCACATTATCCCTGCCATATCCTAAACCCGTATTACCACTTCGGTACGGTGCTCTCCAGCCTCCGAGGCAACATGTTTCAAATAACGGTCGCATTTAGGGGCAGTACAGCATTGAGAATTGACTCTCTGTTCCCGGATCATCATTTACGATCCTTTCCAGCTTCCGCAGCCCGAGGTGGAATGAGCTTGTAACAACACTCGTTAGGCAAAGAACATCAAACGACTTTGTCAATGAAAATACACATGTGGCTACTGATATCCTTGGATTGTAAGGAGGTAGATTTAGACAGGAAAATGATAGGGGGCTCCCACCTGATATAAGATACACCAAAATTCATGAAATAAACCTGGGCACTTTGTTGATCCTACTTTATATCTTCAACTAAAAAAAAAATAAATGAAAGGGACGCACATGCACAGAAGTGCGAATGAATAGTCAATTAAAATTGGTGCTGACAGGAAGGGATGATTTCACTTTGATGGAAAAAACAGATTAACAGGAACAACTGAAAAAGTGTTGGTTTTTGTTGTTGTTGTTGTTGTTAATACATTCTGGGCCTCCTGCAGGAACCTGGTAACATCAACTCTTTTCTTCGTGAATATTAATACCAGGGGGCTGTAACATACTGAATGCCCCAAATCCCATTCCCAAATCATAATGAAGCCTTTGTGCAACACTCCTATATTGGCAGAATGAATGCACACAGCTCCGAGGACAAAATTAGAAACAAAACTGGGGCAGGGATCGATGACCAGCATTAGGAATTGCTTTTCAATGTCATTCTTTCCTGAAATGAAAACAGACATATAGATCAGTACTAGGGCATGTGCGTTCCCCTCCTTGGCTCCCAGCAAATGGCAGGGAAAAGACAGGTAGACTGGGTGAGGAAACTTGCCAATTCGCTTTCTATTGCCGCATCTGAAGTGAAAGCAATGTATGAACTAATAAATTTAAACAAACATTTGTATGAAGTTTGTTTTTATGGTAGGCCCAGGGCTTTATAAAATATACAATGCCTAATGTCTGGAGTCGAGACTAGTAATGCACATGTATTTTCCCAAGGGGCACGTGGAAAATCGATGATCCGATCAGTACGGCATTAAATTTTGAAAACATAAATAATATTCAGATATGTGTATCCATCCATTCTTGATCTTTGGATGATGGAGTGGCATTTTTAATACACCTGCTCCCAAGTTCCCCCTCCCAACACCCACCGTCCCGCTGAAAACCACAATGTCCATTCCTTTCAGTGTTGTACCATACATGCAATATTGAGCTATATACCGGAAGCGCTATATCTACGCGCTCTATTAGATTACGCTGATTGACGCGGTGGCCAATTAGAGCAGTAAAAACAGTACTGACGAGTTAAAACAAAAGAGATGGGTGATGAAGGATGAGATATTAGGATATCCTTGAAAGGTTAAACAAGAGTTAGACCTGTACCATTAGAACTGATATGAGGTCATTCACTATAGTACACATGCACCCTCCATGGTGTAGAGAAGGCAATCTCAAGTCTAATCTCAACGATGTAGTATACACGTAGTAGTATACAGTAGTAATTCTCAAAATTTAGTGATAAACTATTTTTCTGCTTCAAATGGGCCGCACGTCCATCAAGCGAAATAATCATGGTGATGTCATTAGTGACTCATTACAGTCGCCAATCGACACTGCGCTGTCATTAATTCCCCGTAGTCTTTGGGATTATGGAACCGTAATTAATGCTTTACTACTCGGCTGAATGAAAGCAGCAAGGCAGTCAAGAACAACATTCAAGTAAGTTTGAAATAAAAATAATGCCAGACTTCTAACAATATGTCTAAATAGCCCATTTAGCTCATTTTGCGAAGTTCAGAATCAGTGCTTTGAAACAGTTATGAAAAACGGGTTTGAAGCGATGTTTCTCTGTACTGGTATATCATTTGTTTACCCTGTTTTATAGTGTCACTTTCAGTACCATCGAGACCACATGCTTTGCTTTTAATAATTATAACATTCAAACCATTTAACAATACAGAAATAGCTATCAATCATAATCAAAACCTCC
Organism: Echinometra lucunter; assembly: GCA_029962745.1. Classification (NCBI taxonomy): domain Eukaryota; kingdom Metazoa; phylum Echinodermata; class Echinoidea; order Camarodonta; family Echinometridae; genus Echinometra; species Echinometra lucunter. Next base: position 9,857,258 of record CM057167.1, read on the forward strand.
TAGAAACCAAGTCACCAGGATACGGCTATGCGAAGCATTTCTTTCGCAAGGAAAGTAAAGAAACCGAAGCATGTAATGAGCTAGGAAAAATAGATTCAATTCAATTCAATTCATTTATTTTTCCTCTTTCAATTTTCCATATTTACAATGATGGTACAGTTTACTTCACATATTAACATACATATAGATAAACTTGCACAATACAATGAATTAGAAAAAAAAAATGAAAGGGAAGGAGGGCCGACTAAAAAGCACAGCTTGTAGGGTGTAGGCTCCCCTGTTAAAAGTAATTATCATGAACTATTATTTTATGAAAAACAACAATAATAACAACTGATTCAGTAATTACAAAATCATTTTAAGACGCAAAACAATGATAAATATATACATAAAAAACAATCAAGGTACACAAACATCAAAGTTACACAAAGTCACGCTACAAATTATATTCGATTGGGAAATGCAATTACTAAGTAGCTATTCAGAAGAAAGCTTCTAAGTCTCCTTTTGAAAACTTGTATTGAATTACATTGTATAATATCATTTGGAAGAGAATTCCAGAGTTTTGGACCTGTAAAAACAAATGTCTTTTGAGCAAACGATGTTCTATTTAGTGGTAGATGGAAAGAGCTCGCCTGGCAAGTGAAGTAACTATGAATCGAATCATTTTTTACAAACATATCATTAAGAGGCATAGGTAATTGTTTAGTGCTGAGCTTGTACATTAGCTGTCCAAGCTGAAAAATATACAAGTCTTTAATTTTCCAAGTTTTATCATTCAGAAAAAGATTATTCGTGTGTGCCCGGAAATCTGCATTATTAATAATACGAATTGTTCTTTTTTGTAATAAAAAGAGTCTGTTAATTTGGGAAGTTGCTGCACTGCCCCAGGCGATAAGTCCGTAATTCAAGTAAGGAAGAATTAACGTGGAATACAAGGATAACATAATATAATGGGGTAGGAAGTGTCTTAATTTACTAAGGATACCAGTGTTGCGAGCAATGATATTGCAGATATTGTCAATGTGCGCTTTCCAAGATAGTTTTTCATCAATGATTAGCCCCAAAAATTTAGTTGATTGGACCCTTTGAATGGCAGTACCATCAAGAATTATATCTTTTGGCAAGGTCGCAATCTTATTACTAAATAGCATGTAACTAATTTTGTCTAAATTAAGCGACAGTTTGTTGGCTTTTATCCAATTTGTAACACTATTAAGTTCGTTGTTTAAAATTTGCGTCACTTGCTCTGGATCGCTATGTGACAAAAATATATTCGAGTCGTCAGCAAAAAGTATAAATTCAAGCAAACTAGATGACTTCTCAATGTCGTTTATATAAATAATGAACAAAAGTGGGCCAAGAATACTGCCCTGCGGAACTCCACAAAGGACAGGTTTAGGTTCAGAGAAATGATCATTCAGTGAAACAAACTGGGAGCGCCCTTTAAGATAATTCTTGAACCACGTCAACGGTTTTCCCCGAATTCCATAGTGAGAAAGTTTGTAAAGTAGGATGTCATGATCAACAGTATCAAATGCTTTAGAAAAATCTATGAACAAACCAACCGTATTAGAAGACTGATCAGTAGCTTTGGCAACATAGATAACTATGTATTAACACTCTTTCAGAGCTTATGAGAAGACTGAAATTGAAATACTTGCTGAAAAGCAAACCGACAGAATGCATATTCTGGTGGTTTCGATGTTGATTTGAATTGCTCTCATATTTTCCCTGCTGTATACCTTTCTTATCCATCCATCCGTTTCTTTCATTGAAAAAATATGTATAATACAGATCATTCCACAATAATTGTTGCTAAAAATACTCCAGTTCATAACAAAACCTAACCTCTCATTGTATTCCAAAACATGTCATCAGCATACATGCTTTGAAATCAGGTTATTGCTCTCGCAACAATGCGAGGTAAGTCAAATTCTTCCTATGAGAGAACGTACAGATCTACTTTACATGTTTACATCATCCACGTATCCATATTTCGATCACCTGCATGCATCCCGCGCCAAAAACGTAATGATGTATCGTCTGCTCTCATACGCGATTTCCGTGCTTTCCCTGTCCATGTCCATACTCTTCGTATTTTGACTTTGTAGGTCCAATGTATACACAGCTTATTTCAAGTTAAGAGGGGTTTTTGGGCGGGGGGGGGGGGGGGGTAGGATACGAATGAAAGAGAGAGAGAGAGAGAGAGAGAAAGAGAGAGAGAGAGAGCCACTAAGAGAGAGAATGAGAGAAGAGCTTTATTGCCGGTAAGCTGTCTAAATACTGTTCTTGTCTTTGCTGCTTACATGTACGTGTACGATAGGCAGGCTAGGAGGTTATTGAATCGAGGTCCGTTGGAGCATTACAATTCCAATATAGCCATGATAGCACACATCAGTGCAGTTATTATGGTGGTTGCATCGGAATATTGACAAGAGTAAATTTACCATGATACAGAAAAATGCAAACAACCCACAAAAATATGCCAGTTGTTTGGATATGGCACTGCATCGTATTAAGGCTAAAAAATTATGGCGATTGAAAATGATCCTATTAACATGTAATGTATGTTTGGAATCAAAGAGCTTGAATATTGTAGAAACGAAGCTGAGTGATTATGCTAACATTAATTTCATACTGAAAATTTAGAATAGTGATTTGTTGTTGTTGTTGTTGTTGTTCTCTCTCTCTCTCTCTCTCTCTCCTCAATCCTTTCTCGCCTCCTCGCTGTACCTGTCAGATCTCTCCCCTCTCTCTCTCTCTCTCTCTCTCTCTGATATAATCAGAGTATATTCCTTTTCTTTCCCTTATACATTCTGCGCAGGATTACAAATAAGAAGATATTGCACAAACAACGACACTCCTCAGGCTCCTGAGTCCTGAGCAACATGGTATACACTGCACTTTTAGTGTAAAATATTTTTAAAATCCACATAATTACATGTATGTTTAATGGGCATATATGTAAGTACATAAATATATAATATTTCTGAGGAGATATAACATGTATAAGATTCGTGTCCTTTCGCATATACATACCTTGCATCTGTGTGAATGACAATAATATTGTCTTACCTTATTATTATATCGAACCCTTACTCCTCTTGTAGCAAACAGTATCCAACTTCCCTTGAGTCAGCGCTGATGCTCTCAAAACAACTAGGTGTGTATTTCCTGATAAATGATCCCAATTTCCAGTGTAGAGAGTATAACAGACAAAGCACATCACTCCCAAAAAACATCAAAACAGGTTTCACTTTTCCTATGGCCTTTCGCACCAGTGTAATATAATCCAAACTTGCAGGTAGTTATCCTACCATGTGTTGGGGACACAGAATAGGGTCGATCTCTTTGCAACCACGTAAATCGGAGATTGCGAGATTACTATCGCAGCACAATAGAACGATAAGATATGCCACTGTGCGTGTACACTCCTACGGAAGTCAACAACAAATGTGATTGCTGGACAACGCTCTTTGATGCGATCCACTCGCGCGGGACGGAAAAGCGATAAAAATCGCTCGGAGCGTGTGTGCGTTCGCCGCGCTGCTTGCAATTAGTACTGATTACATAGGCGCGCACGCTCGAGTGATTTTTGAAAGTGTGAGGGTGGCTGCCATTATGATATGGAACTCGGAAGATAAACTTCTACGTGTGAGATGAGGATGTGAGCATATCGTTTCTTGGACGATATGCTCCTGAACCTGCCTGTTTCACATGTATATGTAACTTGACTCCCAGGGACACTCGAAGAAAACCAAATAATAAATGACCTGACAAAAAATAACAGAGTATGTTAAGGAGATGTGTGGGTTGGTGGGTGCGAGATGGGAGAGGGGGAGGGGTAGCCTGTGCGTAAATTGTCCACAGGCCTCTCATGTTGGAACAACACCTCAAGATATTACATTGTGAAATGAAGACAAAATTAATGACCTGAATTTCACTGAAAATGTAGACTTTAACAGTATTCTCTTATTATTTCAACATGCCAAAAAATAAAGGAATTGGGTATTAAAGGAAAATGGAATCCAGGCATCAGTGTGCTTTTAGTGAATGAAGATGAAAAAGAAAGAGTGAACAGTGACAGTTTGATCGAAATCGGACAATCTGTTCAAGAGTTATGAAGTTTGAAATTTTAAGTAAATCCCAGTTATGAGGATCCTAAAGTTGGCAACTTTGCCAGCATCTGTGATGTCATCATGGACAACTCTCCATTCATTTTGTGCATATATTCTTTTTTAAAATTGATTTATCTGAAATTTTAAGCCAGGAGTCAACATACATCTTTGCAAAATGTTTGCAGAATCAATGTGTCCATGTCATATTAAAACAGTAAAAAAAAAAAATAATAAATCTATTTTTCTTGAAAATGAAGAAAATGGTAAATTCTGTGTACACAATGAATGGAGAGTTGTCCACGATGACATCACAGAGCCAACTTAAGGATCCTCACAGTAGGGATTTACTTAAACTTTAGAAATTCTTAACTCTTGAACAGATCGTACATTTTTTTCTCAAACTTTCACTGTCTACTCTTTCTTGTTCTTCTTCATTCGCTGAAAGCACACTAATGTCTGGGTTGCATTCTCCTTTAAGGTACACGAAAAAGAGGATGAACGGAGACAAAGTACGTTGACCTGTGCGTTGAATGAGAAGCATGGAGGGACAATGGCGAGTGACACTCGGGGGAGGGAAGGATGACAGAAGAAACAGGAAATGAAGGAATGATACCAAGAAAGAGAACGGTTGTAAAAAGGAAAGGGAGTGAGATGAGGACGGGGGTTGGGAAAGTGGTTACTGAAAATCCAATTGACCCTTTTTAACAAGCAAAATTTGTCAGGGGGCAAAGATCCAGCCTTTATGCACCCCCCCCCCCCGAAAACAAGATACGGAAAGGGGGGATGTTGTCCTTAGTCTGGGGTACTTCTGTATTGGACTGTCACACGCATGGATAAGTAACTGGGGCTTAGCCTAGATACAATGTAGTGTTCCGTACCAGAATCTTCAATGAATGACTACCCCCCCCCCCCCCCTCGCTACAAATCGGCGGAAATCCTACTAAAAATCCTACTAAAACCATGATTACTCGGCTGAGGTGATGTAAGCATGTGTTTTCAACCTGTTATTAATCTTTCTCGGCAGCCCCCCGAGCCCGGAGCCCCTACCCCCCCCCCCCCCCCCCCCGTACTCCAGTGTAACGTAATACTATGAGGCTATGATCTTACACCATGTACACTGTTATATTATTTTTAAAAAGATCATACCTCAAGTGTATACATTCAAATTGGAATGAAACCATGCTCAACTAGAATTCCCTGTGAAACATTTCCCGTTTCATCGGCAAAAAGACAAACAAAAAATCGCCAATCATATTTCTCCCATCAAAGGAGAAGAGAAAAACCAATAATAGCATGCTAATGTGATACATTTCCCTTCCGTCCATCTGCCAAACGCCATCAATCATCTTTTTCCCCCTCCACTTTAAATCTCACCTTCCCAACCACGTGTGAAGTATGTTAGCGGCCTTGACGCAGAGCGATCAATAATTATGACATATTAGTTTTTCGATTTTCAGAGAGGTGGTATCGACTTTTTTGTCCCAGTATGTCTGTGTCGCATCATCCACGTGTGTTGACCATTGTATGGACGTTGGTGATGTAATTGTGTGTTCTACATGCATCTCGTCGGAAACCAAACGAGAGGTGCAAAAATAGCATATTTTCGTATACTTAAAATGATAATGATATTGCTCCCCAAGCTTTTTGCAATGAAATCGCTTTTTTTTGCTCTGAACCAGGCGAGAGGATGTTAAGAAACACGTGCATGCATTTCTTTTTGTGTTATCTGTGCTCTCCTCATTGCGACACATTGTGTTTGTTAATTCTTTATTTTGCCCAAAAAAAACGTATAATAATCTTCATTTAAACCTTATTGGTTTACAGCCACTCGCCTTTCTGGCTTTCAAGAGAGTGCTATATTTATGATATTTCTTCCAATGCAAATAAAGCTTCTCACCATATTAATCTGCCTGGTTGTCAATTTGCCTTTCAATAAAAGTACAGCTCAAAGAAAACAACCAGAATCACGATATTCCAAAAAAGTAAGCGCTAAAAAATCATCAACATTCCAGGATACGATGGAAAGTAAAGTGCTAAGATAATTTTCATATCAGAATCATGATATAGGCTGAAAATCAGGGAAATAAAGCCTTAACCCTTTTACTGCAATCGTTCTGAATGAAATTAAAAATGCGGTGTATGGTTTCCATTACTACAGTATACCCTGAGTATGCAAAACACACGAGATTCATCCTAACTCTTTGAAGGGCAAAAGATATGCATGTTTATAAACACCTTGGGGAAGACGTCACTGCTTCTGATGTCTACCCCCCCCCCCCCCCCGTCCCTGCCCGAAGGTTCACTTAATCGAAAATGTTCCGTTCTCCGTAATGCTGTGTTGTTAATTGAGTTGGTTGTCATTCTACAGGGGCAAAATTTCCAGCCGGGACAGCAGGGAGACGATATTAATTTCTCAGGGGAATACAATTTTAATCAGAAATTAATATTGTTTGTTCTGTCTCACCTCTCTCTCTCTCTCTCTCTCTCTCTCTCTCTCCCTCCCTCCCTCTCTCTCTCTCTCTCTCTCTCTCTCTCTCTTTCTATCTCTCTTCATCTTTCTTTCTCCCTCTCTTCCTCTCTGTCTTTCTCTCTCCTGCTCTCTTTCTTTCTGTCTCCCCCCCCCTCTCTATCTCCCTCTTTTCAAATTTATCATTATGAAATAGTACTCTCTAAAAGAAAGACTGAAATTTCACTCTATTTTCACTTCCCGGGAATCACGTCGGTGGTCAGTCTCGTTTAGGAGTTTATATAGAGTGCTGTCTAAAAAAAAGAGTAAATTTTACTACACTTTCACCAAACTTTTCACTACCCCCTTAGTGTCACTCCATTGTTGTTTTTTCATGTAAGAGTATCTATTTCTATGACTTACGAATTCACGTATACTTCAAAAGCTTCCCATCCTTTTCCATTTCACGCACACGACCGTTACAGTATTTCGCACACATGTATACATCCTCATACAGACCTAAAATGCTAATGGAGGTTCTCTGAATGATAAAAATGTGCATCATCTTTTCCAGATGTGCCCATCTCCAAATACCACTAAAAATAGCCACCTATTATCAGCCGCCCCTACAGCTGTTTACCGAGATGATTTAGTTCGATGCATTACCCGTCTGTGCCCATCCTAACTAGATGCTGAAACCATGGGTATGCCTGGAAAAATTTCTTCTTTCTTGGAGTAAACTCTTGGGATGGTCTTGATTCAATAGGGATCACTGCATGTGGAGTGGAAAACACTCTCAAAAGTTTTAATTCAACCACTACTTTGGAGTGGATTTCATCTCAATTTTAACTAGATCCAATCCGAAGTGACGCGATCGTGACTCCTGAACTAACTGATTTTCGCTCCTGTATTGAGAGTATGTATGATATATTTATACGCTTTCAGTCGCGTACTATAGGTTTACAACAGGATATGGGGTACAAAATACCCCCCCCCCCACCTCCTTATCATGGAATGGTGGAAAGGGAAGAAAGATAAGAAAATTTGAAATGTGGGAAATGTAACCCTTAAAGAAGACGATTTTACTCCCTTCACACACTATCCTTTCATCAATCCTGTGGCCAGTTCTCTGGCGTTTCATTAAGCTAATATTTTAGTACCATCCAACACACACACACACACACCCACACCCATCCCGGTACTTATGGGGATTACCAGGGGGTGTTTCACAAAGCTGTGCGTAAAATTACGCGTGACTTTAAGAAATGACTTGAATATGGAAAGCTAAATGGGATACTCAATCATATTTAGTCGGAGAGCTTAAAGTTGAAATATCTATGTAGATTAACATTATTATTATCAACAACAAATTCATAACATGTATAATGGGAACTATATAGGTTTTTGCAAACAATTTAATTGAGATTATATAGGCACATTTTGTTAAAACAAGGGGGGGACTTTGGACATTCCACTTGGCTGTTCATAGTTCAGTTCTTCTCAAAGCCATGCGTAACTTGGCGCACAGCTTTGTGAAACACCCTCGGTTAGCTAGAGCTACGTCACGAGACCTGTGTGTGATTAAGTTCAAGATCTAAAAAACACGCATAATCAAACTGACAAAACCATGCCATTAAGACTGAAGCAAAAGCAAAGATTATCAACCAACTACAAAGCGTGATTAATGATGATGATGATGATGATGATAATTATCTTTACTTTTATCATTGTTATCATCATCATTATTATTATTATTGTTATCATCTTTATGGGTGGTGGTGTTATTTTTGTTGGTTTTTTTGTATCATTATTATTGCTAGTAGAAGAAGTAGGAGTAGGAGTAGGAGTAGGAGTAGGAGTAGTAGTAGTAGTAGTAGTAGTAGTAGTAGTAGTAGTAGTAGTAGTAGTAGTAGTAGTAGTAGTAGTAGTAGCAGCAGCATCAATATCAATGCTATACTGATATCAATAATCCCATTTATCCATAGGAGAGTCATCAGTATCGATATTGCTTTTCCTGCAGGCCTTCACTTATAATTATTCCGGATCAGGAGGGACAAAGTGGGTATAGAACCATGTAAGCACAATACAAGGATCGAACCGAGATCCTCAAGTCTAAATGTCAAACCAATATTCCACAGTCCTCCAACTGAAATCAAAGATGAACCTATTTCGAGCTGGAGTAAAGAAACGGGGTCATATTTTTCCAATCTAGGTTGTTTTATTGAACAGGTTTAATCTACACAGTCACTTACTACATGTACGTCAAGGAAGCGCATTATCCAATCGTTGGCATTTGCTGATGCACGACATGAAATCTGTTTGTCAGCTTTTATCCCATCTAAAATAAATTCCATGATGAATGCCTATAATGTATCCATCCCTACCCATCCCGTTGGAATATTACCTTCAATTTCAACAGTCTGCACTTTGAGTACTCAGCTAGACGCTGGAAATGTCAAGCTTATTACTTTTTGTATATATGTGCTTGTATTACCAAAGCACCACTTGGGGTCTTGTCCTTCTTGTACATTTCCCAGTGCAATATTCCGGCAGCTCCTAAATTGGCAACACGCGATCAACATGATAAATATATTCTAATTTCATGTTTTATTTCCCACGCGACTGTCGTGCGAGGTCTAGGCCCGTGGATATGGAGATGGAATATAAAGGCGGATTAATCACACGAACAGGAACAAAATTTATGACATTTCCGCGATGAACTGATAATCGGGGAAAATTTATGGCGGGAGAATAATTGTGCCTCAAATCTGTTGCAGTATCTTTTTCCCCTGCTTGCAGGCAATTTGTAAGAATCTGGATCTGTGTTTCTGGCGGCTCAATGCAAACGGCTTTCTTTCTGAAGATCTGTAGCTTGCATTTCAATGAATATTTTTTGATTGAGAATGCAGATTGTGGCATAGATGTGCCTGATCTCAAGATTTAAGGTGGATTACGGGGAAAGATATCTAATCTGTGACATAAATGACAGAAAGTGAATTTGTAGGTGGGAAATGCATGTATACACATGCATGTTGCTCCGGCTGTATACCACGCACTGACGATTGGAATGAAATAATATCCAGGAGCGACCAGGAGCGACAATGATGTCGTTCTGTACGTTAATGGCTTTGATATAACCTTGGGCTCCGTATCACTGGCGCCTCTGACTTCTCTATACTGTTGCCATGATATCTCTCTCTCTCTCTCTCTCTCTCTATCTATCTATCTCTCTCCCGTTCTCTCTTTCTCTCTCTCTCTCTATCTATCTCTCTCCCACTCTCTCTCTCTCCCTCCATCTCTTCCCAAATGTCAAGTTTACCCCCTTCTCTCTCTCTCTCTCTCTCTCTTCCTTTCACTTTTTTTTCTCCCCCTCCATGCCCACTCTTTCTCTTTTTATGTCTCTCTCTCTCTTCTCCCTCTCTCCCTCTCTGTCTTCCTGTCTCTTACCACCCCCTCTTTTTCTCTTTGAATATCTTGTGACTTTTCTGTACTCCTCTATAAAAGCAAAACAAAAAAAAACCCGCCGCTTTAGACACTAATTATGCAATCATTCATGCTCATCATGCATGTTTTTTGTTTTGTTGTTGATGTTGTTGTTTGTTGTTACGTGAATTGAGTTTCAAATCTCATTTCGCGCGCGATGATTCATACTGCAAAATGTATTGCCCTTCAATCTAAGAAAATCAGATACGTCGATATCGTCGTCTGCCTCTCTAAAAAAAAAAAAAAATACACCCCCCTCCCCCGAAAAGTGTGAGAATGTTATCAATGTCGGTCTTCATGTTCCTCGTTAGCAGTTGCTGTTTGATTCAAACATCCTCTCCTTCATAATTACGATAATTGTTTATTATAAAGCTTTGCAGTTTTCCGAACTTTACTATAAGTTGTTCTATAAGGTTTAATGGTCAGTGGGTGACAAATTATAGTTCGCAGTCAAAATTAAGTAAATTGATGACTTTTTGTATTCATGAATGTAAACGTTGAGAGATAATAGAGAAGTTAGGTTTGTTGACAGAGTAGGCTTTTGTGAATGATGGATGTCTATCATGTCTGTATAGGTAGATTGAAATAACCTGGCAATACCTGTACTGGTGGGTTTAAGCTTTCCAGGTTGCATGCATACATGTCATGATGCAACTTACCATGTACCATAGAACATCACTGCCATGTGTGTACTGTATGTATAACGTGCAGCTTTGAAAATTAGTGCTTTGGTTCATATTTATCATGTTTAGTGCAGGTATTTTGACACTCAAGGCTGCTCAAAATAATAGGCCTGGCTCACACTTTGACCGATAAGTAGAAATGATTAGAGTATCACATTTTCTCATTAGAAGTACATTGGGTAACAAAGCCATTGAGTAACATGCTGATCAGTGTATGTAATATTGTCTGATATGAAGCCCGGAAAACTCATCTTGTGCTTCGCATAAAGTGAAAATATACAAGTGACGGGAAATGCTCGACCTTTTTTTACCCCACACTCTAAGAAAAAAGGTGCAATTTTGTACCATTCAAATGCAACACTGTGAGCTCCTTTTTTAGTGCAACTTTGCACCCTAAGGAGCTTTTTTGCATCTGGCAAAAGGGTGCAGTTAACTACATTTTGCACCCTAAAGGGTGTAGAGTTGTACCCTTTAGGGAGGGTGCAAATTTGCACCTTTTCGAATGCAAAAATTTCTGCACCCTTAAAGGTGAAAAGTTACACCTTTTAGGATGCAAACGGGCATTTCCGGGTACAAATAGGAACAAAAAGGTGCATTTTTTGCACCTTTTTCATGTAGGGTGCAAGATTGCACCCAAAATGGTGCTGCCAGTGTTGCATTTACACACTAAGAAATAATTGCACCCTAAATGCAACACTGGCTGCACCTTTTTGGTGCCATCTTGCACCGCGGACGAAAAAAGGTGCAAAAATGCTGCTTTTTGTTCTTGTTTGCACCCTGAAATGCCCGTTTGCACCCTAAAAGATGCAACTTTGCACCTTTTAGGGTGCAGAGATTTTTTAGTACAAAAAGGTGCAAATTTGCAACACTGCGAGCTCCTTAAAGGGGTGCAGCTCTGCACCCTTTAGGTGCAAAATGTCGCTATTTGCACCATTAGAGGTGCAAAAAGCTTGTAAAAGATGCAAATTTGCACCCTAGAAGGTGCTCCCAGTGTTGCATTTGAAGGATGCAATATTGCACCTTTTTTTCTTTGTGTGTAGGGTGCAAACTTGAACCTTTTTTCTTAGTGTGCATAGACTGCAGTGTGAGACAAAAGCAAACCCATGTTGATTTTGCAAATGGTGGAATTCAGTAAGATAATATCTTGATATATGATAACATCTTATATTTCAAAATTTTCATGTTCGCGGCTGTTTACATTATCCTTCTGAACATCTTTACACAACACAGAATTATTAAATCAAGCCTCCACGAAGTTACCAGGATATCCTTTCAGTTTATCACGTTTACTATAATTGAATGACCCAAACATACTCGTACAAACCATTTAGTAGGATGTGCTTTTACTTGAAAATCTGTTTGTCATCATATAACAAATGTAGCCGGGGCCTCAGTTTGACTCAAACTGAAATCAAATGTTGTTGGTATTCTCTGCCTATTTCTCCTTCGCATGCTTGGCAATATCGATGTTTAAAAGCTTCCTAATATCTGCCTCATATCATTCTTGATTATATATAGATTGTAATAAAGAGAATGGGAAAGATATACATCCCATCCCCGTTTTTTGTGGTTTAGTGGTTTAGTGGTAATTCTACTTTATAGGCATATTACCGCGGAGTCCCCATGCCATAACAAACCGATTAATCAACCTAAGTGTACTCCGCTCCCTGTTTTGTATCCAACTGCTGTGTGCTTTCTTATGAAATATTCAGCTCACATGAAATATTAATGATTTTTACCCGGTTGAGGGGGGTGTTTGAATTATGGATAACTGTCACGCTAGAAGGGCATGTAGTCCGTGCATCAAGAGGCCGTTTATAACATGATGGGGGTCAACCAGCGATCATGGGGCTGAACTGCATGTATGAATGTAGCACACCGGAATGGCATCATTGAGTATTGCAAAATATGTACTGGTTGAACGCTCGTACATGTACTAAAAACCGGAGATAAAAATTATGGAAAATGTTGTTATGAGAAATCATGTCGCTCTTACAGAGGAATATCGTATTTATTTTATTGAACTCTCAAAAGACAGAACCTTGGCTGACTTGAATTTGAATGATATTCATTGTTTTATTTTGTTTATAGCTGTTATTTTTAGGTCATCATATCATGTTGTATATCTTTCCCCAAACACCCTTTCCCCAAATGCATTACCACGAATAAGCGAAAACTGCCAATATTGTGAACGTATAATGTGCTGAGCACAAAACCTTTCCAAAAAAGGCCTGTAAGTTTCTCTTTCAGTTTGGTTCATTTTGTCCCATCATTAAAATCAAACTAGGGGAGCGTTTCATGAAGAGTTTTGTCGGTTAAAATCACCGACAAATGTTATAAGCTACCGAAAATCCTCGCATCTGATTGGCTGAAAGCAAATTAGTCAGTGAAAATCACCGACAAAACTCTTCATGAAACGCTCCCCTGTTCTTACTACTGTTTTTTTTTTTAGTGTCTTTGTATGTGTATGTTGTTGTTGTTTTTTGTCATGATTTTCCCCTTTCCTTTCTGTTTGCACTTTATCCTGTTATCTTTTATCAATTCCTCTCATCCTCAATTACTCCTTCTTTCCGTCATCTACCTCAATGTGGAAACGCTCATCATTCCCCTTTTTAACATGGGCTGACAGAAAGAGGTTCAAAAACAAAAGAATATTCAACGTTTCATCCACTCATGCAATCCTAAACTAATCTTCCCAAAGACTGAACAGAGAAGGGATATAAACATGAGCTCCGCCATCGCGCGTTTTAACCCTTTTTCGATTTGAAAAACTAGAAAACTGATATTAATTATCACTGCATTATTAATTCTGGTCGTGATAGCTTGTAGAAAAAAAAAAAGTTGAATTTTGGCCATTCAAAGGCAGAATACAGAGTAGTAGACACGTATTATTGAATATTGTGGTATATACAAGCTGTACTGAAAATCATTTTCATGATCATTTTCTAAATTTGACCCGTTGACTACTGAGTTCTTTCATGCACATAGGCTAGTACAGGCCAGGGCCAGTGTCAGTGGTCATGAGCTGGGAGCGGTATCTACTATGCTGTCCACACACTAAGAAAAAAAAAGGTGCAAGTTTGCACCCTAAATGCGACACTGGCAGCACCTTTTTGGGTGCAATCTTGCACCCTATACAAAAAAGACGCAAAAATGCACCTTTTTGTTCTTGTTTGCACCCGAAAAAGCCCGTTTGCACCCTAAAAGGTCCTAAAAAATCTGCACCCTTTTAGGGTGCAGATTTTTTTTTTTTGCGTACAAAAAGGTGCAACTCTGCACCCTTTAGGGTGCAAAATGTAACTAACTGCACCTTTAAAGATGCAAAAAGCTCGTCAAGGTGCAAAGTTGCACCCAGTGCTCCCAGTGTTGCATTTGAAGGGTGCAAAATTGCACTTTTTTTGCTTAGTGTGCAATATCAAAGGGACAGCCATTTTTACAAAGCGTCATGTTATACCCTCCCTCCCTCCCCCCCCCCCCGGTCTTTCCCCCAAATTTGCGGCTATTTTCTGTCATTCAGCAACCCGGGCTTGGCAATCTCCGCGCTCATCTGATAATCGTCATCACCATCCAATAAAGAATAATTGTCTGGAGTGTGGGGAAGGAAAACAGATCCCCCAGACTAAGTAGCTCATATGGGCCACAAAATGTTCAATTAATCATGCTCAAAATTAATTAGGGTTGGCATTTGAGCGCCTTAATGGAAACGTAGTACATAGCTATGTTATTGTCTTGTGTGGTATCTCGCATGCGGCTGTCTGCGATCGTCACAACTGGTTAAACAGTCGGATATTCTCCGAGACTGATTCGGAAATAGAACAATTTTCCGCGACGAAGGGGGACAGATAGCTAGAAATATGGAATTTCTGATGAGTTCTGATGATGAAAGCAGCGGTCTTGCTCGAAGCAATGCAGATTTGAGTCACAGAAATTGAATGTTTTAAGGGGGAAGGGAGCGCCGATGAATTTTCATTACCCGCGGACCCTTCGACACGGCCTACAGGCTATGCGTTGTCATCATGATCCATAAATGATGTAAGTGCCTCAAAAGAAACTGGTTACCCAGCGGCCATGTCGACTGACGCACGCGGTGATGGAGGGGCTGCAGAGGGGGGAGGGGGCGGTTAGAGTGGGTTTGCCTCCTCCGAATGAACTACTCCAAACACTCAAGTGTAGACACTTGGACGTAAAAGGGGTATACGACTCAATCCCCCTCAAGTCTCTCTGTATTGTTATACATTCATCTCGGGCATTATTTGTAGGCGGCATGGTTGAAGTTGCAGAGGAGGAGGGGGAGGAGGAGGTGGTGGAGCAGGAGCAGGGATCGACAGGGCCATGAGGAGTTTGGAGAGTTTTCCCACGGGTCGCTTTTGGCTCGAGGGCTTGTCGATTTGGGGTATGACGGCCGGAGTTCGAACCCACCATCTTCCTACTTCCAATCAAATGTTCAAACCACTCAACCACCTAACCTTTTTGAATGCAAAGTGAATTCTGCACAAAGTTTGCATTGCCCGTTTTCCTTTTTATTGACAGTAGCACATGGTGCGTCATAAGATTGCGCATGTCGCTGACGCATTCTTTCGTCATCAAATGACACCTCGCGACTTTTACAGGTTTTTTTAAAATGATAATGAATGCTAATGGTGGCTTCTTGTATAGCGCTCAGGTCCGTTACGTCGTGACGCTCATGGCGCTCCAACAATATAGCGGCCAAATATGTAGCGCTCTGGCAAATATATCGAGTCCCCATTTACACCTGGGTGGCGAGTGCTAAATGTGGTTTAATATCTCGCCAAAAGTGCCGGGCTGGGATTCGAACCCTCAACCCTCTTAGAGTCAAGTGAATGAACTACTATACCACTCCTTTCTTGTATCTCTTAGACTTAGTTCCTTTCTTTGGTATGAGACAATGCGAAGAATTCAAAACGATTTTGTTATATTGTCATTGCTTATTGACCACGCCCTTCCTTCTTTTTTTTTATTATTATTTATGAAGGATTCTATTATATTCTTCTAGCTCTGTTCACCTAATCAATAGGGTATCCTGGAAAACAGGCCCATTTCCATTAGCATTTAGGAAGAGAAGTTTTCCCGTTCATCTTCAGGGGAAAAATTACTCCTTCAAGATATGAATCCCAAATGAAACCATATGGTCTTGCATTTGCGGCACATTGCTTGTAATAGGCAATAGGAAAAGAATGAGGGATGAATTATTATTGCAGAAATTTTTCGCGACTGAAATGTTTAAACGAGTCAGCTTTAATATGAGCTATCCTCGTCATCACTCCCTATCTGAAAGCTTTAAAGGTTTGGACCATATGACAATAAAGTGGAAATTTTGATGATTTTTATGTTTACTGAGGGCCTTGATTCATTTCTGTCTTATCTTATGATCACTTTCATTTTTGTCGATTTCAGTTTTATCACAAAAAATATCAAGGTACATTCTTTATACGGTTAAAAAAAAACACTATTTGCAGAAAGTTGCTTAGTCATGTTAATTGTAACATATTGTTCGTTTCATTTATTATATTGGCATTTATCAACAATCCTTTCTCATGAAGAATATCAAGTTTACCTAAGCATATTGGTGTCTGTTCTTGTAAATTAATAAATCTCATAATAGATTACGCCGATTTTGTCGATTTTTAAGGCTTGAATTATCATGTCCGTCAGTTATATGTATTATAAATTACGTAGCTTGAATTGCGATGAATGGCAAACGTAATGTGAGGTACTATTGCGGGCAAGCCTAGATGCGATTGCCGGAGTAATTGAGATATCATGAACCAATGAAATGCGATATAAATCCATAAGCGTTTAAATATTTTTTTTTTCTTCTAAAATCCGCTCTGAAGTGTCCTCCTTCATGCACCTTCAGAAATGCCACTGCTGTATGTCAACGTCAAACAGCTGAGTTCATAGAAATTAAGCATATCATGACTTTTTTCTTCTTCTAATTCTCCTTTACATCCACAAAATAGTCAAGGAGAGTTGGATTCTCGATTTACAGAGCAGTTCGTGAGCCACCCACTTCTCCATCTGACATTAATGTCATTTCCATTTCCACTTAATAGTATTTCCATAGGACGGCCAGATAGATTTTATTTGACCTGCAGAAGGCTTCTTTCAATGGTCGTTATGAGTCCATCTCAAATGGGAGCGAGGATCAAGATGGGCGCAGATAAGCCAAGATCTATATTTTTTCCTCATAGACAGATAGAGGTAAACTATACGTTAGGACCAAGATAGGGACTAACTTTAATACATGTACTACATACTACAGAGGTTTTTATGCCACAGCCAAAGACCAACAACGTTTTTCTCCTAAAGCAGCAGTTTCTCGTTATATTGTCATGCACAATGGCGCAACATAAATCCGCGAAATTACGAATGAGGTTTTAAATCTCCAAAACAAAGAAAATGATTTATAAAATACTGATAGTAATAATGATGACGATAATAATAATAATAATAATAATAATAATAATAATAATAATAATAATAATAATAATAATAATAATAATAATAATAATAATGATAATAATAATAATAATGATAATAATAATAATAATAATGATAGTGTGTACTTGTAAAGCCCTAACTTACCTGTCACACGTGACACTTCTGGCGCTCCCGGCTTTAGCATTGCTGCCATTACGGCCCTCAAGCATTTCAAGGAATTTCTTCCTACCGGGTACCCATACACCTGGGGTTGTTTCATAAAGCTGTTCGTAAAATTACGCATGACTTTACGAACAACTTGAATATGGCAAGCCAAATGGGATTCTCAATCATTATAAAGTGTATCAGCTAAAGGTGAAATATGCAGACGTAGATTCAAGTTACTATTCTTTACAAGCATTCTTATTTCGAAGTTTATTTTGTGCCACAGTTTAATTGAGATTGTGGGAAATGCAGTAACACTTTGTTAAAACGTCAGGAAAAACTTTAGGCATCCCATTTGGCACTTCATATTGAAGTCGTTCGTAAAGTCATCTGGAACTTTTCGAACAGCTTTATGAAACACCCCCCTGGGTGCAGACTTGTAAACATGAATGAAGACTCAAGTCTTCCTGAGGGCTGCATGGACTACATACAGAGACGGATATACACAGATACAGGGCTACATGGAAATAGTTGTATTAATACTAAATGAGCATGATTATTTGCCTTTTGAGTACTTACGAAAAGAAAATCATTGGTAAATTCATGTAGATTAGTTATTTTTAAGATCATGGGGGTGTTTCATAAAGCTGTTCATAAACTTACGAATGACTTTAAGAACAACTTCTGTATGGCAAGCCAAATGGGGTTCTCAGTCATTATAAATCACATCACCTAAAAGTGAAATATTTAGACTTAGATGAACTATTGTTTTCATACATTTTTGTTGCGAAGTATATCTATTTTTTGCCACAATTTAATTGAGATTATGTGAAATGCAGCCACACTTTTCTTAAACGTCCGGAAAAACTTTGGCATCCCATTTGGCACTTCATATTCAAGTCCTTCGTAAAGTCATGCGTAACTTTACCACTGTTTACATACAGCTTTATGAAACTCCCCCAGGGTTCTTTCAGCATTTAGGAGTTGATTGGAAATGGCCTACTTGAAAATAATGTACACCCAGTCAAAGTCGCACATCACCCCCCCCCCCCTTCGAACTCCCATCTCCTAACTGCTGGTAGAACGACACGCTCATTACTGTGACATCCATGCAGAATCTTTCTCGACCTTCAAGACAAGCCAAGCTAAGCTTTCCAGCTCTACAGTCTCTCAATAAGTGATTAGTAATTACCTGCATGCACGGCTTGCAGGCGGCTTAAAACCATTCATGTCGCCGACTCAAGGGCAACGGTAGATGCAGGAATTTATGGAAAATGGGGGGGGGGGGAGTGGATAATCCCCCTAAATGAAAACCCAACTGCCCCTCTCCCTTTTGGAGTTGATTCATCAATGGTTTATTCGGGCTATGTACTTGAAGATGGCTTTGGGGTTTCCAAAGACCGGTTGTGTAAACCCCCCCCCCCCCCATCCGCCAGTGGCCCAGGGCA
Source organism: Echinometra lucunter (assembly GCA_029962745.1). NCBI lineage: Eukaryota > Metazoa > Echinodermata > Echinoidea > Camarodonta > Echinometridae > Echinometra > Echinometra lucunter. The sequence goes on from CM057167.1 coordinate 9,876,045, forward strand.
AGGCTCTCTTGAACTAGATACATCTTCCCTAAGATCACGACGCTTCCCGACACTGCAAGTTCCTCGCATAATCTTTAAGAAAAGATACGTTGTTGGTTTGTAAATTCAGTGGCAGAGAGGATGTGAGATGCGGCAGCTTCGATCATGATGAGGACGAGCCATGGGTCCCGAGTGAAGTGGATCAGGGTCTCTTTGATAACAATCTGCTCGCAAAAGACTGATTGAAGATCGCCGTGCCAGAAACACCATTTCTGATGAGCTGCTCTGAGGGGCGAACATGGGTTTTGGCATGAGTTTCAAAACAAGATGGTGAACCACTAGTACAAGTGGGGATTTGGAGGGCTACTTCCCCCCCCCCCCCCAAAAAAAAGTCACGACTAACGGTGCTTTTTTAGTTGATGTTTATATCTCTTCATCGAATTTTGTTGAATATCTAGTCGATTTGGGCCATTTTTTTATTCTATTAATTTCCTTGTGTATTTTTTGAAAATAATTTTTTGCTTGCCAGCAGCTGGTCCCCTCCTATTTTTTTCCTGTCATAGCTCAGCCCCCCCCCCTAAAAATTTATTTGGCTCATTACGACACTGATCATAACTTCTCGTTGAAATAACGGGAACAGATCGCGTGGAGACTCTCTTTCACCCTCCCCGCCCCCACCCCTCCCTCCTCCCCCTTCAGATCCTCGTTCCTGACCTTGAGATTCGTTCCTTGTAAGAACTATTGGTATTCACGCTGTCGAACTGCTATACGAATCATTAATAGTATAGCGCAATTTTGTATACATTAAGCTTCCAGGGACCTCAATATGCTCAAAGCATTATACAAACTTTATGAATGTGTCTAATAATGTTACACAGAGGGCGCTGATCCTTTGCATTTCTAATAAGTGTTCGTGTATTAAGAATGACTGTAATCAGGGTGATTAGCTTACTCCTTTTTGGATAATTTAATGGGCTTCGTGAAACTTGGATGCAATTTTCTTCTGAATACTCAAGACTTCAAACACACCGCACTGCTTCAAGGCCAAGACATTAGGCATGCATGGATGACGTTAATTATAATGTACGAGGTACATTCGCAGGAGAAATCCAAATAGTTTAAGGTCGCAGCCATGGGTGGAAATTTATGCTGAAACGTGAGGGAGGCTTAGAATCCCTGACAAGCATTATAAAGGTTACTTGGCTTTTGGTTCACTATTTACACTATCATTCTGTGACAACCAAAGGGGAGAAGATGGAAGTCTTTTCACTCTCCCGCCGACTAAAGACTATGAAACTTTGATGACATTCCATATTGTGTCCCCTCCCCTACAAATTGTGGAGGGACGCGCCCCTGGATTTGACCCATGGTAGCAGAAATAAAGGGGAGTGTTATACGAGTTATACGACGAAATTTTCCACTTTTTTCCCTTTTAGTTAACCCGTTGAACACTAAGATAGCTTGGACTACGGTCTGTGAAAAAATACTGTGGAATGATGAAATCAGAACATGCTCTACGAGTTGATAATTATGCATGCACGTTTATCATTTGGAATGACTATTTTACGTTTAACATGTTTAATAGGTATACACATGGCACAATAATGTCAGACTTGAAACTCCTGGCGCTCCACTGTCATGACGACTTTTACTAAACGCTCGGGTCGTGGCTATCTGGGTATGGTGCGCCAAGTGTGAACTAGGTTATTCGGTCCAAAATGTACAGTAAACCCAGCGCGGATCCGGGGGGGGGGGGGGCGCACAGGGGGCACGTGTGCCCCCCTTCGAGACAAAAGTATGCCTTGTGCCCTCTCTTTTTTCAAGAGTGCCCCCTTCCGAAGTGAGTTTTTTTTTGTTATTTATTTATTTATTTATTTATTTATTTATTTATTTATTTATTTATCTTTGCTTGTCAAGATTTAGTGTGCCCCTCTTTCACTAACTCCTGTATCCACCCCTGCAGTAAACCGCTAACATATAGCCACGCCAGCAAGCATACTCTGGCGAACTGATCCGTCAGCCGTCTGCTATGCACAAAGTGCAATGTTTGTAACGAAACGAAGTCAACGGCCCTGGCGAATTGAATACTAGTGGCTTGAGAGCTTATTCATACTAGTAGGAAATTTTGTTGCAAAATCGTCTGTTGCATTTCATTTTGTGACGACATGGTTCATTGCTCGTGAATTCTATAAAGAAATAGTGATTTTAGGGCACTTTTGACACCGAAACTGTGTAGTCTTGGACTAAATAACTTAGTTAACACTTGGCGCCCCATAGCCAGCATGCTACCACCCGAGTGTTTTTCCAGCGCGCCGCGACACGAGTGTTTAGTAAAAGCCGTCATGACTGTACAGTTGTTATCCCAGCTTTAGCAAGGGTGCTATATTACGGCGCTCTATAGCATTTCAAGAAATTTCTTCCTACCGGGTACCCATCTACTATATCTGGGTCGAGAGTGGCAATTGCAGATTAAATGTCTTGAGATTAGTGCACGGCCGGACTCGAACTGCGGACCATGTGATCTAGAGTCCTGCGACGTATCCACTTGATCAAGACACCTATATGTAGGTAAGGTCTCTTGATAGGTTCGATCCTCACCTGATGCCTACAATCCTTACTTTGACAAAAGGTTTTCACCCTATTTTTGTTCCTCTCTACCCAGGTGTTAATGGGAACCTGGTAATTCCTGGGGTAATAAAGAAAAGCATCGATACTCATGAGGCTTCGGGGGGGGGGGGGGGGTTTAGTGGTATTAACCTTCCATTCATCGGTATTTCAAAGGTTCCAAGTTGCCAAAAACAGCTTGGTCAGCAGGAGGAATGGGGACAAAGAAATAAAGAAAGTGAAAGAAGAGGGAAATGACAAGGGGAAAATAGGAAGAGATAGAGTGAAAATGGAGAGAGAGAGAGAGAGAGAGAGAGAGAGAGAGAATGTGAGAGAGAAAGAAAGAAAGATAGAGAGGGGAGAGGGGAAAATGGAAAGGGAAACCAAAAGGACAAGGATGAAGAAAATAATGCATAGGGAAAGAATGAAAGTGTGGATAGAAGGGGAACAAGACTTAGTTTATTCAACGCAGAAGGATGATTTGTAGTAATCGGGAGATACAATTTAATGAACCGTCATCTATCATCATCTAATCCTTCAAATCTGCAAGAACTTTCCCTTCTCCCGACATCTTCAAAGCCTCCTGCCGAAATGAACGGTTCAGCTTCAAAAACGCAGTGGCTGTATACGTCATAAATCACATGTTACCACGGCTGAGTGGTGTGGTGTGACCACCCCCCCCCCTCATTTTTATGCAGCCGAATGGATATTTTTTAATGCTTACTATATCCCTCCTTGTATGTCCATATTTGAGATGCCATATCAGCAATCTCCCCTCCTTATACCTTTTTCATTTTTTTCTTGCTCACTTCATTCTCTTTATACAAGAAGATGCACTCTAAGAAAAAAAAGTGCATTTTTGCATCCCTAATGCAACAATAGCAGCACCTTTTGGGTGCAACTCTAAGTGAAAAAGGTGCTCAGATGCACCCTTAAATCTGTTAAAGGTGCAGTTATCATTGTTATGCACCTTAAAGGGTGCAGAATTTTTTTTTCTTCCTGCACCCGGAATGGTAGTTTGGGTGCACAAAGGAGCTCCTGGTGTTGCATTAAGGGTGCAAAATGAACCTTTTTTTTTTTCCTTTTTTAGTATGTAGAGAACACAGTTTTTATCTGAAATTGAACTCTCTGCTCCGATTCGAATGCAAGCATGCAGGTCACAGCTACGTTCCCGTTCCTTCACGACTAGGTGGTAAGGGGGGAGGCGAGTGTCTGGAGAGTACTTTGAAAAAGGAGAAAGGAGGGAACACTTGACTTTCACGCAAGCATGTGCTGAATACGCAAAACCACGAACACGTGCTACTTCCACTTGGTTGAAACCTGATGTGTTTGTCCCAACATGCCCAAGTATCAATTTTTATATTTTTTTCCGCTTTGATAGTTATTCATTCAATTGATAAATTCATGTTAAAAGAAACGTGGGTCTAAATTATGCAATAATTAAAAGGCTTTGAGAAGGGGAAATCTGACAGCATCTAGAGCTGTTGATGGAGTTTGAGTCCATCAGAAAGATCACAAATGCTGCTTTTTTAGCTGCTACCCATTTAAAAAAAAGTCCTATATCATAACAGGATACTCTCCTCCAAAGTCACACAGCATTGACGTGATACTGAGATCTGGTTAAATTCAGTATGAAGCAATGACAAATATATCTCTGATCTTTGGCGATGAATAAAACTCCCCCCCCCCTATATGGGGTAGATTAAAGGGCATGGGGACATGTGTCCCCTCTCGAATCGCGCAAAGAAAAGAGAGAGGGAAAAGAGGAAAACAACGTGAGAAGAAGCTAATCCGATCCGAATCACCCCCCCCCCTTCATTCGGCAGCCTAGTTCTCTCGCAGTTCATCCTCCTGTGAAAACCTTTCCGCCCCCCACCCCCGACACCGGTGCCTCTTTAATGAAACCCATGCCACTCTACTCCCTCTAAATTTGAGAGAAGTCTCAAGAATACTCCAAACACTTTCAAGAGGCCCACTCTCATCCGATATTACGTTTCATGAATCGATTCATGCGTGTAACGGAACCCCGGAACTCGTTCAAGATCAGAACGATACAAATAAAAAAGAGTGATATCTTTTTTCTCGAATTCCCTACAACTTGCTATTAGCACTTTCCCAATGTCATACAAAACCTAATAGGTTGAGGTCAGTGGTATTATACCAGAGTCAGTAAAGTCAGTAAAGTAAAGAAACGTATAATCATTGTAATGTATACGGAAACTGTATACGATAGGAATATAAATAGCATTTCTAATTTAACAATTTTCTATTGCCAGAGCGAAAATTGACACGTTTTGTTCTTGTTCTTGTTCTTGTTTTGTTTAGATGATATGGTAACTGTTGTAAACGGTTGACTGGTTGAGCTGTATCTAATGGCCAAAAAAGAAGAGAATACATGAATGTTTAAAATTATGTTTTGTAGTTGTAGTATGATGTATTAGCATATTGTTTGGATGAATATATTCAAGTCTTGGGGAAACCTGAGGTCTCATTTTTCCGTCGACAAAATTACCGAAATTGTAAAGACAAAGTGGCAAAAGGCAGTTACCTTAAAAAAAAACGATACAGAATTACATTATCATTAACTATTCGATGTGGCTTAGAAGTGCATGTTCATCAATTCGATCATTTTATTTGAAAGGCCAGTGATGACTGGATTCGATCACCCCCCCCCCCCTCCAATTCTCCGTTACCTGCCGTTACTTTCGATTTTCCTTTTCTCTAGAAAACTCACTTTAGGGGCGAATGAAAGACGACCCGCCCCTCCCCCTTCTCCTCTCCGAACACACCTCACCCCCTCCCCTTCTCCGTTACCTGTCATTACTTTCAAAATTCCTTTTCTTTATAAAAAATATTTCTGGGACGAACGAAAGACGACTCCCCCCCCCCCCCCCGGGATCCGCCTCTTGGCCTGTCGCTGACTGTGGAAGAATGTGTAGTTTAACAATCAGACCCGATGATTTCACATCTTGCGTAGATCATACATAGTCGGCTCCTAATGCATAAGGCTGTGGTGTGTGTCCGTGTGTGCTGATTAGTATGCATAGACTTCTCGGTCCACACAGAAGATTTCAGGGGCCTGTTCCTTGAATTCTTGTTTCTCTTTAATCTAAATTCGTGGACATTCCATCGAAATGCATGTCAATAAATTCAACACATGTCTTTATAATGGGTTGTCAAAGAAATTAGACTTGAGTGGTTTCAAGAAACAGTCCCAAGGGCTGGTGCTAAGGCCTGTTTTACCTTGAACATTCCTGAAAGGCCACACTTCGTGGTGAAGGTAGACAGTTTGGTGAGGCAGGGTTAAGACGGTCTCATGGGACCCATTTGAAAAACCCAGTTTTTGGTAAATTTTATTTTAAAATGAGTTAAATAAATGGTTAAAGGGTTGGTTATTTTACCTGACTACTAAGAAACCATATGTATGTCTTGTTAGTAAGCAACTAGGGGACCAACGGCTTTAGGTCCCCTCCGAAGGACAAGTAGGTCAGCGTGAATTGTGGCAGCTCCTTACATCCACAATTCTTTGCCTATAGAAATTTTCCCTGATATCCAGGCGGCTTTATCCTATTATAACGGTCAAACACCTCCAGTTCACTATGATTTAACCCATTTTCAAGGTCTATTAATTCAATTTAATTTGTATACCTGTTGGCCCTGCCTGATCTCAAAATCATTGTCCTGGGCCTTATGAATGTTTGTTGTAACTGTATTTAGTTTTCACAAATGTGAAATATCATTTTTTGTCATATATCTACCATGCCTATTGTAAGTTATGTATTATGTATTTTGTACTGATGTGATGTCAATTTACGCAAATAAAATAAAATACTTTTTGGCTAGTTTCATGGAAGGGCCTCTGGATCAGTCGGAGTTTCTAAACTGAAATTAATTTTCGGGTCTTGTTTTGTCGATTTGTGTCATTTTCTTCTAGCTTTGACGTAAGTCTCCCCTTCTCTTCTTTTCTTGGGAATAGTCTAAGGTTTGCTAATTTGTATTGTTTTGTTTTGTTTTGTTTACCCTGTTTTTTCATTTATTTACTTGTTTTGCTTTTCTTTAAACTTTTTTTTGAGGGGGGGGGGTATAATTTGGGCTTTTGAAAAGAAAAGAGTGTTTCTTTCATGATTTTGATACCTTTGGTAACTTAAGAAACTAGCTGGGAATGATGTAGAAAAAAAAATCATGGTTAAAAATTAATGTCCGTGGGCACAAGCCCTCAGCTGTTTTCCATCAAGCCCATGTCATCCATGAAAAGTCATTTGAGCTTCGAGAGCTGAGTACTAAGCCGGGGATTAAGGCGGCCAGCACAGCGCGGCAATGGACCCTCTTGTTTAGTCTCGAATGACTGAAGTAACCGCTCAATCCTGACCGACTCTAAACAATTAGGTGATGCAGGCAATCAGGGAGGGAAGATTCATGATAAGTGGGTGTTTATTTCAGTTTGGCTTGTCTCCTGGGCTATATTCTGCTTGATTTATGCCAGGCCTCTCTCATTTCGGCTTTCTATGTCCAATCTGTTCACCCTAAATTATTGGATGGCTAGTCATAAAGATGGAGGGAGAAAGAGAAAGTAAAGGAGAGAAAGTGCGTCTTAAAATGAGACGACGCAACATTATGGTCGGTAAAGAATCTCCTTTGTTCTCAGTATCATTTTCTTTCAATCATTCGATGTGCAATTCACTCGATTACTTTGAAGAAAACTTTCAAAATCCGGATTTCAATACCCATTCAAAAATAGTAACTGATGAGTATTGCACTTGAGAAATTGTGCATACGATTGTTCTATCGTCTGAGCCTCATTCTACTCGATAATACGGCAAACGCCATTTGCTTGTATGGTCACTCTTCAGTCTCCTTGAAAGTCATCTATGAAACGTGGAGGAGATTTAAATAAAATTTCTAAGGAAAGGTGACTCATTTCAGAATAAATGACATTTAAATGAAACGAGGCATTCTTTTTCGTCGTCCTAGTCTATTCAAGTGAAAGCCTATACTAGCTTTTCGATCAATGCTGCATTTAATGCATCGAATGGATCGTTGCAGGTTACTAACATTATGAAGTCTGGCAGGTAGTTTTAAAAGCAGCCACACATGTTTAACTCACTGGTTTTGTTTTCTTTCTTTTTCTTTTCTTGTCTCCCCTTCCCCTCCCTCTTTCTCTCTTTCTCTCTCTCTCTCTCTCTCTCTCTCTCTCTCTCTCGCCCTCGCCCTCCTTTCCTTCATCCATCCCTTTCTCATTACTCATTACTACTTGAAATTTCTCATCCTTTCTGAATTAAAGGCATATTTCTTTCCCCCCTCTCTTCCCCCACTCTTTCCCTCCCTCCCTCCCTCTCCCACCTCCCCCCCCCCTCTCCCCCGTCCCTCAATCCATCCCCTCTCTTTGCCTCATCTTCTACCTCTTGCATTTTCCCCAATACTCCACTCTCTTTTGCTTCTCCACGCGTTGGTGTCCCTCTCCCACTCCTACTTCCCATCTGCTTTCTCTTCCATCATTCCATTTTTGTGCTCTCTCTCTCTCTCCCTCTCCCTCTCTCTCATTCACTCACTCACTCTCTCCCTACCCATCCTTCTCTTTCTCTAATCTCCCCCTTTACATTTTTTTTCTCGATGCCCCACTCTTCTTTGTTTATACGCTTTCGTTCTTATTCTACTTTCTCTTCCATCATTTTTCTTTCTTGTTCGTTCTTTCTCCTTATCTCTCTCTTCCTCTCTCTCTCTATTTATCTAACTGTCTATCTATCTATCTATCTATCTATCTATCTATCTATCCCCCTTTCTCTCTCTCTCTCTCTCTCTCTCACCACCTACCATTCAGAATGTGACTTCCAATCTCATACAGTGGTATGACTAAACATCTTCCGACCGATCAATCTCCCGGCATTGTCTGGCGTTCTTTCTTCCTCGGCTACTCGAGTTACTCGCATTCCGATTTTTTCCCCTATTCTGAAGAAAATATCAATACCAAAATGTAAAGTAATAATTCCCAGCGGCTTTTTGCAGGAAGCCAACGCGAACAAAGCCACTGCAATATAATGGTGAGATGCAGATGAACGTAAGTTCATCCAAGAGTATTTGGGGGAATACGTCTGAGAGGAAATGATCTTACATCAAGAGTTGAGAAGATATTGATGTTAGATTAGTGTCGAATATTCCTCTTTCCTTTAATTTAATCTCATCCCATTATTCCACTTTCCTGCTCTCAAAATCCAAATAAAATACCGAATGAAAAGACGAAAAGTATGTGGTATATAACATTATAATGCAAGGTAGCCACATCGGGATCAGTATTTCAACTGCACTTCCTGCGGGCCCTGCAATATTAATATCATCACCTAAGCATTGTTAGTATATCCATTTACACCTGGATCGACGGAGACAAAATTGAGAGCAAAACGCCTTGTCCAAGAAATTCAGCATTGAGCAGGGTTCGAACCCAGGATCTCCCGTATGAGAGTCGAGAGTCTTCGACTCTGTAACAGAGTGCTTTCTACTGTTGCAAGCCATTTGGGTGGAAATATAAAAGTATAGACATGATACTCTGAGTGATGTGCAAGGAAAAAAAAATCCTAACCAACCGCTTTCACGCGCAAAGTGAATAAAACATTTATTTATACTGGTCTTAATTTCTTGATATATTTCCTTAATGCTAAACCGATTCCAAACATGGAAGCATATCTGGTTTGGGGGAATTACCTATGTTTAAAAAAACATTGGTGGCATTTGATTTTTTCAATGAACTAAGAATTATATTTTCATGCTACGAAAGTGAAATCATACGAAGAAATTCATTAGTACCCGTACAAACAAAGAAAATGTAAAAAATTAGATTAGAAGCTATGTACAAGAGATAAAGGAAACATGCAAAGAAACACTCCTGTCGTAACTTAGAAATGATCAGATGATTAAGAACGGGGAAGAGAAACTTTGAAAGGAGGGGAAAGAATGGTTTAGAACTGTCTTTCATCTAGAATGGATAGGTTTCTACTCTGAATCTTCATTTTTATCCAAAGAAGCACATCATTCCTTCTGTCACTCTCCATTCTATTCTCATTTTCCTTACCTCTCTTCTCCCATATCCATCATCCCCATCCACCTCTTCTATCCCCCTTCTCGGGGGAGCATGAAGCACCCATTCATTGGGCAAATTAGTCATTCAATTAGCCAAGCATTGAATGAGCATCCTCAGAACAATCAACATTAGCAGCCGGGCTGGGACTCCCTGGGCATACTGAGAAGGGGTATTATACGAGCAGTATTAACCCCGCATGGCGCACTTTTTGGACCTTAGACACACCATGTATGTAATACATGCTCAATGTCAATGGCGACGCAGGGGTGTGGTAAGGGGTTGCCTGTTAAGGGAGGAGGAAGGGGTCTTTCGTACCCTACGCCGTAATGCTGCTATACCGGCACACAATCTTTAAGAAGGGGAAGGGGCGAACCAGGAAAGTTGTTTTTACGGAGGTGAGGGAATTGCAAAGACTTTTGTAGTGAATTCATTGCAGTAATGAGGCACTGGAGTTGCGGGTATCATTTTAAACAAGGTCAGTCAAAGGTTAAATTCGTTGCGCCAGCCCAAAAATGCCCCTAAAATGTTACAAACCTATTGTGTGCAGAAAAGCCCTTTAGAAACATGACGCATTTCAAAGCTCTCCTAACCCTGCATAATGAAAATCCAGTTGTGACACTCTGACTATTACTTTAGAGTTACTGTTACCTTCTTTCTGGAAAGGTTTGAAGAAAGAATGAAGCGTTTAACGTCAAAAGTTCTTCTTTCTCCGATTTGCGAGAGTAGAAGGCCTTTCGAATCTCGTTAGGATGTTTCTGCGCTGATTCAACGAATTGAGTTTCGTAATGGCAACTGAACGCTAATCATCGGGATCACTGTGCATGCGCATTGACAATGAATAAGATACATCTTTCTAAACCTTTGGGATTCATCTTGAAATTCCGCCCTAGCCGCTCGATATCAATGTCCCGTTCTTCCCTCTTCTCATTAACCTCATGTATTTCGAAATTCAATTCGATATTCATTGCTTTTACAGCGACGGTTCACATGTTCAGAGCATGCCGACACCATGCTCTGATTCCCTTATGATGAGCCTCATTTGTCAACCTCTTTCTGCCTCATTCTGAACCCCCATTACCAAGGTAACCCCCTGGATACCGCGTGGCTAGAGGAAAACCAATTCAATACACCTGCAAATTTTACTCTGTTATACTTGATGGACTGGAATACATTCGTTTCTTTCATGCACATCATGTTTGAGTCTAGCGGGAAACAGATCCCCGGTAAGTTCCTTAAGAAGCATACCTTGCATACAGACAGGTGGATTTTCCAAGGAGATATCAGAAAAGATGGCGCTCATTAATTTGTGAACGATGCATGCGACGTAATTTCAATTATGTAAGACTTTGGCGCCACAGCTACCGCCTATGATCAAAAAATGATGATTTGTCACGCATAGTATGAAATTAAATGGTATTTTGATCTGATTACTTATTTCGGTCTGCCGCCTCTAGCGATATAAAATGAGTTTGTTATAGCATTTTTCATTTCTTTCTTTTGTTTTTGTTTTTGGTTTTGTTTTGTTTTGTGGGTTTCTGTGTTTTTGTCTTGTCCTTGTGTTCTCTGTTTTATACTTGATACATTAAGAATGTTAAGACAAAATTGATTACATAAACAAAATAAAAGTTAGACTTAAGAAAAACTTATAAAGATATGATCAAGGGGGTGCAACATAAAGAGATGCAACCAATCTTACAATCAATTGTTGTATCTCTTTAGTACATGGTTTGCCATTGACTTACGATTGATATCAATCGTAAGATTGATTGTATTTTTTATGTTACACCCCTGTAAGGATACTAATGGAAGAAATCTTTCTTGGAGAGGGAGAGAGATAGAGAGGCATAGAGAGCCCTTCTTGCCAATAGAAAGTTGCAAAGGTGATGAGAGAACTTACATGGTGCAGACGTTCACATATTTTACAGATATTCAGACAGTGCAACCTTTCGACCACTTGTGAGAGTTTGAGTAAGCGTTTCTTTGAACCATGCCCATATGATGGCTAAAGCTCTTGGATCGGATATGAATACCTCTACATTTGTAGAGGTGTTGTGGCTCAGTGGATAAGTCTCCGGACTTTGAACCCCAAGGTCTGTGGTTCGAATCCCTGCAGCAGCACTAATGTCCTTTGGCAAGACATGAATCTACATTTGCCACGTCTTTCGGATGGTGACGTTAAAGGTCGGTCCCAGACGTAAAAAATCAGAATTGGTTGATACACGTCTGTAAAAACCCAATTCACCACCACCATCTGAAATTTACACAATGCAGCGATAAATACACGACTTTTGCTCGTCATTGCAATGCAGTCTAAATAGCACATCATCACCAAAGGGGTAAATGCCCATTCTATTCCTTATGAAATCTTTTCGGAAGGAAGTTGGAGCATGAAGGCTCTTGCCTGTCATACAAGAGATCCTGGGTTTGATCCTCGCCCGGTGCTTACGTCCTTGGACAAGGTGTTTTGCTCACAGTCATGTGTCCCTCTTGACACAGGTTTACTGAATGGGTACCCGGCATTGCTGGGGGAATAATTGTAGGGCCCGAAGGAAGAACATTAGTAATACTGATGATGATGTGGCTACCCTGGATAAATAAAACCCAATTATTATTACTATTAATCATTATCATTATATATTAAGAGCAGATCTGACGAGTCACTGAATAACTTGTTTCGCAGCGCCCTTTTCCCCCAAACCGCGAATACTATGTATATCATCTCGGAATTGATTAAAATGATATGGAATCGAATGGTAACATGCCATGCTCAACAGCCAATCAAAAATCCAATATTCCATGAAGAGTTACTATAATAGCAAAGTTACTATTCCAGTAATTTTTATGCAACGGGCTCCAGGACAATAAAAGCATGTTCACGCAATTGAAATAAAACGAGATTTCTTAATTCATCGAAAAATCGAATGCCATCGAAGGGTAGGAGGGGGAGGGTATTACCCCCACCTATCCCTTACCAGCAGGTCTGACGAGTCTCTAAATTTACTTGTTACGCAAAATCTTTTGTCCTGAAAAGCAAATATAGAGTCGCATGCAAACGAGAAGGGTTGATCGACGATTACTGATGTCGACTAAATTTGGGGTATGTCCGGATTTAGGGACCATTCTCTCAGGTGGATCTTCTTGAGTAGTCTACGAGACGCAGTCTACCTTCAGTAGGAGATGAATGTGTATCACAGGCTAGGACCCAAATGATATCAAATGAAAATAAATCAATTTGTTTACGTTGATTTTTCTTCTTTTGCTCCCCCTGCTCTCTCCATTCTCCTCTCTCTCTTTCTCTGTTATGGTTTATTGTTTGCCTGTTTTTTTTTGTTTTTTTTTTGTTTTTTAGAAAATTATCTGACAACAAATCATTACTGAATTTGTACATGGCAAAGTGACGAACGCAGATATTGTACCGAAAATCATATATTTTTCATTTTATATCATTCTTTTTATTATTATTGTTCATTTTGATACTGCACATTTTCCTCATATAGTACATCAATCGGCAGGAATTAAAAGCAGCAGGACTTTTTCGAGCATTTAAACGCATAGTTTCCGTGAGGTGTGGGGAACAATGAGAATATTTCCAACTCCAAGATTCATTTTTCATTATCATCGGAAAATGTATCGTATCATGACATAACGATAACATATCTTAGATCAAATCTGTACTATTAAGTAATATATTAAGTAATATATCGCAGACAAAATCTTCACGGGGACGGGTTTTCTCTTGACAACAATGACAATGGTTGGAACGCCACGCGCCCCTATTCATTCAATGTAGCCTGATACCACAGACCGACATAAGATATCCTCCTTGCCCCCTTATCCATCTCTGGGGAAGAACCAAGAATAGACTCTCCGTCACTCCTTTGTCATATTCGGTTTGATCAGGAAGTTGCGAGAGAACACCCTGGTTTGAGAGAGAGAGAGAGAGAGAGCGAGAGAGAGAGAGAGAGAGAGAGAGAGAGAGAAAGAGAGAGAGAGAGAGAGGGGAGAAGGAGAGAAAAGAGAAAGAGATATTGGGAGAAGAAAGGAAGTTGGCTTTGTGGAAGATTGAGAACAGTGCAATACTGTATCCTGAAAGAGAGTCATGAGGGAGGAAATAGGATTGGGAGACGAGAGGGAAAGGAGGGGAGGGAGGCAAATTAAAAGGAGTAGAAAGTGAGAGAAAGAGGGAGAAGAGAGGGGATATGCTGCAGGAGAATCAAGGGCAAAACAGACAGCCTGAAGAAAGCAACGAAAAAAAAAACGAAAAAAAAGAGAGAGAGAGAGGAAAAAGATAGGGAACAATGAGGAGTAGAAATAGAAAGAAAGGGTCGTATTGAGATTTAGCAGAATAGATACGGAGATAAAAAGACAGAGGGAGAGGGGAGAGAGGGACGGAGAAAGAAAGAGGAAGAGCGAGAAAGACTGAGGCAAAGTTAGAGAGCTATGAAAGCTCAGATGAAAATAGAAACTAAGTACACACTTGGATATGAAAGATGACGTAAAAGAAGCTAGTGATGGAAGGAGGACTAACACAATGAAAAGGAGTTAATTAAGAACTTAGAGGAATCCGCAGTGGCCTAACTTTTGGTTTCCTATTCTCGATATTGTTCGGTCTTCGGTGTGAATGCGAATTTGTGCATGCATACACCTCTTACATGTCTTACGGAATGGACAATCTGACAAAGTTGGTGATCCTATCTTTTTTCTCTTTTTTTTTGACGGGGGGGGGGGTGTCATTACGATAGCTTATATCGAATTATTTGAAAGTTTGGAGAGGGGTCCACATCATGGTTCAAAATCCCAATGAATGAAAATGTGGTATGCTTTAGCGTGACACAGGGACAGAGGAGGAGATACAGAGTTACATACAGGGAGAAAGAGACAGACAGACAGACGGTCAGATAGACAGAGAGACAGGAAATCAGACAAATATCAAGCAGAAGAGATATAAAGCTCGAGAGACCCAGACAGAGAGGAACAGACAGACAGAGACAAAAGCATGCACTGACAAAATGGATGTCCTCGATCATCCTGCTTCGTGCAACTTGAAACGCCTGTCCAAATAAAACGTGATAAAAAAATACCCCTTCGCACCCCCTCCCCCTCCTCCCCCTCCAACTTGCTCTCCAAAAAAAGTACACCGTGAACGATTATTTATCCTACATTACCGACCCCCTAAACGGTGTTATCAAAACCAGAACGTGTGTTTACAATCACAGAGGAGACTTTTACCGGTGCCGGGGTAAATGTTTACCCGAAAATCAATCACTTTACCCAACTCGATCACCCCCATCTGTTGTACGGGATGAATCATGAAGGGGGAGGGGGCTAAGGATAGGGGGAATTATGTCTTTTTCAAACTTAAGAGATTCTTAAGACTACGAGATTACGACTAAAATCGATCGTCAACAGAATTTGAAGAAGATGGGAGGATAAAATGATATCAGTTGCTAATATCAGTGCAGCTGACTATGAGTGCAGCAGCCTTCGAATTCATCAGAGCGATTTTTTTGAAAAATGTCATTAGATGATCCATTTCACATATAAATATAAATCATACACAATTATTCACAAAAGATTTAACTGCAAATAAAAGTGACACATGATTATCAGCATCAGATTTTCAAATAAATGTGGCAGTTCCTATGGTAAATCATCTTTTCCTTTTTAAAACTCTCTTTATCTGGTACTATACGTTTCTATTCTTTTTCTTGTTTCTGTCTTAAAAAACACGTTTCAATACAGAACTTCTTAAATATTTTTTTTGCTTTGTTGTGTTCCAAAATTATGCTATGGCCATAAATTAATTAGACCAGTAATTACCATCTACTTTTGGTAACTGCAAGATGCTAATCTTGGTACTTCGCATATTACATGTTCTATAGTAGGTTTTTTGGTTGTTGTTGTTGGGGTTTTTTTAATACGTCTGACTATGATAATCCTAAACAGTAATATAAGACCGTGACGTTCTCATCTTATTCAGTAATATATATATATATATATATATATATATATATATATATATATATATATATATATATATATATATTATATATTATATATATATTCTCCCTCACTGCAGACAGGCTACTGATATGTAGCAGTATGTTCACATCTTAGTAAGATAGGTATTTTGGAGCATTATTAGTCTATAAGCCTGAATCGATGGATTAAAGTTTGATAAAAGACGCCTTGACAAAAGACTCTATTCTCTCTCTCCTTCCCCCTAATTTCTCCATCTCTTTCTTTCTCTCCCTCTCTTCTTTTCTCTCTATTTCTCTCTTTGGAATAAACTAATACAGCTGCTAAGTTTTGTGCTCAATCTTTCCATTTGCACAGTATACGCTTTCTCTCCTTTATCTGTTCATTTTTGTACAATCTACCGAACTGTTCCCCTCAATCTATCTGTCCCCCCCCCCCTCTCTCTCTCTTACCTTGCTTTTATCATGCTTTTGATTATTGTCATCTGTCTGCCTTCCATATCTTTTAAATCTACACTTTCCCTCTTGCGTGTCAGCAAGGAATATGAGAGCCTCAGTTGTAATCTGATCAAAGTGTGTATGTTAGCATTAAGAAATACACGGGGAATAATGGAACCCTTGAGCGGTACGGCACGAACTGGGTTAGCCGAAAGTTGTGGGCGGAAGGAAGTCGATAAGGCCCCCCTTTTGAGAGCACGCTTCGCCAGCTTAAAATTCAGAACCGAAAAAGAATCGGGAAAAAAAATGCTGAACTGAGAAATGAAAAAATGACATGAACGCACACAGTCTGAAGGACTCTTATCGCTGTTGCTATGCGAGGACACGCGCAGTATGTAATCAAGTGATTCTGGAGGCTTTATGAGTAAGGGGAAAATAAACTAGAGGTATTTGGGAATACGAAGAAGGATGACAGCCCCTGCTGCCAGTAGTTACGAGGAAAGTTTAGACATAATACATTGTGGGTTGTTAAGACACAATGATCGGATGGCAATTGGTTCTCTCCATTCTAACCCATGTTAGCCAAATTCTTAACATTTTTATTTACCCGGGGAAGCTACATGAGTATTTCTACTGCTCCTCCTGCGGGCCATACAGAGGGACACATGGGAGCAAAACACCTTGCCCATTAAGGACGTAAAAACCGGGCGAGGATCGAACCCATGCAGGACCTCTCTTAAATCATGAGAGGCAAGAGTCTTCACCACTGTTTGCCACATTGCTCCTATTCTTAACAGCAACCCTGAAAAAAAAACTGCCCATAGCCTACTCAACTTTACAATGCTTACCCTGACCATTGATATAATATGTAACCTAAATGCTTCCCTAGCCCTGACCACTCGCCTTTGACCATGTTGACATTTTTTGACCAAATACACTCCTCCAGAACAAAATGTTGCAGTACCAATTGCCTCATCTGCTGCTGCTTTTTGATATCTTGAGGATATTATGCAATGTTACAGTGACGTATTAGAGTAATACAGCCTATGGGCTTTACTTTGTGTATGCAAAAAGTCGGGTGTTTAATGCAACACCAAGCTGGAGTTAAATTTCTGGTGTTCATTTATGGTGTTACATTTACACCCATGGGTGTCACTTCAAAATCTAAAACTTTTTTTTAGGGGGTTAATTAGTTCCTGTCCTTCTTGTTGATTTTTAACTTCAACAAGAAGAACAAGAACTTCCCGCTTAACTACTTGATGCTGAAAAAATGTGAACACATTTATACCACATTAACCATGGTAACACCGCGGGGTGTGGTCTCCTATTTACACTGAGCCGGTGTTATACCATTGAAATTACCACCAGCTGTGTCAAATCAACACCATGCTGCAGTGTCATTGTTAAATTAACACCAGCGCAACGTCAAAAATATCACCGGCTGCAGTGTCAAATTAACACCAAGAAGTGCCAAGTGATTACTTTTCTACACCATCACTGTATAGTTTCAACGCCTGTCGGTGTGGTCCTCTATTGACATTGGAGCGGTGTTAGATTTAACATCCATGGTGTTAAATCTAAAACCGGTCTTTTTGCAGTGTAGATATGTAGGAATTGAACAAAATGGTCTGGAAGAAGAACAAAACATAAGCATGGAGTCTGGTAAACGCAGGCTTATTTTGTTTTTGCTGGCTAAAAAGGTGTTCAAATATTAAACGAAGCTCTCTCTCTTACTTTACGTGAAGGAAAGCCTGAGGAACATGTCCAAGCAAATGCATAACTTAGGTCTTGGACATGGAGGGCGTGCCGCCTTCGTGGTGGAGGGGGTGGACAACGGTGTTACATCATGGATGCAGTCATGGATGAAGTGCAAATTATCAAGGTTATCAGAAGGTGAAAGAGTATGGCTGTTCGTCACGTCGTTTATTACCCCCTCCCCATTCCCTCTCTTTTCCCCTTCCTTTGCTTTTCTCCCTTATCATTTTTTTATTCATTTGATGGGGGCATGTACCCGCTGCCTCCTTAGCAACGCGGTTGATTCCCAGGGCCACATCGTTAAATATCACCAAGGAACGATGGTAAACAGACCCTGAATTTACCCAGTCAAAGACTCGGGAAGTCTGCACCACTGCTCCTCATTTAACAGACCCAGAGAATACAGAGCAAATAGCAGCACCGCGTATCTGTCTGTTAGTCTTGTTTGAGAGTCGCGTTCTGACGGTTTGGCGTATACCCAGCGTTAACTGCAGCTTGGCCGGATCGATATGAAATTGGGTCTTTTGTGTAAACAAAGCGATATATAATAATTGCAAAGCCTGTACATGTTAATAATTGGATGTTGAATGATTCTATGAATGTGCAACTGACATTAAAGAATGCCTTCTTTCAAAACGACAAAAGTCACAGTCAGAACGAACTAACACAATATAAAGATGCTCTCTATAAAAACAGGAAATAAAAATTGGCAAGTGATTTTTCAGAAAGAACAAAACATCACGAACAACATATGTTATTCGAGGGAGCTTTAAGAGATGGCACATTAATTATCAACATGTGACATAACCAGGACCTGGCAAACTGTCGTTTTTTATAAGCACGTCTCAAAAATTGAACGCAAGTCCCATCTGACATGCCTGAATAGTTAAAAAAATAATTTGCGTTTTAATTTTCTGAGTTGCAGATGGTTGTTTCTTCTTTTTTTCCTTATTCTTTCTTCTTATTCTTTTTTCTTCTTCTTCTTCTTCTTCTTCTTCTTCTTCTTCTTCTTCTTCTTCTTCTTCTCCTCCTCCTCCTCCTCCTCCTTCTTTTTCTCCTCCTTCATCTCTTTTTTTCCTACTGCTGTTCAGTTTCTCTGGTATAAGTGTATTTCTCTTTGACCATCATGCTTACATCGCACGACGGATAAAGTACACAGTTCTTTATCTCCAATTTCTTCGAAGTATTTTCTTAAATCTTCTCTTCCGACTCAAGTTTGCTGTCTACTGATTTCGGATCGTAATCTGCCATGTAAAACGACCACCGTGTGCAAACAAACCGTCGCCGGTATACGCTGTCGTAGTTGAGCTTGTGGTTGAGAGTTGTCGAGCACCGGGGAGAGGGGACGGGGTCATTGCACCCTTTTATGATGTATGTTGAAAGTTTAAGAAATATTTTGAAAGGATGTAACCTATAAAATATGTTATACGGTTGTACATTGCAAAATAAGGTATTTTTGGTAAACATTTTGTTTAATACATGAACACATGCACTGTTTAATAATTCATCGGTTATTTAATATGACTTTGATAAAAACTGCAATACTCAATTCAATTTAATGGAATTGACAAGCACTTACTATCCTCTCTTTCCGCCTCTCTCTCTCTCTCTCTCTCTCTCTCTCTTCCTTTCCCCCTGTTTTCTAGAAAATGAAGAGTATCCTTGTAAAAATCAGGCACGTTCGTCAACACAATACGTTTAGCCCTTTGACCACTGCATTCCCAAAGGTTTAAGATAGGGACCACCTGACCTCCCAATTGCAGAATACAATGAGTTAATTGCTTTAACCATAAAGACAATATTCTGTATGAAGAGAAATAACAATTATAATCAAAAGTTCCTCTCTCCTTTTTCAGTGTTTCATCGATCGCAAAACACTTTCCATGTACATCTGTATCATAAAGAAATAACATTTCTGTCTTTCATATTTTTGCCATTTTCAAAACACAAGTTGTCGACTCTTTTCCATCCTGGCATATCCATTTTCTTTTCCTACGTCAAACACTTTACTACCACCGTTCGTCCAATACACACCCAAGCTCTCGAATACCCAACTTTCTCCAGTTATATCTTATCTAATAAAAATAAATAGTCATATTTTCTCTTCTGTCATCATGATCATAATGACACAACATTGTAATGATGGAGCCAACTAATGGACGATTGACTAAAAGTAATTTTAGGCTAGCATAGCCAGGTGATAGCCGAAAGTGATTTGGGCAAGAGAATTTTTATTTTGATCACGATTGAACACGATGACCACAAATGGCCATTCATTGGTCCTTTCTTTGCTTTCATCTGCTTGCACAGAGAGAGGAGAAGGTCATTTTGAAAGGACTTTAGGGCTAAATATTTCGTTTCAAAACTGTAAAAAAAAAAATTAAAAAAAAAAATATATATACATATATATATATATATATATATATATATTGAAAGAAATTTGACGAATGCAAACAACTTTGGCAACTCCCTTGTAAATAATAAACTTTGAAAGAAATGAAAATAGGAGAATAATAATTGCGTAGCTCCCTCAATGTTCCCCAGAGCTGTCATCCATTTTGAATCAAGGGTTGAAAAAATGCCTCCGCCGGGAATCGAACCCGGGTCACTGGCTTAGAACGCCAATGCCTTACAACTAGACCACAGAGGCGGGCCAGCAGTTAGGCGTGACCGAATCCAATTGACCGACAGACAGATTTCCAACCCTTTTTGATCCTTTATTTTGGTGCAGATGAGTTAATGAACAATGAGAAGCCGCATGCCGCAGTTGGATCTGTCTGTCTGTCGGTCAATTGGATTCGGTCACGCCTAACTGCTGGCCCGCCTCTGTGGTCTAGTGGTAAGGCATTGGCGTTCTAAGCCAGTGACCCGGGTTCGATTCCCGGCGGAGGCATTTTTTCAACCCTTGATTCAAAATGGATGACAGCTCTGGGGAACATTGAGGGAGCTACGCAATTATTATTCTCCTATTTTCATTTCTTTCAGCATGTTCAGTATATATATATATATATATATATATATATATATATATATATATATATATATATGGGAACTGCCACTGATCGATAAAGTAACATCATAAATGATCATCAATCCTTTGTGTGTTTCTTTATCTCTATTTTTAAATTTTGTACAACACGAACAAAAACCAAAATTACACACGGCAGCTCCGAATGGCCAAGAATAGATCGCTTTAGAATCGATCTGGAATCTGTTTGGGGGTGTGCACAAGATATAATCGTCTCTGAATTTTGCTCTCTATCATCTTTGTTCAGACGATATCATTCCTCCATCTTCCCTCCATTTTACTTTCCCGCTTTTTTGATGGACGTGGAGTGGTTTGCATTGCGATGCTTTCCAATTATTTTAGCTGTCGTCTGCTGAACTCGTCCCACGAATGTTATCGATTTGGGAATCTTTATATGGAAAAGCAAGTGGAAACATGACACAGCGTGGGAAAACATAAAGCCCTGTTTGTCCCCCATCGCAACCGGGCGGGAAGACGAAGAATACGACAAGAGGTTAGTCTATAGGGGCGAGTTTACACGAGGCAGGGCGTTATAATGTGGTAGTGACGACTATTAGCTGTCAACTGTCGAACCCGTCGCGAAAAAGTCATGAATGTTATCCACTTGGAATCTTTATTTGGAAAAGCAAGTTGAAACATGACACAGAAAGGGAAAGCGTGAAACCCCTTTCGTCCCCATTGCCACTCAGTTGTGAGACGGAGCCGTAGACAAATTTTATACTATTTTTTTTTCTATCGGGGAGGGTTTAGACGGGAAAATTTTTGAAAGGGCGTGTTTACATGGGACGGGATGGTGAAAAGTGAAAGCGACGACTCTGATCAGGTCATGGTTTTGACAAAGTGATAACTTTAATAAAAGGGCATGTTACTAACTGCCTTTTTTTATTTCTACCATGCACAAACACAGTTGATCCGAGTTAAAGAACATGGGGAAAGAGTTAACTAAAAGTTATAAAATAATTTGATAAGTTTGTTAGACATGTTAGATATAATAGAGTTAAATCCAGAGAAATAGTGCGTACGTAACTCGATGGTTGTGATGTCATCATTTCCTCCTCTGCGAGATGTAAATTATGTATGCATGGTACGTGTTAAATACTGCTCTATATACATATATACATGATATTATGACTGCTTTGCAGTGTCTCTCTCTCTATGTGCTATATAAAGCCGTGGTAGATGATACTCTTCTCTCTGAAAGCCTTGAAAACTGAGATGCTGTGTTTCACGAAAGTACCATCCTATCTTGTTACATTCCATCCTTTAAGAGCCCGGATGTCGCCAAGGAAATGAGGACGTAATGCATAATCGCCCCAGGCAACTTGATCTTATGACTCTTGAAAGCACATGATAAGAGGCACAAACTTTCGTTGTCATCAAGGTTCAAGTCGTCTAGAACGGAACAAAAAAAAAAAAAAAAACGGTGAAAGAATGCATCATCTGATCATGAGTGATTAAAATGCATTTGTTCAAGTCGTCTAGAACGGAACAAAAAAAAAAAAAACGGTGAAAGAATGCATCATCTGATCATGAGTGATTAAAATGCATTCGATATCGATCACTATACCATGACATTTGGTACAAAATTAATGATAAGAAAGAAATCAAGTCCGAAGCACAACATTCTAAGCTGTTTTCACTGAATGACGGAAATCCACGAATGGATATTGAAGCATATTAAGGACTGGTGCAGACTCCCCCCCCCCCTCCCGTGGTTATGATTATGGCATAACGAAAGTTAAATAATATATCGTGGAAGAGCTAGGGATTGGATTAATGTCATATTAAGGGGTGAAGTATTTGAAATTGGTCTCCAATTTTTGCTTTTTTTATCGAAAACGTGCAGAACTGACATGGGAACTCATTAACGTTCTACATTGATTAATCGATTAATTAATTATTGATCAAATTTGAACATTAACTGGGTGTATTATGTACGCTATGGTGGATGGATGACAACTTCCATTTTTACGCCAGACATTCAAATACAAATTGCCCTCTCAACATTCCCTTATTAGCCCATTCCCATGTTCCAAAGAGAGGACGATTTCATACAGGAGGCTCTAATCATTAAATATGTTAAAAGAGAACCTTCTTTAACTCCAAATACATTATTGCCTTTCTTTACACTCGAGCCGATTCCCCTGCTATACGGGGTGTGCCCTTTTCACCTTGCAGAATGTGCGTTTGTCGCATATAAATGAGGCTTGTCTGTGTTAGAGCCCCAGGGCTGAACTTACAGCCATTCGTGTAAATTTCTGCATCGCTGGATTATGCAAATCAAACACATATTGAGGCCTTGGCTAGTATTTTTTTTCTTTGCCGACGACGAGAATTAAAAATGCTTTCAAAAGCTTAAGTTTCTTCGAGCTGTGGTGAGTAAGATGCGTATTTTACATGAAATGCCAGTAAAATAGAGATTTTGTGTGGATGGCAAGATTGCTAAAAAGCTTACTGAGGTGGGGCCTATAGTGTGCAGTCCAAAGAGTCAGACCATATTCGAGTTCCTGAATCCCAAACCACCTTCTCCCGATGTACTATACCCGTGCAGTAAAACTGACAGCATTTTACTCAAGTAAATTATTATATACACTGTTCTTTATGTAGTCCCACTTAAATGAATATCGAGGTTTTGTTTCCAAAATATGATTCATCCAATTTTTCTTGAAATTTCTGGAATAGGGTGATCTGGATTTTATGATTTGATGACATTACTATTCCACTGAACATAGAGAAAACGACGTATATCACGTCAATGGTCTCATGATAAGACACCACAGTCACCGAAAGTCACAATGTTTCCCGTCAAAAACTTCACAGACGGGACCAAACCTCGGCACAGTATCATTCTTCTTTTAACAAAAAACAAAAAACCACGTGCACACTTTAGTATCAATAATGCATATAGCACTTCTATTTATTTGATATACGATAAAAGAGCAATGTAGATAAAATGCCTTGTTCAAGGGCATAAGTGCCGTGCTGGGGATCGAACCACGATCCTCGCATCTCCAGTCAAGCGCCTTAGACCACTTGACCACGGCACCTCCAATGTGTAGGGGCACAGTCTCATTCTATACTGTCAGACGATGATGGATGTATGCCATCTAAAATTAAACGGGATTCAATCAACAGTAAGGTCAGATTTTTATTTATAATTTAGTCATTCAAGTTTTCAAGTTTTCAAGTTTTATTCTACTCATAAAAATTTGACATACAACATTATGAATATATACATTTTACAACAATGAATAGAAAGTAAACAAAGAGACATAAAAGAAACACACTCAAATGCAAATTAAATACAACAACATACAGACATACATGAAAGAAGTATACGTTATTAGTTTCTGAGTGGAGGAGCCAGCAAGAGTCAAAGTGCTTGTCGAGGCTGGCTCCTATTATTCATTATTTCATTATTCACAACATAGAGAAAAGTTTCATGGAAATCCTTGATGAAAAAAAAAGCAAAATGAAATTTTGAAGAAAATATGTTTTCTTCGAACCCCATTTTGGGATGTTTCATGATTTGGATCCAAAATTCTGCCATGTTATTATCCAAATGTGATATCACCATTTTAAAGTTACTTTTTCCACATCTACCGTAGATTACCAGCGGGGGAAATGGCTGTCTTGCAGCCTTTTTATTAAACACCGACATCGAAATAGCAATTAAAACGAACCAAATGGGTTTTCCATTCGATCCCATTTAGGACATAATATAAAGATTCAGGCTAACTGTGGCGTGTAGCGTTGATGCAGATATCGAGGGGGCACAGACATCAAAGGGTTCGGCGCACTAGTTCTATTTGGAGGATTAAGAGCAAATTAAAGAGACCATTATTGTGAGAAGTGTGCGTTAGGGAGGAAGGGGTGGTATAATCTTCAATAATCTCCATTTCTGTCCCTATTCCTTTCTCTTACTCTCTCTCTCTCTCTCTCTCTCTCTCTCTTACTCACACACACACACACACACCCGCACATACTCGCTCTTCCTCTTTCTTTCTCATCTCTCCTTTCCTCCCTTTCTCGTTCTCTTTCTCTCTTTTTTCTTCTTTCTCCCTACAGCTATCTCACTTGCTTGCTTCATCTTCTCTCTTTCTATCTTTCCATCATTTTATGGGGTACGTACCCATCCCCTCTCTCTTCCTCCTCCGTCGTAATACACCACTACAACCCAATCCTAATCACCATAACTAATGATTCATCTACCCAAACGCGTGCATCTCAGGAAACCTGTTGATAGCAAATTGATCAATGATCATTTCAACGAGGCCCTTCCCTCATTACCCCCGATATCTAAATAACATTATCAGACAAATTGAACATTCTGCGTCTTCATGTGAAACAGTAGGGTGACCCGGTTATTATTTCCTCCAAACAGATTCGTCATCGTTTAGAGATAATTGAGTAATTCCCCCTGAAAAAAAATATAAAGATGCTAGCAACAAAAATAAGGTTAAAGATGATTCATGGTGCGTGTAATGTCAAGTTGACTCATTTTGAGCCTAGCACGGTTAAGCTTTCTATATACGCGGGAAGATGTAGTCCCACAGGGAGAATAAAGTGTTGTCATGCATTCTTATTCGTGATAACATCTCGGCGATCTTCCTCTCGCTCGCCTTTCTTCTGTCTTCGTCATCGGTCCTTTATTCTCGTCATCAACACCGTCATTAAGGTCATCGTTGTCGTCGTTGTACTTTTGACCAACTCCCGTTTTCTCCTTTTCGTAGACATGGTAAAATTGAATTGTTGATGTATGTTTATTTTCTACATTCTTATCAAGCATAATTATATCAGGTACTTCAATTACATTCATAATTTCATTGTTTTCCGTTATTACCTCATCATACCCCCCCCCCCCCTCTGTCTCTCTCTCCATCATTCTTCATTTCTTTCTCTCAAAACCATTTTCACCAACTACAATTGTATATTTCCTTTTTCCTCTTCTCCCGTTCTTTTTTCCCCTTATTTTTTCATTCCTCTCTCTATCTTTTTCTAGTTTCTATATATATAATTATCAGTTGCTCTCTATATTCTCAGCCTCTTGGTCCAATAACCATGATAACTGTGTGTTTTTTTGTTTGTTTGTTTTTTGTTGTTGTTTGGTTGGTTTTCTTTTTCTTCTCCTTCTTGCATAATAGTCTGTCTAAGTTTGCTTGGCTCTATTTTACATTTCCATTTCTCCCTCTTACTCTCTTTTTCTATCTCTCTCTCCCTCTCTTTCATTTCATGTCATTCATTTCATTGATTTTCCATTTTCAGCTTTAAATAACATACATAAATAAAAAATTATCACATCATCAATCAAAAATAATTACTACTCTTCCCCCCCCCCCCCCATCCCCCACTCTCTTTTTCATTCATTTTCCCTGACGTTATGATACAGCCTTGTAAAACCAGGTAACAAGATTCATTAATTTATGCTATCAATGAAATATCGCATAGAAACTCCTTCGTTTTCTACAGAACAGAAATACCATCATCACCATTACTTTCTTTACGTAAATACATTTGCAGCTACATGGACAACTCTACTATGAATTTTCAATACAGCACACCATATCAGTCATTCAACAGGTATCTGTTTATAGCTTTTGCTTGGATCGTCTCCAATCCCGATTTTCATCTTAAAGTATAGCGTGATCACTATCATGAACATTTCGTGCAAATCGCAGGGCTGCAATCTTCAACTACCGTGTGTTCCTCCTTTTCACATAACACGGACCAAGGAGCAATGATGCAACGAAGTGTAAGTTCGTGTTTCTGCCCGGAAAAAAAAAATACGCCGTCTCTCTCGTTTAACCCCTTCTCTCTCTCTCTCTCTCTCTCTCTCTCTCTCTCTCTCTCCCTTTCTCTCTCTCTTTCTCTCTGTCTCAATCTCTCACGCTTTCTCTCTCTCTCATACTCACTCTATTTCTCTGACCTTGTTTTCTCCTAACTTTTCTTTATACTCCTTCTCTCCCTCTCTCTCTCTCTCTCTCTCTCTCTATATATATATATATGTATTTTTTTCTTACCTTTCCCTATTCTCTCTCTCTTTTTTCTACCTAGTACCCCCCTGTTTTCTCGTGATGACTAGTTTGAGTCACCTGTTGTCATCTATTCATTTCATGAGTAAGTTCGATATTTTCTTGGCCATACATCAAATATTTAATCGGACTGTTGTGCATGCATGAATCAACCAGCTTGCGTGAGGCACTGCGGAGGATTTGTCTGACGATAAAAATAGAGGTTTGAAAAAAAAATGTCCGTTTCATAAATCCAGATGGAACATTGTCAATTTACTCTCAACCTCAACTTTTTTTTCCCTCCTTCTCTTTCCTCCTCCTTCTTTATCTCTCTACTTCCGTCAGTGGCTGAGATGGTAGATCACCGTATGTTCACATCTTAGTAAGATTTGAATTTATTCAGCATTTCACATATGATATTCAAACCATGATTAGATGGAAACTCTTATAGTTGATATCGTCTACATGATATTCACCAAATATGAACTCCTCCCCCTTCTCCCCTCTCCCCCCTCACTCTCTCTCTCTCTGTCTCTCTGTCTCCCTCTGTCTCTCTCTGTCTCTCTCCCTCTTTCTCCCTTCTCTCTATCTATATATTTATCCCAGTCTTAAAAATTTCTCCCTTCTATCTTCTCCATCTCTGTCTCTCCTTCTCTTTTTCCGCCCCATTTTCAAAATCCTTCTGTTCTGTATCGCAGAAGCACCTTTATTGTTTCTTTTTTAAAATCAGGTATACCATACGGCTCTTTAACATGTATTATCATAATGAAACACATTTTGTGAAATGATCAGGAATCAGTGAAATTCTGCAAGCCAAGAATCTTTCCTCGAAATGATATCCTGAAGACAGGATCACGCACAATACTTAGACACACATTAACATCACAGCTGACCTGGCTAACTTACCGATTCTTCATCTCTCTATGATGGACAGTGGAAGGATTTTCTAGAAATATACGGCCCTTTCTCCAAAAAAAAGCCCAAATTCCTCCTTACTAAAAGATATAAACAACAGCAACAACAACAAATGAGGCATTACGCAGCATCACATAGTTCGCGGTGTAGACAGTTCATTAATTAGTCTGTACTATTACTGTGAAAAACTACCTGGTTTTGTTTGTTGGTTGGTTTGTTGGTTTGTTGGTTGGTTTTTAAATCAGAACATACGAGTATAGGGGACAAGGTTTGATGCTAAACTGGTGAGGTACAGGCAGGTGCATGTTAGGCAAGCCCCTTCCGGTCCTTTACTCATAAACCTATTCTCTCTTTAAAAAAATTTCTTTCAATTTACTCGCCGTTTTAGAGTTGTTGCTGAACAGTTTTAATTTACTATGAGATTCTCTGAATTTATCTACAATATACGTCTTGGACCAAAACTCAGAACTATGCCTTTAAGAGTGAATTCGCGTGGAGAAAAGTGCAGCCTGCTCCTTGCCCAGTCAAGGAATAGAGGAAGCATGAGTCAGACAGAGAGAGAGAGACAGAGAAAGAAAGAGGGAATGAGATAGAGACAGAGAGAGAGAAAAAAAATGCATAGGGAATAAGAGAGGGGGGATTAAAAGGGAGGAGAATTGTGAAATAATGAAGAAAGAAAGGGAGAAAAAAGGAGAAAGACATTAAGGTGTAAAAGTGACATGGGAGATAACAAGAGAGAGGGGGCCGGGCAGCGTGAAGGAGAATCGTGGAAGCAAATACAACAGATGGATACAGGGGGAGGGGAGGGGGAGAGAATGAGAGTAGAAGAGAGAGTATTAAAGAGAGAGACAGAGACAAAGACAGAACAGGGACAGAGAGGGAAAGACCTCTGATGAATCAACGTCTAGATGAGTCGCTCTGAGATGGTAATCATCTGCTCGACTGGCCTGTCGGTTACCTCTGCTTCAGCTGTTCCATGTAACACCTTGTGTTCAAAAACAGGTTGTTTGTCGACGGTTTGGGAGAAGAAAAAAAAAGGAGACGGGAGACGGAAAAAAGGTATAGCAGAAGACAAGAAAAACCAAAAGAGAGACTGAAGGTGTTGAGAGAGTAGCTGAAATGTTGAATAATTATTGAGAGGAACCAGCGAAATAGAAATGAATCGAACAGTTGGATTGGAAGGTGACAGATGACGCGAAGCATACGACCGCGAAACATTAAATAGTGCAGTACTCTAAAAACAAACAGAATGGGTAGTAGTGCATGCCGCTTTTTTAATTCTTGAAGAAAAGGTTCATATTTGACTCATATTTCTATGCCTCCAGCGAGCATGTAATTGTGTTTATACTAACCCCAATTACCTAATTACGCCGAGCGTGTCTGATCGACCGTGTTACAATGTCTGGAAATGGTGGTGGATATGACAGGGAGGGTGATAATAATGATCACAGTCTGTGGTGAAGGTGGTAGTGATGGGGTGGTGGTGGTGGAGATGGTGGTAGTGGTGGTGGTGGTGGTGGTGGTGGTGATAGTGATGGTGCTGCTGCTGCTGATGATGATGGTGGTGTTGATGTTGATGTTGATGATGATGATGATGATGGTGATGATGATGATGATGATGATGATGATGATGTTGCTGTTGATGATGATAACTTAAATGATGATGATTTTGATGATGATGATGATGATGATGATGATGATGATGATAAAAACTTTCATGATGATGGTAATGATCATCTTTTGTTTTGAGTTCTTCTCCGTGTTCTTTTAAAACTGTTTCCACTTTCTTCTTCTCCTCCAGCTTTCATGTCTCTTCTTTTTCTTTTCTTCTTTTCCTTTCTTCCCTCTTTCATTTATCTGTCGTCTTCTCCACCCTTCTCCTTCTTCTCCTTCCAAATTGATCTACCTAGTAGTAGTATTTCACCCTGATCTCCAACATAATCAGCTCGTGGTCGCGCTCGCGTTCCATCTCTGTTTCCTTGCATTCATCCCTTCCGAACGAGATGAAATATCATACTTCGGAGTTATGAAATAATTCGGAGGATTTTTTTTCCTCCTGCGTGTACGCATGATGTAGGGGAGAATCTATGACAACTGATACAACGAAGTATACATAGGATTGAAAGCTGATAAGGCACGGGGACCGGACGTGACATTAGAAAAATTAATCAGTATCTGGCCAGTGAGATGAAGGCAGATCATATATGTTTTTTAAAAAAGTAAAATGCATGGCACGGCATAACAGGCATGCGAGGAAAAACTAGGAGGAGGAAGAAAAAGAAGACGACAGAAGAAGAAGAAGAATCAGAATCAAAAGAAGAAGAGAAAGAAGAAGAAGAAGAAGAAGAATCAACAGAAGAAGAAGAAGAAGAAAAGAAGAAGAAGAAGAAAAGGAGAAGAAGAAGAAAAGGAGGAGGAAGAGATTTAAAAAAAAACCAAGATGATGATGAATAAGAAGAATCTTTAAGATTGAATAAGTGAGACGGGGTAAACACACAAATACAAAGTGAGATATATGAGGCAATATGAAAATTAATAGAAGGGGCTATAAAAACATATGTGAAAGGGGAGTAAGAACACGGAGAAACAGAAAAAAAAGGTTGGCAAGTATGAAGGATACAAGTCACAGGTTTTAATGCTATACAACTTGGAAGTCCATTGTATTGTAAAAGGCTACTCTCCAAATACGGTATATATACAAGGAATCTGAAGTTCTTTGCAAAAATTTGATACCCCTCACCGCCCCGCCTCCCTGCATCTCTCTCTCTCTCTCTCTCTCCATCTCTCCATCTCTCTCTCTCTCTCTCTTTCCCTCGCTCACTGTAAAATACCATCGACATAATTATAGGTTTATTACCGCCAGGTAGGCCTATCCTTCCTCCCGCCCCCGAGCTAATGAAATCACTTGGGGGACATTCCCTCGGAAATGGTTCCACCAACTGACTACGTAATCTGAAAGCAAAATATCATCACGTTACTGAACACACCATCTGTAGCTAAAAGTATGTTTAACCTTTAGGTAAAAGCATTTGACCTTTCGTGCAGACGAGATGAGTTTATCTACGACATTAGTGAAGCAGCATTATGCACCAGCTGGTTGAGAACTGTCAAGACCATGCATTTTTCCAGAGTAACATTTTCCTCACTTATAGTGCCCTTATTCCAACTCTCATGTTGGGCATTTGAATAAGGGTTCAACTGGCCGTCTCCCTCAATCCCCCGCCATGCCCGCCCTCTCTTTGACACTCAAACTCAAGTGGTACAGCCTATACAATAAGGAGAGGGGGGGGGGGGGTTCTTCTTCTTTTTCTTCTTTATACCCCCACCCTTCTTCCTCTTCTCCTCTTCATTTCAATTCAGATTACTGTTGTACATACAATATTCGACACGAAAACTTTTTGCTGTTGTTGTTTCTGCAGTTGTTTTATTTCAACATAGTCATTAATAAATATTTTATATCAAGTCACAGTCATGTCGAATGTCTTGTCGTCAATTTCTCGTAATGTCGGATTTGTTTTGTTTCTTGTTGTTTTTACCATTACAATACAATGTCATCAAATGCATAAACATTTCATTTTACGTTGTTTTTATTTTTCTTTGTAGTTAGAAAGCAGTCTTTTAGAGCAACTTAATACAGGCCCTTGCATTTAGGTCCCCTATTTTTTTTTTTTTTTTTAATTTGATGAGGTTTGCATGATCTGTGTGGTCGTGATATTGCTAGAGCACAGACTGGATGAAGTTCATTATTTTCGCAGAGAAGGAAGCTAGAAAAATACATTTATCG
This sequence comes from Echinometra lucunter, assembly GCA_029962745.1. Lineage (NCBI taxonomy): Eukaryota > Metazoa > Echinodermata > Echinoidea > Camarodonta > Echinometridae > Echinometra > Echinometra lucunter. The sequence continues at coordinate 9,907,609 of CM057167.1, forward strand.
AATTTCACATTTTACGGCGCCATGAGCACACTGTAGGTATCAATATCGGAGTGTACGGAGACAGCGAAGTGAAATCAAGAACACTGTTCATCAATCTGGAATACAAAAAAGGAACAAAATCAGTAGTTTGATATGTAGTGCAGCAAGACACTTCTTTATGTGCGTTTATGGTTCTGTGGTATTAGCTGAATAAGTCACAGACCTACATTGTAAAAGCATTTTAATTCGTCAATGGGGAAGCATAATCACTTCAAAATAAAGACAAAGGAGGATAACTTATTATAATATGCAAGTTTCTCCTTCGCATAATCAACACATCATTTACCATGATCATTCTTGTCAACATTCCTATCCTCCTCCTCCTCCTCTTCCCTTCTTATTAATCTCCTCCTCTTATTCCTCCTCTGCCTCCTTCTCCTCCTCCACCTTCTCCTCTTCCTCCCCTCCTCATTCTCCTCCTCCTTCTCTCCCCCATCACCATCATCATCACTGTCATAAACATCGTCACCATCATCATCACCATCATCATCATCATCATCACATAATCATCATTTTCATTTTCATCGCCACCTTCATCTTGTGATAAACATGATCATTATATGAATCCTAATCATCATTTTAGTTGTCATCGTCATCCTCCTCCTTGCTTTCATTAGCATCGATATTTCCCTTCCAATAATATAACGCAGGGCGAGACCACGTATCTGAATTCTCTTAGGGCAAGTGATAATATTAATAGGCGAAACATAATGCTTACCCGTCTTCGAGTGGTCGGTGTTTTCAATTTTGTAATGAAATCAATCTTGGCGCGCTTATCTCAGAAGAGCGTTGCTATGGCGACCACTTTACCCGTCGTCTGCCCTACATTTCACCCTCAACATCCAAAGATAGTCTGTCGATCTAGACACGTTTTATATTGCACTTTTCGCAAGTGTTTTAGATATACCTGTTCATGTTACACATTCACTTCAGTTTGAAGATTTTTTCCCCATTTTAAATCGAGGTAAAGTAATTTATCTGAAAATGATAAGACTTTGTTTACTGTTTTTTCAACAGTGCAAAGGTGATCCGGACCATAATTAATGTCAATCACTTCCTGCTCATGACAAGTTTTTTTTTTTTTTTTTTTTTAAATATCATTGCATAATAATGAAAGAAGCTTAACCATTCAACTATACCTAAACAAACAGTTTGAAATTAAAGGAAGTCTGGAATACAATAAGGAGAGATGCTTTTTCAAGTTACTCAGTAATACTTCAGTGTCATTTTCCAAAATCAGTTATTCCCTGGGCTCTTACATTAATCTATGTGTGAAATTAAAACATGATTTTTTAGATGATATGTTTCAGTCGCAGTATTACATTTTCTTTTAATTTCAACTTCATAGAGTCTGTACATGTAGACTATTTCCATGACGTCTCAAACCCTCTTGTAGGGTATATCTGGATTCTGGAGCACGGAGACAGCGAAGTCACAACTTAACCCCTGCAATCCTGGGTGTCCCTATCCACAAGCAAATCCAATACTTGACTGTATAGTTCTTGAATTTAGTTTCTTCAGTATGGTTTCCTGCTTGGAGGCCTTTCCTAAACATCTCCCTCGAAACTCGGGCAGGGTAATATATTGACTTAGATCCATACAGGTGAATTACAGTTCGGCAGGTAACTGTCACAAGGTGAATTGTGAGTACACACCTGTACTCAGATTTCAAACTGGCCTACCTGAACATATTTGCAAATCATAACAAACTGTGGAGCACACAGTGTAATTCGACATGAATTATAGGTCGAATACAGAAGCAGGTTAAGAGTAAAACATTGATTTCAGTCTCATTTTATTAAATCATTATTAAATAATCTGCATCATTTGACGCCAAAGGCATTTTTCCTATTTGTCTAGGTATGTGATTATGCTAACAGAATAAGTCACTTTTTTATGACAGCTCCAGATTTTAGTGACTTCTTTCTTCTTCTTTTTCTTCTTCTTCTTCCTCTTCTTCTTCTTCTTCTTTTTTCTTTCAAAGAAACACACAAGCATACGTTGGTATTAATATGCCTAAAGCACGATAATTCATATTATTGAACGATAAGAAGCTCAGTAAAGATTAGATAAAATGCCTTACTCAAAGACATAAGTGTTGTTTCATGGCATCGAACCCATGATCATCGCGTTAAATATAGTCAAGAGCGTTAAACCATAATGACCTCTACTTCGATATCCCGATTTCGATTGGCTTTAGCTTTCCATAGGAAAAAAAAACAATTCTTCTATCTTTGAGTACTTGGATGCAGAATCCGAAAAACCAGCATAAGAAAGTTTCATTCGTAAAGCATTTAGAATTTTAGAAGCGATCGCTTCTATAACTATAAGCTAGATTGTTGTACCTATTCGTCCTTTTCAAGACGAGAGGGGTTAAGTTCTTGTTTTGTCCCATATCTTGAGGCAAGTGACAGACGATCGCATGACGTGCACTCTGAGTGCGCGGCAGATTGTGCGCCATGAAAAGGGCGGGAAAAACATGGCCATGTGCAGTACCGAAGAAAACCCCTCGAGCAACATATCTGAGTATCGGGGCATTTTTTTTTTCTTTCTCTTTCTTTTTTTGACATGGTAGAGTTGGCACACAAATAGCCTTAGGCGATAGGAGCAGTTGATGAAGAAGAAACGTGAAATCGCTTTCAACCCAGATGCAATCCCTACATTTTCTTCTCAAATTTGCACATCGGTTTTGTTTTTCATCAATGGTCTTTTGCGCGAAAACCTACCTAATCTTAATTCTAGAGCATAACAGATTCGTATCTTTTCTTGAGATGCACTGGGCATTAGTAATGAGACATCTTTATTACACTGAATTTTTTTATTCTCTCACAAGTTATTAGAGGTAAAATGATAAGAAACATACATGATTTTTTTGTTTGTTTGTTTGTTTAGAATGAGTCCGCATGCAGGCAGGACCACTGAAAATAAAATGTTCTTATTAATCTGAAGCTGACATGAAATAGAAAAGGGGAGAATAGCATTTGAAATGGGCGGTAAACGCTACTACACAAAACGATCGCAGGTTTTGTGGGATATGGTGAGAACGGCAGGGAACAGAGCCCAATGTTATAAAAACTTGTTATGGATAAAAAGTTGCAATAACTAGCCAATGAAATCCTTGCATCTGGTTGACTGAGAGCAAATTTGTCATAGAAATGTGGCAGTTATCATTGACAACAAGTTTTATGAAACAGGCCCAAGGACTTTGCTCGGTTTTGACGTAGGTGGGGGAAATACGAACTGTTGCAGCTCTCTGCCTATCTCAGAAAGATAAAAGTCAACTTTTACTATCTCGGAAGAAAGACATGAATTTACCACTATCTTGAAAAGATATGAGCTAATCTTTCAATCCTTGAAAGATGTGAATTTTTCTATCTTAGAAAGTGTTTAATCAACCTACGGATAATGTGGAAAGATGCGAATTCCCCTTCGATTATCTGAAGAAGATGTGAATATACCTTTGACTATCTAGGGAAGATGTGAATTCCCCTTTGCCTATCTAAGAAAGATGAGATTTCACTTTAGCTTTCTAAGAAAGATAAGAATTCTCATTTAACTATTTAAAACTGATGTATGAATTCACCTTTGACTATCCAGTAAATATGTTAAGTTTACCTTTGACTATCTAAGAATGATGTGAATTCATTGTCAGATATCTAGGAAAGATGTGTAAACAACCTTGACTGTCTTGGAAAGAGGGAAATCACCTTTGACTATCTGAGAAAGATGAGAATTCATTTTTGACCATCTAAAAAAAAGGAATTCAACTTTGATAACTATCTATAAAGATGTGAATTACCCTTTGGCTATCTAAGAAAGATGAGAATTCATCTTTGACTATAAGGAAGATGTGAATTCACATTTTTAAAAAAAGATATGCCTATACAACCTTTATTATCTTGGATTGACCTTGATAGACCGAAAATTCACATTTGAAGATCCAAGAAAAGATGAGATTACATATTTGACTATAAAAGAAATTCACCCTTGACTACTGAAAAAGACGTGGCTTTACCTCTGTGCATCTCTTGGAAAGATGAAATTTCACATTTAGCTGTGGAATACCCGTTACTGGACAAATATGAGACAAATATGACAAATATACCCTCCAATATTTTGGAAAGATCATTGTTGTCCTGTAAGAAAAAAAAAACTCACAATTTTCTGCAAAGTTCTTTCAAAAAAGCTTCGAGAAATTGTCTAGTTTTTAATGCTAGCCATACTTCTATTTTTATTCATTTATTTTTTTGGAAAACATTATTAACTGAGAGTGGCATGCACTAATTTCAACGATGATGGCAACCCACGGGAGCATGTCTTTAAAACACCATTAAATTCGCCTTTATCATGTACCAGAAATCTTTGAAATAACAGCCTTTGAAGTTTAGTACATAACTGGACCATACGTACTCTAGATTTATTGCAAAATCAAAGAGTACCGTTTGGAGTTGATAAATCAGATTAATTTTGGAGGGCGGATGTTCTAAATTTCATGCTAATTTCCCAGATGTTATGAGTGGTTGTAATAGCGGCTTTAAAAATCTTACCATTAAAAGAGGGTAACCACCAAAGTTTATTCAGAGTTAATCTGCTTAGTGCTCTGATCTCTGGGAGTATAGAGGTCGTGCAGTTTTAAATCTGCGGTGGAATGTAAAGAATAAAAGGATTCGATGCGGTTTATTTCTTTATGAAATCTGGGAATGTTAAAGGAGGTGCAGATAGCAAGAAGAGCCTTAGAACTACTGGAGGATTTGAGGGGACACAGCCAGTGCTTCTATTCCACATGGTAAACTGAGTCTGACAATGATTATTACAGAACACTCTACTGCACCCCCCCCCCTTCGACACAACCAGGCAGTTTTTGTTTATTGCTTTGGTGTAACGAGGGAAAGTTTCTGCTTCTAAGGTAATTATTTTCTACACATAGGCGCCGTAAAGATATCATAATTAAGAAGAAGTTGAATTGAAACTTAATGGTTGTTTGTCACAAAATATAAATTAACCTTTCGCCTCATGTATCAGTGCGAAAGTGCGGGATTCTCTTTATTCTTCCAAATGCATACTGTGTACAGATTTTTACAATATATTCCATTTCCCACACACCTATCCACCTCAAGTTTTATAATGCTTTCGGTTTCGGTTCCGCTATACACCATCGATTCTGTATTCGCTTCTCAATCCCTCGGGCTTCCTCAGGCGAAGGATGTATCATGTCTTCCAGTCATGCATGCTTGGAATGAAGAATCATAACAATCGGATCAAGTTTCATCACTAGGGATGTCTGAGACAGGGGGTGTAAATCAGCACCCCTTTACCCCCGGGGATCTCTGGGCTCTGGTCCGTATACGCCACGATCAGGAAGGCGTGTCAAGAACGAAGCGAACCGTTGAGTCACATTACCATTCTGAAACATTGATGGAGTCCTTTTGTCTTCCGCTATATCTTCTTCCTTGTAATTTTCTTCATCTTCTCTTTCGGCCTTCTGGCAGTTTTGTCATGCAGCAGTCTCTCTTTCCCCCTCTTCAATTGTTTTCACACGATGCAATATTGATTTCATGACACCTGCCGAAAATATCCCATTACTGCAGAGAACGAATCTATTGTTCATCGACTTTGGGATCTCCTTAACCCGTTGCCTACTGGAGCCGGGTGCACACTCTTTCATACCTATAGGAATCAGAGAATTCAGTATACATGTATAATCAACGGGTTAAATAGATTCAGATGTTCATGCTCGGCGCAACTAAGGGGGAAGTCACGGTCAGGGGACTCAAGCACCAATATTTTTTTTTAACAAAATGTATTCTCTCTCTCTCTCTCTGCCTTTCTCTCTTCTCTCTCTCTCTCTCTCTCTCTCTGACACACACACACACACACACACACCCCCATACACCCACGCCCCCGCGCACATCCTTTCGCATACACACACATTATGACCCACGTACTCACGCGCCCGCGAGCGCGCTCACCCATCCACACAAATATCAAAACTTGCTAAATATTCTCGAAATTTTGTCGTCTTGCAATTTTTCGGTTCTCCGGGACATGCTCAAACAGCAACTGTTCTTGGCTTTATTCCGTCAAAGATGGAAGATAATGGTCGAGACTGTGGTTGTGACTGAGTTTTAGTTCGGGTTGAGGGTCAGAGTTAGGTTTTGCTGTTAATAATTATTGTAATTTCATTTCGCTTTTCTTTTCTTTCTTTTTTTTTTTTTTGAAAATTGACAATGGAAAAGATATAGCCGGAGAGTAGATCGAGAGTCGTCTATGATCGAACTTTCTTTATTGCCACATACTAGAACTCAAGTTAACCTTAAAATGGCTGAAAACCCTAGTTTACACTTTCACTCCTTTCAATTCAGGCTTGGCACAGCTTGAACCTGCTGCGTTAACAGCCACCAGAAATTAAGATTTTATCCAGTCATCCAGACAGACAATGGGAGGCCAGATTCAGCGCTAATTTGCCCCTCTCTTGCATCTCCTCTTGCCTCCTTCAATTTCCCACCCGTAACACCCCTATTACACCTTCGTGTCGTGCATCTGTCCCTGATAATGCCTTAGTGACCTCAGTCACACTTCTAGACCGGATCTACATCGATCGATCACCGACGCTGTCTTTTCTCCATCAGTGGTGATGTATAAAGTTGTGTGCCATCTGTTGTCGAACTGGCATCAGCCTCTTTGGTATGATTATAAGGTATAGACCTTAACTCTTGACTGATCAACCTGATTGGACGGGTTTGGCGCCAACACCTGCCACGATGAAATACTAATGTCCATGTACGTGAAGGCGCGGCGACGGGAGTACAAGGGTCTGAATCCCATAACGAATTCAAATTCAAATTCAAATTCAGTTCGGTTGATTTGGCACATATCCTAGCAGAAGTACAGTACGAAGGCTCAAAATCTGAGATTACAATCATCAACATTTTAAAAACAACAATATTCAAATACGTAGTGTATCAAAGAATTACTTGTACACTGCACATAAAGCACATTATTAAAGAAGACGAACCATGCTTGAAGTCGAAAATTCCTAAATTAGTGATCATAAAACCTACTGAATTGTATATCAAATTAAAGAGAAAAGTATAGACTTTGATTTGCATGCAGTTACAATTGTGATCAGTCATACATGAATGATAATGACTCATTACACGCAATAATGCTTATTTTCAGACCTTTCTGTGATCACTGAAGCATAACTCGTAATCCGTTAATGATCATGGCATGATCATTCACTTTCCTGATAGATGACATGATATCCTTCAATTTGATATACAATTCTTAGTATTTCTATTTGTATTACTCGTGTTGAAAACACTTTTTAATGAATGAATTTCTTCCTACTGTTGCCCAATTGACTATTGTACACTAGGGGTTGGAATTAGATTCATAATTCATATTTCAGTTCATGTCAAAATTAATATTATTTTTTTTAAACAGCTGAAATGCTCTGCATCCTATATCAAATTAGAGGATATCACCTCATCTCTCGCAAATAATAAGAAATAAGCCATGATCTCTGAAGCATTACGAGTTATGCTTCAATGATCACAGAAATGTCAGAAAAAAGTATTGGTGTGCATAATGGATCATAACTATTCATGCATGAATGATCACGATTCGTAACTACATGCAAATCAAAGGCTATTCTTTTCTCTTTAATTTAATATACAATTCAGTAGATTTTATAATGATTAGTTTAGGTTGTTTTTTTTTACTTTTAGCGTGGTTCACCTTCTCTTTTTATAGTGTGGTTTATGTACAGTGTACAAGTAATTCATTGATACACTGTATATAAAACCGGGATAACTAAATGTATATCAAATTATTAAAATCATATTAAAAGAATTAAAAATGGCAACTGAAATTAAGTAATTAAAAAAAATCTTTCTTGCTAATCAAAAAATCAAGAAATCTCGTCCTGGACTTCGTTGGCAAAAGTGTGCTCTTGACCAGATTAAAAGGTGCCCCACATTAAGAAAGGTATTTTGAGAAAGTACAGACTTTCAGCTTTATTTTGATGTAGATATTATTTGGGCTTAAAAATAAAAAGTTTTACACAATCTGCAAGAGAAGTGAAAGGAAGAGAGTTGTGTTTCGAAGCATCTTTTTTTCACCTTAAAGGAGAATGCAACCAGACATCAGTGTGCTTCCAGTGAATGAAGAAAAACATGAAGAATAAACAGTGAAAATTTGAGGAAAATCGGACAATCTGCTCAAGAATTATGAGCTTTGAAAGTTTAAGTAAATCCTTATTATGGGGATACTTAAATTGGTAACTTTGCCAGCATTGTGATGTCATCGTGGACAACTCTCCCTTCATTTTGCACACAGAATTAAAATTTTTCTTTATTTTCGAGAGAAATAAACATTCTTTTGATTTATTATTTGAGTATGACATGACTATATCAATTCTGCAAGCATACTGGGAAGAATTTTGTTGATTCCCGACTTGACATTTCATATAAATCAATTTTTTTTGAAAAATTATGTACAAAGTGAATCGGGAGTTGTCCACGATGACATCACACAGATGCTGGCAAAGTTGCCAACTCAAGGATCCTCATAATAGGGATTTACTGAAACCTTCAAAATTCATAACTCTTGAACAGATTGTCCGATTTTGCTCAAACTTTCACTGTTTGTTCTTCGTGGTCATATGCTTGGGTTGCATTCTCCTTTAATTTACAAATATTTTCCCAAATATGTTATCAAAAAGAATGCAAAAAATGTAAACGTGTTACATTTACTCTTTTCAGTGGTGTATCAACCAATGATTTCACTTGATGATAAAGTAGTTAAATTCTTCCAGAAAGAAAGTCTCATAATTCATGAGATTTGACAAGGTGGACCATTTGGCCACGAGAGCATTTACATGATTCCTGCTTATTTGCTCATTAACATACAGACCTGCGGACTGGCTAGAGTTCGGGAAAGAAATAGAGAGGGCGAAGGCGACATCCGAAACTAGACATGATAGAGGGGGCATGTTGGCTGACTGTGGAGCAGTGGTCACGTATCTGAGAGGACCTGGGTCGAAACCTGGCAATATCATTGGACGCGCTGCCCTTTTGGTGGGGTATTTATTCCTCATTATCAAGCCCCTCAGAGAAGACTAAAAGCCTTCCATTCCATGGTTGCTTAATAGCAGGTTCTTAGAAGTAAGGTAAATAATAACCAATAACCATTTAACTTGATATGATCACGAACTGCAAAGACCGCTCCCTTGTTCTCTCGCTTCCAAATTAGCTAGCAAGACCACCCCTCCACCCCCCCCCCCCCCCTAAAAATGACTGGATATACATGTTACACCTCTGCCTTGAAGTGCAGGCAGATGATGTCATAAAGAAGGGGGAATGCCCTAGCTTCGTCCCCGGTTCAAACTGTACATAATTGTTATGGATCACCTGTATCAAGTCAGAGACAAAAAATTATTTGGTGAATCTAAAAAGGCTGTAATATCATAATAATAATGAGAACAATAATAATGATAATAATAATAATAATGATAATAATAATAATAATAATAATAATAATAATAATAATAATAATGATAATAATAATAATAATAATCTATCATTTTCATTGTTGATGTCCTTGTATTACTCTTATTGTTGTTATTATATGTACTATTATTATTCTTTTTTTTCATTGAATGAAGATCTGTTGATTCACGTTATAATAATAATCCTAATTCCTACTTTAGGGTGAATTCTTTTGTTCTCGGCCTATTGTTTCGTTTCCCCTTAACGTACACTTTTTTTCGGCCTAACGTCTCCTTCCCTATTGTGACGCAATAAACCCCATTGTTTGGCTTCGCCCTATAGTCGATTTTAGGTATATATACATCTCCTCTTCCAATATCCCCCTCTCCCATCCTGTTTCGCTCGTTCTCCTGTCCGTCTGTCTCTCTGTCTCCCCTCTTTCCTTACGTACCCCAGCCTCTCTTTCTCTCCTACCCATCTCCTTTTCTCTCGGTCTCTCAATTTCTCCTCCCCATCCCCATTTTTCTTGTTTTATCACTTTTCCATCTTCCCCTATGTCTCTATTATAGCTCTCTCTCTCTCTCTCTCCCTCTCTTAGTCTCTTCTCATTCGCCGTTTCCCTCGCTCTCTATATATCTATCTTTTCTCTCATCCTTTACCTCCCCTCTATAATCATCTCCAAACACAAGAACCCGCTCTTCCATTGTTTTGCACAATGTCACCAACGACAAATATTATTTAGAAATATTTTAATTATCACATTTGATTTCAAAAAAAGTTTTTATTTTATTTTTTTCTTTTGAAATTTTAACACAGAAACATGGAGCCAAGGAACTAAGGAGTTACTATAACACCTCGATAGTACACAAAAGCAATACACAAATTATGCACACATCAGTGGGAAGGTTTGAAGCTTGGGGGTGCCCCCGCCTCCCTTCATGTCTATTGCCAGGACTTGGACAATTTAGTCAGTAACTGAGAAAAATTTACAATTTAATAAGCTACAAATCGGACTGTAACTGTTTGGTGGAATGACGAATTTATACTATACTTGTTTGAATATGTTTTTGCATTTTGCTGATGTATATTGTTAATTTTCTAACCTAATACTCTGTTTGCATTTTCTTTCTTACCCTCGTTATGGCCAACGAAATGGAGAAGCGTATGATAGAGTTAGAGAAGATGGTACAGACCATGAAACTTGCCATGGACAAGAAGGCAGAAGAAGCTGCCTCCGCACAGGCAGAAGCAAAGCTGGTGAAAGAAGAGCTGCAGAATAGGAAGGACTTGGAGGAAGAAGCTTCAGATCTGCCTCCCAGTCCCCAACCACTGTCCGACCAGAGTTTGCCAAGGCCGGTTTATATCTCTGCTGGGCGAAAATTAGAAAGATTTGGTAGACGTCCCGAGAAAGTTGGCGACTTATCTGCAGAGGATTGGATAGAAGACGAAGAGATGGTTATGATGTCCAAGGGCCTGCGTGAGGAAGAGCAGGCAGCGTTCCTTTTGGAACACCTGTCTGGAAAAGCTCATCGTGAAATCTTGGGAAGAGGAGCCGATCCGAAGAAGTCCCCCCAAAAGATCTTTGCCGTTCTCCTTAAGGTATTTGGAGACAGCAGCAATCTGCCTCAACTACAACAGAAATTCTACAGTTATCGTCAGTCGGAAGGGGAGAATATCGTTTCCCTTTCACTTCAGAATTAGTCAGATTATTTGACCGCATCATAATACTTGACCTGTCGCTGAAGGAATCGATAGAAAGTCAGTTGAAAGATCTATTAGCTGAGGCTGTAAAAGAGGAAGCAGTGCAAATGGAATTGCGGAGATTGATTTCAGATAAGCCTTACCTCTCTTTCTTTGATACCCATGATCATCAGATACGGATCCTAGGCAGAGATAGGCTAAATTACAAGAAGGAAACAGCTGTGAGGGAGGCAGCAGTAGAAGGAGATTTGGGAAGGATGATCCGGAAACAACAGGAACAAATTGGGACCCAGCAAGCTCAGATTCAGTCCCTGCTGCCACACTTCCAGTCAAGGCCGAGAGGACAATCACGTCAGCACAGAGACACTTCGACACTGACATGTTGGAACTGCAATGGCACAGGCCATTTCAGACGAGACTGCCCCTATCCACAAAAAATTTCACCTACTCAACCTACCAGTCCAACTCAGTCAACAGCAGCAAGTGTAGTGACAGGATCTTCCCAGGCACCAGCATCATCATCACAGATGACTAGTTCGTCAGACTAGTCGAGCCCTTCACCGAGAGCCGGGTGGTGGGCAAGGCAACAGCAGACATAGGCTCTATTATTAGTCGGGCAATGGGGAATTGTACAGAGGCAAGCCTTAGGCTTGGGGCGCAGAAGAGAGATGTTTGGTCGACACTGGTGCAGAAGTCTTAACAGTTACAGAGAATTTCTATAGGGAGAAATTAGCGTCTAGTTGGGAGCTGACAGATGTGTCGGCATTCATTCAAGTTTCGGCGTCACAATGAACAGATATCCCCTACCTTGGGTACGTAGAGCTCGAAATGAATGTGTGGAACCATACCTTTCCTCAATTTGGGTTTTTGGTCGTAAGGGATCCTATCAATACCCCAGTAGAAAAGAGAAAACAGGAACTCCTGTTGTACTAGGTTCTAATGTCATACGGGATATCAGAGCACAGCTACAGCATGTCTATGGAAACATCTTTTCCCATATACTTTCTGGCAGTAGAGCCGCGCAGGAAGTCTTACTACATGCAGTCCAGGTGTACAAGTCAAAGGCCAGCCTCGGAACTGTAAGGGTTGCTGGTCACCATGCCCAGCTCATCCCTGCAAGAACGATAACCGTCATTGAAGGATCTTGTTGCCCTTCTTTACAGCGACAACGTAGAAGTGTGCTCATGGAACGGGATGTTTCTCATGTGGCAGAGCTACCCAGAGGTGTGGCATTGGGAGCTGCCCTAGTCACTGTCAATGAGAAGGGACGAGTACCAATCAAAATTGCAAATTTTAGTGACAAAGACAAAAACTCCAACCAAGAACGCCTGTTGCTGTACTGAAATCTGCAACCATTTTAGAGAATGGCCTGGAAGGGGATGACATTACAGATCTGGTATCCAAGATGGATGTTGGTGACCTCAATCAAGTCCAACAGAAACAACTATACTCAATCCCTGCCAGGTACAAGGCAACTTTCAGTAAGGATGAAGATGATATAGGATATTGCGACTTGGTCAGTCACAGGATAGTGACTGAGGATGACAGACCGGTCAAGATACCCTACCGAAGGATCCCCCACATCACTGGGATGAGGTTCGTGAGTTCGTGAGCCCTTATGCATCTCCTATTGTGTTAGTGAGGAAAAAGGATGGAAAACTGAGAATCTGTGTGGATTACAGATCATTGAATGCCAAGACACATAAAGATGCATATCCCTTGCCCAGGATTGAAGAAGCACTCCAAACTCTAAAGGGTGCCAAGTACTTTTGTTTCTTAGATTTCGCTCATGGGTTCAATCAACTGCCTATGGCTCCTGAGGACATTGAGAAGATGGCATTTAGAACAGGCACAGGAGGGCTGTACGAATATACAAGGATGCCTTTTGGGTTATGCAACGCCCCGGCGACCTTCATGCATGTTATGGACAAGGCATTTGGCAACCTTAACTTTCAGTCCCTCCTCGTGTACCTTGATGACATCTTGGTATTTGGTTCTACCTTTAAGGAAACGCTTCAGAGGTTGGAGACTGTTCTGTCACGCTTAACCAACCTGAACCTAAAGGTGAAACCAGAGAAATGCCAGCTTTTCCGGAGGAAGGTACATTACTGAGGACATGTGGTGTACAGTGAAGGAACAATTCCAAATCCAGAGAAGATCCGTGCAATCAGGGAATGGCAAAGGCCAGAGACGGAGAGGGACCTTCGTGGATTCCTAGGGTTGTCTGGTTACTATCGGAGGTTCGTACCAAGCTACGCTAGAGTAGCGGCTCCTCTGTACAACATCCTCAAGCATTCAGATGAACAAAACAGCAGCCAGAAGAAAAGGAGGACCAAGCATAGGGGTGCAAGAAATATCCAGTCAGAGTGGAGTCAAGAGTTTGAGGATGCCTTTGTTTCCCTGAAGGAGGCACTGATCTCACCCCCGTTTCTCGGGTAACCTGATTTTCGACTCCCTTTCATCTTAGAGACTGATGCCAGTTATCCAGGGCTGGGGGCAGTTCTGTCCCAAGTACAAGATGAGAGAAAGGTTGTCATCGCATATGCAAGGCGGAGCCTGAAACCAAATGAGCGCAACATGCAGAATTACTCAAGTATGAAACTTAGAGTCACTAGCTTTGAAGTGGTCAATTACAGAGAAGTTCAGAGACCTGCTGATTTGAAGTCTTCTATACAGACAATAATCCCTTAAGCTACTTCATGACTTCTGCCAAGCTTGGAGCAACTGAGTCAAGATGGGCTGCCGAACTTGCACAATTCAGGTTCAAGATCAAGTATAGGTCAGGGAAGAAGAATGGCAACGCAGATGCCCTCAGCAGGAAGGCCGAGCATGGTGTTGAACCACCCTCATTCCGGCTTGAGGAAGCAATGTGTACAGCTGAAAGACTTCACCAAGGCTTCAATGGAAATACCCCTACTCTCATACCTCCTGAAGTTTGTGATGGAATCCATCAGGGGATCACACTAAATGAAATTCGCACAAGGTCAGCGAATGTCCAGCCCAAGACGATCTCCCCTCTACCCTCCCTATCGAAAGTTGATCTTAAACAACTCAAACTGTCAGATGAAGATATTGGCAGATTTCGTGTGTTGTGGAGTCAAGGTCATCGACCAACTCGCAGACAACTGATGAAACAACTAGTGTTACCCAGATGTCTCAAAGCTCAGGTCCTCAAAGCTGTGCATGATGAGGTAGGTCATCAGGCAACAGAGAAGACATTTGGCTTGACCAGGAGGAGATGCTTTTGGCCTGGGATGGCTAAGGACATTGCTGACTTTTGCCAGAAGTGTGAGCGGTGTACTTTGGCTAAAGCAGGGAAGCACTTACATCCAACTATGGGATCCTTGATTGCGACCAAGCCACTGGAAGTGCTTGCCATTGACTTTACAGTCATCGAGCGTAGCAGCAGTGGCCTAAAAAATGTTCTCGTTTTAACAGACGTTTTCACCAAATTCACACAGGCAGTCCCAACTCGTGATCAGAAGGCTTCTACTATGGCCAGAATCCTGGTGCGTGAATGGTTCGTGAGATTTGGAGTCCTGCACAGAGTTCACAGTGACCAAGGGCGCAACTTAGAAAGTAAACTCATACAAGAGCTGTGCAAGATGTACAGGATTAAGAAGAGTCATACGACCCCCTACCACCCAGAGGGAAATGGCCAATGTGAACAGTTTAACCGTACTCTTCATGACAGACTGCGTACCCTCCAACCTGAGAGGAAACAGAAATGGCCGCATTATCTTCCGGAATTGGTGTACGCGTACAACTGCACGCCTCATTCCTCTACAGGGTATTCCCCTCACTACTTGTTCTTCGGTAGAGACCCGGTCCTACCGATAAACCATCTCCTTGGGCTTGTTCCATCTTCCCAGGCTGATAATCCGAAGGTTGAAGAATGGATTGCAGAACATCATGAGCGACTCAGCCAAGCGTTCAAGATGGCTTCAGAGAAAACAGAGAAGGAAGCATTGAGGCGAAGGGCATTGAGGAGTGCCCAGGCAAGCGACGCAGATATTCCTGTTGGCGCACGAGTTTTCCTGAAGAATCGCAAAGTACTAGGCCGTAACAAAATCCAGGATGTGTGGGATGCAGAGCCACACAGAGTCGTGAAGCGCCTTACCACTGGTGGTCACACCTATGCTGTCGAGCCAATTGCCGGCGGACAATCCCGGACAGCACATCGAGGCGAGCTCCTCGACTGTAAGGATCTTGTAGTGGACAAAACCACAAATGACACCAGGAAAGAAACGAAGAGAGGAACAAATACACATAGACCAGTTGGGGAATGAATCTGAAAGTGATTCGGATGATGATGAGTTCATCATTGTTCCCCTAAGAGAAATGTCTCAGTACAGGAAGTCTATTCCCGTGCCCAAGAAAGGGTAGACGAGTCACAGAATTTAGGGACTAATCATGAAAAACAGGCATTAGAGAACTCAGGAGAAGAAAGACACATGACAGAGAATGAATCTCACTATATTTCAGATGAAGCTCAGATAGAGGCTGGAACACTTGTAGGAGACAAGTTTGCCCCTAAGGTCTCTGAGGATGCCCCACCTGATGTTACCTCCCCTGATGTTACCTTCTCTACCTCTTCATCCAGTGCAGCGTTAGGTAATGAGGTTAGCACCCCCTTGCTACTTGTGGTTTGAGAAGATCGTCAAGGATCAATGCTGGCCACCATCGAAACCCTAACAACCTACCAAGGTCAACACTGAATGAAGCCAATGTTGCTAATAATGTGGACCACTTGCTAGCAGCTATAGCTCAGTCAAATCTCATGATTACGCAGTTGCTGAGCAAGCGTTAAATGTTTGTATTATTAATTGATGTTTAAATTGTTGCTGGGACAGCAATGTTCAAGCAGGGAGTTGTGTGACAGGGGCAGTTTCACACTGCATGTCACATATCTAATTACCTGATCCATGTTGTCCCTCTCACTCATCATCCCCCCCCCCCTCTCCCTTGTACATTGTGGGTGATCCCTAGCTACAGCATAGCACTGCACTACTTGCAATGTGTCTGGTTCACCCTAGCCCTTGCTGTTTTATTAATTTGCTGAAATAATCCTCAACACTT
The DNA here is from genome assembly GCA_029962745.1 of Echinometra lucunter. Lineage (NCBI taxonomy): Eukaryota > Metazoa > Echinodermata > Echinoidea > Camarodonta > Echinometridae > Echinometra > Echinometra lucunter. Next base: position 9,923,919 of record CM057167.1, read on the forward strand.
TATCCATCATCCTGATTTATATGAAAAACTAACAGTGAACCTGTAGACTACAGTAAAGTAGGCCAATGGATCACTAACAATTCCCTGGTAATACAGGAGGCTGCTTAGCCGGAGTTTTGATTTTGGTGTTGAATAAAGGATAGAAACCAATACAATGACTTGAGAGTAATTATTCCAATGTCACATTTTTATATCAATCAATAATGATTTTGCCGAGCAAATTTAAACCATGACTGCTGAATTAATTGGTACCTACCAATCAAAAGTAAAATATTGTCTAAATTACGTGGACGGGGAAGAGGTGTGCATCTGTAGCGGCCCAGAATAGATGTAAGCTGGCTTATTGTGGGTTCAGGAAAGAAACCGCTTTCTGGGTTTCATCTTCATCCCCGATTTATGAGCATTTCCTCTGATTCGCCCAGGGTATTTAGAAAACTGGAAATGATGGCCCTGTTATTTGGATGATTATTGGTAATGAGGACATAAAAAAGTGCATAATTAATTTGGGGTATGTAGAGAATTGGCAAGAACATAACCATGACTTAAAATGGTATGATGATATGACAATGATGATGATTCACAGCATTTATAAGGCGCCATTCAAAGGCGCAGACTCCTCCAATAAAGTTAGCATTCAAATGTCTGCTGACAGATATGAGTCTCGAGCGAAGCTTTGAAGCGGTCTAGGCTGTCAATTTCACGAAGATCAAGTCGCTGCCATTGTTTGGTCAGCACGGGGGTCACATTACTGTATCATTACAAATAATAAATGATAATATCCATTTCATGTTTCTCATTCAGAAGATTGTCTTCAATCCAGCAGAGATATTTGTTTCCATTGATATATGTGTTTAATTTAAAAAAATGTTTATACCACTGCATTCCGAGGGACTAGAATTATCCTTCCACTGAACTGTTGCCCGATGTGAGCATATATCTCTTCAAGGCTCCTGGCGTGAGCTGGAATGATGTGGATGTTTCTGCTCCGACACACACTGAACGTATACCCTCCAGGCGGAGGAAAAGATGGGTATACTCCAGCAATCAACTGGGCGAGCTCGTCAGCAGATGGCCACTTCCTCACATGCTCACAACGTTCCCCTAATTCAAGAAAAGATTGAAAAATCAACCTTTGTCAAATAATGAAATAGTTCACTTACCATTGTTTCAAACTTCCTGTTTCATTAACTAATGATTATCTTGGTTACCATATAACTGAGGTAAACCAACTGCTACATAATGTTAGAGCATGTCGGGACCCCCTGAAAAGGTTCTTCTTTTAAATGAACCACCTATAATTTTGGCTTAATTGATCGATGTTTTATTTATTTCATTGACAAATATTTAAGATAAGAACATGATCAGCTCAGAGCTGTTTTACATCATAACCCTGATTAAGAACATTCAACAAAAAGGATATACAGCAGTATACAGTACACAAGTTTCAATGCAAGTTACATGAAATATAAATGCAGTACTGGAAATTTTTTAAAAGTAGATATGCATGTACATGTATCAAAAGAGATAGAGAAAGGTAAAGGGAAAGATGGTGTGAGAAAAGATAGGGTTGGAAGGTATTAGTGAGACAAAGGAGGAAGTCAAGGAAATCAAAGACTGGAGAAAGAGATGATAAGGAGATTGGTTTAGAAGAAAGAGTGATCAAAATATCAACGGCAGTCATCCGAACTGTCGTATAGCTATATGACGTTGCAAAACGCAATTTCTGGAAAATCAAGTCTAAATCTAACCATATATTCCCATCACCCATGTCAAGCCATCGCAGATATTCATTCCTAGAAAAATACATGGCAGGGATGCTTAGGATCTCTTCTTAAGAGTAGTGTCTTCATTTTTACTCAAAAGCAAGAATTGGGGGAGAAATTGCCAAAGAGCTAGATGCATGTACTTTTGGTTTTATGGGTCAAACTTTCCCCTGTACAAAAACCTCACAGGCAATGCAACACTTCTGACCGCAAACTGGAAGCAAGCAGTCAACCAAACTGTGGTATGTCTCATTTACACGCAAAGTCAATGTGCACACATACGACAGTTCGCTGACCACGCATTTCATGTGCATGGCCAAGTGAACCATCTTTTCCCCAGAAAACTCAAAATCGATATTTTGACTTGGACCCCAGACCGACATATACGACGGTTCGGATGATCGTCGACGATATAGGAAAAGTGGGAGCAAGGAATTAAGCAGATGGAAAAATTATAATTACATTATACATGTCCAATACCGAAAAACCTGAAAAAATCATGCTTAATGTTGCAAAAAATGTTGATTGCGCATGCTGGTCATACATGTAACATTACATTATGATTATAGTAAATGTTACCAGGTTCTACTGCTTATGAACTGGAGATATACATGTGCCAAGTGGGCGATTTCAAGTTTGGTGTTGGTGCTGGTGCTGGTGTTAGAAACACAATTTAGATTGCTTTCCATAGCTCCAACACCTAATCTGAGTCTACAAAAGTGGCCCAAATGACATTATTGACAGCTCAACTCCAAGTGACAGTTGTCCCAAGACCAGTTTTATCTTTAATTTGGAGTTGCGTTGACGTAAAAATCAACCCAACACTAACACCAAAAGGTAAACACCAAACTTGAAATCGATGTAGTTCTGAGAGGGTTCAAGAATTGCAACGGAGATAATTATTATTATTCATCTTGTATGAATATATTAAGAGGATCCCGAGGCATTTCATGTACACATATAAACCCATTGGCTACTGGAACCAGGTGGCCCTTGCATTTAGTCTATGGGAAAGGGAGAATTCAGTATTCAGCGGGTTAAATACCTAGACCGTGCTGGCGCAGTTCCTCAATGCTCTGCCTATTGGGAAGGATGTCAGTTGGCTGCTGCAGTGCAAGCATTCGAACAGTCATGTGGGCTCTTCTTCTGACATTGGCCTGTTGCACTGGTCGTCGCCTATGTCCTGGCTGATCTCTTCCTGCGAAAGCATTTCTCATTTCTATATTGACATGATTGTTGTCAACATTCTGTGCATCCCTGGGTGCTGTGCTGCACTCGGCAACTGCCTCTTCATTAGCAACAGCTAGTTGTCTCTGTATAAATTTAGAAAAACAGACTGCAAAATTAACCATTACCTCCGAAATTACTATAATTGTAAAATACATACCTAGCTCGGCAGAGTAACATGACACGTTATCATGGACAGAACAATGCAATGCTACAATAGGAAAAACGAGTAAAGAATGTAATTCTACGGAAAATGAACTTCATCCGTGTAGACAGGACAATACTGAGTTATTTTATGTATCAGTAGTGCAGTGCTATTTCATATAATTGCACTGTAAGGTTTTCAGGCTTAACAACTTTTATTTCAGTTTTGGATTGATAACAAACCATATTTTTATTTTCGGATCCACAATGACTTATTTCATTTTTGCTTTTGGGGATAAGATCGGATCAGAGCAACGAATTATTCAAACAAACAACTATTGTTTCATTTAGTGGAAAACAATTGCAATAAACCTTCTTTATATTCATTTTGCAATACTTAATAACAATAATAATAATTATTACATTTTTATAGGGCACTTTATACAGGTGTTTCTAAGTGCACAGGTGGTCTAACTCAGTTAGAGTTCACTACGTAACTTAACTCAATAACTTAAAACTTAACCAAAGTAAAATAAAATATAACTAATACAATTAAGATGAATGAAATTAACTACTTGTGTGCCCCTCCAGTATAATATAACTGGTTAAAAAGGTGGGTTTTGAATGATTCAATGGATGGCGCATTTTTAGAATGAAGCTGTATGCAGTGCTTCCATGTTCCAATTGGCAATTTTTGACTAAATTTTACAATTATAATTCATTCCAGTTCATGTTTATAATATCCATATTTATTATTTTTTTCAAACTATGCAAAGCGTGGAAATGAAATAATTGTTGTTGCCAATTTGAGGATTAAAGATAATTAATTCAGACCTCAAGAAAGCTCTCTACTGCTTTGGGGTAACAAGAAAAATCGGAACAAGACGTTATATCACCTACCCTTCTTGTTTCCTGGTGACACTGTTCGTCTTGCTGCTGTTGGTCGTGTTGACATGGTTGCTGTTGCTGATCATGAGGTTGTTGGTGGTGATCGTGTTGCTGTTGAGGCTGTTGCCTTTGTTGAATTTCTGTACCTTCCCCTATGTCTTGCTGTTAGGAATCACATTGATACACAACAGGCATTAAAAGTTGAAAAACACAACTAAAAAATCTTATTTGTAACACTTCTGGTTCGCTCAAAGTGCATGTGTGTATATGAGATGGGGTCAAGGGCATGGGAGGGTGGTTTTGGGCACTGGGCTACATGTATATTTTGTTTTTTATGCAATGTAAGGCTGGAAATTACCAGCCTTACCGTAGAGGTGTTGTGGTCTACTGTGGATACATCGCTTCTCCCTATGCTGTATAAATAATAGAGATCAGCTGTGTGCTGCTAATTATCTACAATTGATTTAATTTTCTGTACTTTTTCATTCAATTATTTACTTATTGCTGTCAGGGCCAGAATAAATATCAGTTATGTAATGGACAATGCTACCCTTGGTAAATAAAACAGCAAATAAATAAATAGATAAATAGATATATGAATAAATAAATATTAAATAAATAACAAATAAATGAATTAATAAGAAACAAACAAACAAATATATAAATGAATGATTAAATAAATGAATAAATAAATAAATAAATAAATAAATAAATAAATAAATAAATAAATATAATCACTGCAAAGATTATTTACACATCCTATGGGCATACCCGCTGTCTATTGTCCTCCACAATGTTCTGGTCTGGGAATGGTGCACATGGCCATGGTATCGACAGGACCTGGAAGGATCAATCCGGAAATTTAGAAAGTGACTTTACCCTTTGTACTGTATAAAGGATGTTGTAATTTGGTCAGATGGTGCCAGGTAAAAATGTCAGAGGTCAAACTGCCAGAGGTAAAAATGTCAAAGCGAGAAATTCCTGAGGTAAATATGCTAGTAGTAAAAATGCTAGAAGTGAAAATGCCAGAGTAAAAAAAAGTGCTAGAGGTAAAAATGCTGGAGGGAATAATGACACACCTGAAAATGCCAGAGGTAAAAATGCTAGAAGTGAAAATAACAGAGTAAAAAAGTGCCAGCGGCAAAAATGCTGGAGGTGAAAATAATGGAGGTACCGTAAAAATACTGGAGGTAAACACACTGAAGGTAAATTTCTTATGTATCAAAACAAAAGGTGAATGCTTTTCTCACAAATTTTAATAGAAGATTCTTTAAAACGATTCCACAAGTAATTCACATCGTACATTTCATAATAGCTAGACTCAACAAGTTTTTCACCTTCCTCAACAAACTTTCTGAAGCTTCTAAATCTACAAACCAATGACTTGCAATGAACCTGCATTTTCTTAAGGTTAACATAAACAAGAGAATGATCACTTATTCCTATTACTTTGCTGCACTTTAAATCGGTTTGCTTCTTTGGCCAAAAAAAAATCCCACTAAATCAATACAACTAATGCTGTTTGGAGTTACCCAGGTAGGACCGTGAATGAGTTGTTCCAAATTAAAGATTGAGCATAGTGACCCTAGCTTAGCATGTAATGGATTTTCAGTTAATACATTACAATTGAAGTCACCAATCAGTATCAGGTTGTGTGATATTCCATAAACATTTTCATTGCTCTCAAAATCTTGAATACATCAAAGACTTTGATGACTTTTTTCAAACACATCAAAGAGATCGATGATTTTTTTTTATCAATGTTTTGTCATGAACGGCACGTCATAGGCCTCGCACTAATCATGCAACAAATGCACAATTTTTTGATGGACTTACATGTTCAAAAATAGCATAACAGCTGCAAGGTCACCATGCTTTCTCTGTACAGGCTCCACACGATTTATGTGCAGCAGCTGCGGAGACTGCATTGCAATTGCACTGAAATTGCATGATTTCCATAAGCAATCACCATGCAGCCTCTGTAAGGATATGCAGCGGCTTGCCTCCGATGGCCAATACAAGAATAGGCACAGCGCTCATAGATAATGTAAACACAACCAACGTAGCCTATAGCCACCTATTATGCCTACGGAAAATCGTAGACCATCCGGGTCAAATGTAAACTACGCAGCACATATAATTTACTGTCTGCATTTCTTTGAAATTCTTTTGTGCGTCACACACACTTACATGACCATCAACATCCTCGTTATCCAAGAGGGGAAACTGCTTGGTAATGGCTTTGGCCAAAGCCAGCTTGACATGTGACTTGACACTGTTTGAATAAGAAGACATTATGACACAATAAAATCACTATTCAGTATTCAATTGAAACATGGTTAGCAGAAGAGAATTACAATGATAAAAAAATATCAATGATGTGTAAGGCACTAAATCCACAGGATAATCAAATGCTCAAGGCACAACTTTTGCAAAAGATGAAATCACATACATGTATCACATTAAAAAGATGCAAAAAGAGAGATTATATGACAAATTAAACAGATACTTTATGAAATTATTTCAATTTAACTGCCATTTCTAATTACTTGAGGAAAAGTATTCCATACTGAAGGACCAGCATGAGCATTCACAAATTCATGTACCAGGACAAAAATAATTACCGTGCTATTTTTTTTTTCTGGGGCTACTTTTTGAGCCCAACCATTCCAATTTTCATTGGACCCGAGAATTTCAAGGGCTCTTTTTATGTTTTCCAAGGCTCTTTGGGGCATTTCGAGGGCGAATTTTCCCCGAGCCCTCATGTACTACAGGTGTAGTTTCCCTGACATGTACATATCTTATAATTAAGCATAACTGAGCTGAATCTACATTTTGTACACTTTCATAGCACCCCATCAGCTTAGTAATAAAAGAGACTGATTGCTTGCAATGTAATTTTATAATATTTGACAAAAAACAATTCCCAAGAGTGCACAGGAAATGTAGATAGAGCTTACTGTTTGCCATAGTGTTCAATCAGATAAGAGACAAGAGTGTTCACAATCATCTTTCGTGACTTGTAGCTCAGCAAACCTTCCTCCATTTCTTTGATCAGGTTCTCCCCTTCAACCCTCCTTGTCAGTATTGCCTGTATGTCCTTGAACAAAAAATCATAGAAGAAATAAAAATGGTTAAAAATCTATAATTGTGTTCATGATATTATGTCATATTATGCCACATCAAAGTCTAAAATTCTTACTTCAATTGGTTGTATTAAGAAGCAGAACTCTATTTCCCACTCTTTAATAAGTTGGATTTAATTACTGACTTGGGAATTCCAGCTAAACAGACACACATGGAGCAAAAATTTACACAAATTAAATAAATTACTTAATAAATCAATAAACTGATAAATACAGGCACATGGGAAGAACAAAGTTTCTAACTAAGAATTTGGTAATAGACCTGAAGAATTCAAATCAAGTTAAGAACTCTGAGGGTAGCAGACAAGAAACTTCTAGTGTCTAGATATAAGAATGACCAAATTACTTACAAATTCCTGCCTTGATTTCTTTGTTCCCGGCTGTCCTATTGCTGTTTCCGATGGATTTCCTGGTGTTGCTGTAGTGGGTGTGGTGGCCGGGATAGCTAATGGTTCTGTCACTGCAAGTGGACTTTTCACAGGACATCCAAGCTAAACAGACACACAGAACAGAAATTAACATAAATCAAATAAATTAATTAATAAATTAATAAATGAATTAAATACAGGCATGTGGGAAGAACAAAGTTTCTGGCCTATTTGGTAATGGACCTGAAGAATTCAAATCATGTTAAGAACTCCAAGGGTGGCAGAAAGGAACTTCTAGTACATGTATCTAGATATATAAGAATGACCAAATTACTTACAAATTCCTGCCTTGATTTCTCTGCTCCTGGCTGTCCTATTGCTGTTTCCGATGGATGTGCTGGTGCTGCTGTACCCGGTGTGGTGACTGGGATAGCTAATGGTTCTGTTACCGCAAGTGGATATTTCACAGGACATTCAAGCTTAACAGATATACACCGAACAAAAATAAACATAATTCAAATATAATCAAACAAATTAATAATGTGATTAAATAAAGGCATGTGGGAAGAATAAAGTTTCTGGCAAATTTGGTAATAGACCTTAAGAATTGAAATCGAGATAAGAACCACAAGGTTGGCAAAACATAAATCAAATAAATTAATGGATAAATTAATGAATTAATTAAATAAAGGCATGTGGGAAGAACAAAGTTTCTGGCAAATTTGGTAATAGACCAGAAGAAGTGAAATCGAGATAAGAACCACAAGGGTGGCAGACATGGAACTTCTTTCCAATAAAAAAACTAATCAGGCACATGTTTGAAAGTGTCCAAATATACATGTCATCATCATCATCATCATCAGCCAAGATCAGCCCACTGCAGGGCGAAGGCCTCCCCAAGTTGATGCCAAAGATGTCTGTCATGTGCTGTTGCTATCCATTTAATGCATATCATCTTTGTGAGCTCATCACCCCATCTCAACCTCTGCCTGCCCCTATGTCTTGAACCCAACCATGGTCTCCATTCTGTAACATGCTTGGTCCACCTATTATCAGATGTTCTTGCAAGGTGGCCAGCCGACTTCCATTTCTTTCTTCGGATAGATTGCATTATGTCTGCTGCTTTAGTCTAGTTTCTGATCCATTGAGGTGTCTTCCTATCCCGTTTGGTTATTCCTATCATGGTGCGTTCCATACTGTGTTGAGTATTTTTCAATTTCTGCTCATTTTCTTTGTTACAGCCCAGGGTTCAGAACCATATGTCATTGCTGGTAGTACACATTGATTGAAAACTTTTCTCTTGAGGCACATAGGCATGTTACTTCTCATGATATCATTGAGGTTATACATGTATACATGACCAAATTACTTACAAATTCTTGCTTTAATTTCTTTGCTGGTGGCTGCCCTAACGCCGTCTGCGATGGATTTCCTGGTGCTGCTGTACCCAGTGTGGTGACTGGGAGAGTTGATGGTTTTGTCACCTCCCGTGGATTCTTTACTTGTGTTGTGATTGTGGCATTTCCTTGTGGGATTTCCATGTCCATTAAATTCTGCAAAAATACAGAGGTAGACCTTTTGTTTTCAGTGTAAATATTCGAAATTCAATCAGCTATATTTGGTTGCTGAAAAATTAAAGTAGCTTGACAACACAACATCAGATAAAGACATGCAGAAATACAAATTTTGTTACTCTGATTAAAGGCCATCTGCATACATACAATCTCCAACAACAATAAAAATAATAACAATAATAACAATAGTAATGATAATAATAATAATAATGATGATAAAAATGGGGAAAGCTGATAGTGCTCACACACCGTCCAAGGCATAAGCTCGGTAACAGTTCTCATTTATACAAGTATGCAATAAATTTACGTACACAGATGATGGAAATCATTTTGAACCTTTTATTTTTTCTTTTTCAAAAAATATCTGAAGGGTACAGTATTGGTTCAGTCACAGCAACGTACCTCACGCTGTATGCCTCATGCACACATAGAAGTCAGGATCAGTTTTGGCATATGATTTGGAACCGTGCAAGGGGTAAAAGTCAAACATGATTGCCTAAAGTTGTACAGGCAACACAGTGCATCACAAGCATGTTTTTGTCGGTTGAAACCAACTGTGCGCCACAGTTCATAAAGTAAGCTGACAGAACCGCTGTATAGAATAACCATACAAATATTTCAAAAATAGGGGTTACCATCCTTCTTTTCAATCACTCCTGCAAGAGTGGCATGGTAATCGGTACCGAATACCTTACACCATTCTGCGACATATACCGCATCATAAAGTGGTTCCTGCAGTGCTTGAGAGATTGCTTCAGCATAATTTAGAGATCTATGCTAGAATGATAGATGGTCCAAGACCAACTTCAACAGCTCTTTCTAAAAGAGTTTCCTTGCTCAGCATACTGTATTGAGCTGCATACGATACCTGTAGGCCAAAGTTTTGGCAATGTTCCTGAAATTGCACACAATGTGTGTGAGAGTAGTCTTGCAAAATTACACTTTGCCTCAAATCTCATTACCATTCATTGATCAGAGGTCCAATGAACTTCACTGCAGATGGATAGTGCAGTATAAAATGATGCTTTGGTTTCAAGGGTCTGGGAACGATTTGAGAAACAAGGAGTGATGATGAAGTATAAGGTGTGCCCAGTACACCATATCACCTCAAATAACAGGGGAGAAGATGATGTCCAGACATTCAAGCAACACTAGCAGAAGTTCCCAATGGTCATCTCCTTTAAGAACAGTATCTTCAATCATCAATGCTATATGATGCACCAAACACCACATTTGACCTGCATTTTGCCCTGCTGCTCCATCTGGTCCCTGTTTCATAAAACTTGTTATTAATAACAATTTGCAATAACTCTTATTAGCTAGCTACTTTCTTTTTTTTTTTTTTTTTTAGCGCCATGAGCACCGAAAGGCAGACCTGTGCGCTATACAAGTGGGAATTATTATTATTATTACTGAAATCCTTGCATCTGATTGGTTGAGAGCAATTTGTCGTTGAAATGTGGCAGTTACGTAAAAAATAACAAGTTTTATGAAACAGGCCCTGGTGAATGTAATTGGTTTATGCAAATAGTCAGGGTCTATTTCTCTTGTCTGGTTGATCATATCTGAAGTTTGTAATTCTTCCATTTAGATCCTCTAATGTGAAGCAACCTTTTTGAATAAGCTCATTCAAAACTAGTTTTAAATTCTAAAGGGCAACTTCTTCAAGCAGATCATGCACAATAAAAGAAGCCCTATTTTGGGTGACAGGGAAGTGCATCAGCTCATTTAAGCAGCAAGAGGACTTGATTCATGTTACTTGCAACGGCCAAGTCTTATTCATAGATTTCCTTGGTTCATATGAATCTTCTCTTTTCAGTCAACGCTCTCTGTACTTACGTTCCATGCATGTGGCATGACCAACACGGTAGTTCACTGTAAAATCCCTCAATGTGCCGGATGAAAAAGTTCTCTCACATCCATTCTGACTACATGTGACATTTTCAGTGGCAATATGTTCTCTCAATACACCGTGGACAATTCAAAGGTGATGACATAGTGATCACTCAAGATCAGAGATTGATTTGCCATACAAATAACCACATTTGGGACAAGGTGCCATTCCTGAAGATAACACAGTAAAACAATTTTAACAGATATTCTGTGACTCAGATACCTTTAGCTCCTGCAGATTTTTCACAAACTTCATTCTTAACCCCAGTGGACCTATCAGTTCCTTCAGTGTGGAATGATCCAGCTCAAAAAACACCTCCATGTTGATAGCATTTTCTGTGGAAAGTAGCCAACAAGAATAAATTGGTAATACCATTAATTAGGAGTCAAAGTTGTGAAATTTTTGGTGTCCCAGTAACACACATATAAGGAACTATGAGCTATTTAGGCCATTAAAATTGTCATGAAACTAGTTAGATTTTAGTTGGCTACTAAATATTGAACATTCGTTAGATCTAATATGAGACTTCACACTTCACATCAGTTTCATGACACTCTGGATGGCACAGAGTTCACTCCTCATTATGTAATTGGGACATCAAAAGTGTCTCAAATTGAGCTTCTAATCAGTACCCAATTATACAATTCAAATCTAAAGAAGAATGACGAAAGCACTGCATTTTAATACAAACACTTTAAATAGAATTTGCACACAATACTAGCAACTTCCCAATTTCCTCTTTCTGTCAGCAAGTGACCTTGTAATTAAAAAGAAATTATCACTTTATATATCTGAACACCACACAGAGTTATCGTAAAGTGGTATTGTATCATAAGGCAGCAAACGGACACCTGAAAAGGCCGATGCCCCCCCCCCTCGAAAAATTCTCGATCCGGCCCTGAAAAGTATTCTGCCTCTTAAAATATTAGTGACCTGAAAATACCGGTATATGACTGTAAAATATACAAAGGGCCTCAGAGCCGGGGGTGGGGGCTGCAGCCCCCACACTATTTTTGAGTAGACACATTGACACAATGACACAATAATGTGACAAAGATTATGCTTGCTGGCATGCTCAGGTCCCCCCTTCTGCTTATGATGCCAATTCATGGCATAGGCCAACATAAAGGTGTTGTGGTCCAATGGATAAGTCTCCAGACTTTGAATTACAAGGTACGTGGTTCAAATCTCTGCCGAAGAACTAATGTCTTTGGCAAGACATTAATCTACATTTGCCACACTCAACCCAGGTGAGATAAATGGGTACCTGGCCTGGCAGGAATTCCTTGAAATGCTTGTGTGCTGTGAAGGCTGCCAGGCTAAAAATATGGAGACCTTAGATGATGCACTATACAAAAATGGAATATTTTTATTATTATTATAACATACATTACATGTATGCAAACTTGTAGGTACTGTACCAAGCACGATTGTCTGTGTTGGTTTTTAACTTGCTTTCATTCAATAAACAACGATGTCAAATAATCTGTTCTAAGAATTGCAGTACTTCAGGGCAGAACAATTCACTAACCTTCAAATTTCGGCCAGAATTTCTCAAGGCCCCATTCTATGAGTGTTTTTTTGACAAACGCCACGTCTGAAAAAGAGGAGAATAAAGAAACTACATGTACATGTAAAACAGCAGGATCAACAACAGTAGAATGTATAGATTTCCCCATGGCATACCAGTTCATCATGTTTAAATGAAATCTAGTATGAAATTGGGAAGGTATCGGATAAACAGGTACACACTCCCAATGCAAATATTATGAGTTTAGTTTGAATTTGGTTTGTTGATTGGTTCTTAAGTTCATCCAAACAAATCATCGTCACTTCCAAATTCATGAGCCAAGTTTGAAGTTGGTCTGTCAATTAGAATTTAAAGACAGTGTCAACCTTTTGCAGGCCTAAAATCTGACATTCTGCAAATCAGTATCAAGGGGAGCCCCTACACTCACTCTGGTCTCTACTCACATAAAATTTCAGCTTGAAATTTACCTAAAAAATTAGCATTTGGAAATATGATTACCACTATGTTCTTAATCCTCAAAAGATTAACATACCACAAGCTTTTCTTAGATGATCATCTGGAACATTGGTAATTCTCCTTGACTACATTATGTAATTTTTGACAAAACCGTGAGGTTTTGAAGTCTGCGCACTCATTCATTTTGCACACAGTTTTCAACAGACAGCACGGAAGTCCTACACACTCTTTCGTAGACATGTTCACACTATTTTTCAAAATTTAACTTACATAATATCAAGTTCTGAATGGAATTAGTCTTAAATGATCATAAATCCACTTCAAAGTGATTAGTTTCTATTCAAAATAGACGTGTATAAGGTGATTTAATAAAAAAAAAGGTTGTGCTTAGAGTGCAGCTATAGGCAAGCAGTAAGATCATTAGCACCCTGAATATACATTATATTTCGCTAACAATTATTGAAAAGAAAATGCTCTTTGCATTAGTCTTGGGCAAATTGCCTTCCTTTATTGGTAATACCCTGAGTGCGAAAGAACGCGTCCAGAAGGAAAATTCAAAAATGCAAAAACTAAAAATGTTAATTGTGAAACATTGGAAAGAAATTTCAGCCATCAGGATTGTATTTACAAGGTCTACACAATACTCATCAGTCTGTGTTTGAAATTTTGCTTTTCAACGATATTCCATTTCGCGTTCCGGACGCGTCTTTTTGCTCCTTGGTGTTTTCCTAAAACACCTTACATTCTTCCACTTTGTTGGACTGCTGGAAGATGTTCTCTGAAATGTTCTAAGCGTTCTCTGCAAGCTCACCTCTTTCTGGTGAAATGACGCAATCTTCAAAGCTGAAAGTGACATTTCTCCAGTCAACTGAATCCTTGATTCATTGATAATCAATGAATCAAGGATTATTAGACCTAGGCGGTCGATTTTTAGTACTTTGCCCTCAAAAAGTATATATTTTATTTTCTTTTTAATCATTAGGTAAAGCATTTTCTACCGAAGGGAATCATACCAAGATCATCAACGTTGGTTTAGTAATTTTGAGTCTATGCCCATTTCTAATAAAACAGTTTTTTTCAAATTTGGTTTGATATTTGTGACCAATGAGGTTTTATAATGTCAAGTTTAGCTTGCATGCAGGCAGATCTTAATTAATAATTAGCGCCATTTCCACTTTTCCCAAGCTATAGCTCATTAAAAACCCCCTCTCCCTCAAAACACACAAAAACCACACCCTCACACACACACCCACACACACACACACACACCTTCCCTACACAATTCTACTCTCATCGGTTGCAAAAAGCATGCAAATTTTGAAAATGACTGTATTTAAGAAGCAGGCACAGAATCAAAATCATAACAGATGCATCACCCATTGATGTAAAAAAATATATAGACTTTTCAAAGGCAAATTACTGAAAATACACTAAAATCAGACAGAATGGGAGCATGAACAGTCGCTCATGAAGGACTTTGGAAAACAAACACTTCAGTAACCATGATGGGATACTGAGGAACACCACTGCCAATTTCGAATTGGAGTAGAGGAAGGTGCCTAAACGGAGGCTACAAACACAATACGTTATTAGTTTAACAATGGGATTTGAGGTAAATGAAGATAAAAGAAGAATAATTATACAGAACAGTAAAAAGTACAGTAAAAGTAACAATTTTGAAAATGAAATTGGCAGAGGAACATATAAGAAAAGCAGAAATCATCTAGTTGCGAAAGGTATTGTTTCAGTGATGAGTGGTAGATTTACACAGACATGTCAAGTCTCACGCATTAGGCACAAGACTCCTGCATTGGGGGCTTTTGCTCATCCCCCAAAATTTTTCTCACGTCTACATCACAGCCTATCCCCATATATATTATACACAACGCCTGGTGATCTCATGGTTCCCTGCCTAAAATCTCACGCATTGCTGGTCTTTGACCTTGGCATCTCTGTTTACATGGGGTGGAAACTGACTAGTGACCCCCTTCCCCTCCCTTTGAAACTATGAAGCATCATTAAAATCTTCATCGTAACACATAGTCACTGGTGTTTGTAAAATTACATTGTAGATTGCCAGATTGCCACCCCAGGCTGGCAAAAAAAAAGAAAGAAGAAAATATGATCCTCTTTCTACAAGGGCATCCCCCTCAATCCGCCCCCCCCCCCACCACCACCCAAAAAAAGACAGTTTACAGCTGGAAAAAGTCTCTTTAAAGGAGAATGCAACCCAGGCATCAGTGTGCTCTTAGTGAATAAAGATGACCAAGAAGAGCTAACAGTGACTGTTTAAGAGTTATGAATTTTGAAAGTTTCAGTAAATCCCTATTGTGGGAATCCTTGAGTTGGCAACTTTGCCAGCATTTGTGTGTGTCATCGTGGAAAACTCCCAATTCATTTTATACATAATTTTTCAAAAAATTTGATTTTTATGAAATTTTAAGGAATCAACATAATTCCTCCCAAAATGCTGGCAGAATTGATATAACGGTAGCCATGTCATACTCAAACAATAAATCAAGAGAATATTTATTTTTCTTGAAAATAAAGGAAACATAAAATTCTGTGTACAAAATGAATGGAGAGTTGTCCACAATGACATCACAGATGCTGGCTAAGTTGCCAATTCAAGGATCCCCATAATAAGGATTTACTTAAACTTTCAAAGTTCTTAACTTTTGAACAGATTGTCAGATTTTCCTCAAATTTTCACTGTTTACTCTTCCTGTTCTTCTTCATTCACTGGAAGCACACTGATGTCTGGGTTGCATTCTCCTTTAACTACATATTTATATTATATTAGATGGCTCTGAATGGAATATCAGATAATATTCCACAAGTTAGGGCCAATATGGAATATTTTCTAGTATTTCATGAAATAAAGCTATCCAATATAATTATTACTATCTATACCCCACACGAAGTAATTTAGAATGCAGTGATAATCATTTCATCAAATTATAACATTTCTTTTGGGGAAGAGACTTGATCATTATTTTGTCAGTAATTTTTTACCTTGTTTTTTTGTTTGGCAGGTGGAAAAACATAGACATGACAAAACTTGTATTCTTGTATTTTATCAATGAATTAAACAGGAATAATAATCATGTAATTTAAGGTTTGAATAGCAGATTGCAGTAACTATGTGTCAACTGACTTGTCTGTTGAATGATTGCATGATTGTTTGGTTGTTTACTGACTAATTGATTGTTTTACTGAATGACTGATTGGTTGATGTTGCTTGATCTACATGTACATGACCACATGCTGATACCTGTATTCTTTCTCTGATATCCAAAGTATGTTGGGCCTTTTCGGCTGTAATAACCTGAAAGTAATATTTCAAATCAATCAATCAAGTATTCATATCCTAACTCAAGCTTGACGCTTGACGTGTTAATGAGATATGTTAGAACAAACACACAACCAAGGATACTCATTTATAGATTATTGTAAAGTTATCAGAATATGAATATATAAGACTCCAGAGTTTCCACTACTGTCAACCACGCCTGAATACCAGCCAGACCAAATACAGTGTGCCAAGTCTTGTCAAGCTCAAATTTTGCACCTTTCACAGAAGTTACATTTGCTCACTCATGCATAAAACATTTTGGGATTTCGGGAATAGGGTTTGATAGAAGAGATCCTGAGCTACCCACAGGTATGAAAATTTCCTGAAAATATTTTGAAATGCTCAGATGGCAAGATTTTTTCCTACAGCAAAATCTTTGGGGACGCACTTCGCAGAAATTCTAACACCTGGGATATTTTCCTCTGACATTACCTCTAACATGTTGTGCTCAAAGATTTAAAAAATCTTGACGTTCTTACATGTACCTCTGACATTTCTACCTGGCACCTACACATGTATGCACACACTAGCTACCTGATGAATGACAATCAAATCTGAATGCATAGGATTATGAATCCAAAAACTATTTATTGCATCTACTCCCTAACGCAGACATACATGTACAATGTAAAAAAGGAAACTGCAAGACAGAAATTCCATGGTTTAATTTTAATCAGGTACCATTCCAACTCAACGATCTCCTTGGCTCATACATGTATACATGTATGTTACCCACAGTCTAAATTGAGACCCTTAAACCGTATGTTTACGTAAAATACAACAAACACAACATAATTACAGTACATGTACATGCATGGTTCTCTGCAGTACATAACACCCACGGTTCCAATACCATGCGTACAGGATTTCAGACAAGGAAGAACCATGTGTGAAATTGCTGCACCATGCATGGCGACAAGGGTAAAAAAAAATATTGGAGTATATAATCCTAACAATAATGATGCATGCCACAGATTGTTATGCTTCTTGACAATGTATTTTTGCTATTACACCTTTAGTAGACAACTCCTGCTCACCAAGAAGAAGTATTTTTCATCCTTTTGCTATAGCATATACTGCCGCCACACCTAACCCAGGTGTTATTACGCAACACTTCCGAAACTTCCGCGCTTTGCGCATAGGAGGAACCGTGTGTGGATTTTTTTCTAGTGAGAACCCTGTAAACAGTACATGTATATCCCATCTACTTAAAAGAGGTATTATTGCCTTTCAAGAATAACTGGATTAGTCTGGATTTGTACTGATTATCTCAAATATTTGCATCTTGCAGCATGTATGAGAATATCATGCTAGGAATATTATCTTGAAAAGAATATGCTCTGCAAAATTTTTTTGAGAAATGTAAATTTGCATAGTCTGAAGTACACGAGCATAATGTACATGTAAATATTTGTGGAACTTTTACATAAGACTAATATGACGGTAATCTGTAACCAGATGAAAAAAAAAAGTCCTGACTTAAGAGCATGTGTGACAAACTATTTAAGCTGCAGAGTTTGAATAAAATTAATGGTGACATTACATGTACCAGCAAGCAACTCTCTTTTATTTCTTTGTCTTCTGAGTCCTAGTCAACAAATGACTTGAAGGCATTTTAACAAGGTGAAATAAAATATATGCCACTACTATAACGTAAATCTATCAAAATTGGACTTTTCATGCACTTATTAAACATGCATACAAGTAAAACACCAAACAACAAAATGTACAGTGTATTCACCTAACACATTATAATGACTTTTCTTTTTTTTCCCCAGCAACTTTAATTCCATACATTAAACATTCATGTTCTGGTCTACATGTAGAGCATATATTTATTCATAGTGTAAATTCAATAGCCAACCATTTCAAAAGCATCATGTTTACATGTTACCTTTAATAATTCTATACTTGCATCTATCAACAAAGTAGTTATCAAACTTCACATACATGTACCTTCCAGTTGGAAAACTGAAGTGTGTGTATGTAAGTCAATAAAGCACACGATCACGTGTCTATACTCGAATTGCGGCACACTGGCTATGGGGCGCCAAGTGTTAAACTAAATTATTTGTTCCAAAGCTAAACAATTTTGATATAACTTCTCTCAAAAATCTGTTTTGTTACAGAATTCATGAACAGTAAACAATTTTGTTACAAAATGAAATGCAATAGAATTTTCAATTTTGTATTTTGTATTTTGTAAAAACTCTCCACCAATATGAATACAAAAAAAGAAATGATCCATGTCTCTCTCAAGCCTACCCTAACCGATTCACTTGGGTCGTTGACTTTGTTTCATGACAAACACTGCACTTTGTGCATAGCAGACGGCAGGCAGATCAGAGCTTGCCAGAGAATGCTTATGGGTGTGGTTATGAATATACATGTACATGTATCATTACATTTTTCTACAAAATTGTGTAGTTCTGGACAGAATAACCGACATGTAACAGTGAGCAGAATCAGCAGATAAGCCGTTTTTCTAGCCATTTTGTAGCCGTTTTTCCGCTCTTTTATAGCCGTTTTGTAGCCATTTTGTAGCCCTTTTGAAAACGGCTTCAAAACGTCTACATAACTGCAAAACACAGTAAACGGCTACAAAACAGCTACATAATGGTTACAAATCGGCTACAAAACTGCACTTTGCAAATTTGGTTCACCCAGCAGGCAGCGACCCAAACGTTTTCCAGCGTACCTCAACCCAAGTGTACACTCAGCCCACGCTCTTTGTTGCCTTCATTTCACATTTTCGTCTTTGGCCTCCACGTGTATTCGTTAACTACACAACTGGGAGGTGCTTTGTGAATGGCGAAACTTTCTATCGGGGGACACATGCACTGCTTCTATTTTTTTCTAAAAATTATAGAGGCGATGAAAGAGATTCTAAAAAGTAGAATAGCGGCACAAACATACGTGCCTCTAGTTTGCACTCGAGAATCACTGACAAAGTCACTGTCCTCACTACTTGCATCTTTGCACAATAACAATTTTGAGGATTTAGAGGCATTCTACAGACATCCAAAATGAATGTCATTGTCATGGTCCTTTTTGTCCAACAATCTTGAGGGAAGCTTCAAACCCTGAGCTTTGCGGAGTTATTTTCACTCTCTTGATTCTCGCCATGTCCCCTATCTTGCGTTTTTGGACAGAAGCATTGCTCACTTTGTCTGTGTACTGCCATGCTATTTTCTTGCCAAATCAAAATCATCATTTTATCATTTGAATTCGACAAGTGTTATGTTGCCTTTAAATGGAGAGCTCAATCAGATCTTAGAACTGTGGTTTGATTTCTGTCACTTTTCTTTGAAGATAGAAATAATTACATAATACGAAATGCTATATCAACAGAAGAAATTAGTACGATACACCATCCACACACTATGTGTTATTGTGACAGAATCATCGTGTATCAGTAGACTGTATATCTGGGAGACAAATTTGAATGAATCTTTGACGAAAATGAATGCCAAAAGACGATACTGATTTTGCTGTCTCATGCCCAGCTACTTTGACTAACGAATTTGAATTCAGTTGAGGAAAATGCGTGACAAAGCACAAAACTGAATAACGTTTCAAAACTGATCAACCAAAGACAAAACTGATCAACCAAAGACAAAACTGAAACAAGCACTCGCACATTCCACAAGGCAAGAGAATTGAAAGCACATTTTTGAAATGGGTGGGAAAATCTATAGAAGTTCATGGCCACAATGGTATATTTGAATAAAGGTTTGCTTGTATCAGATGGACCAGCGATAATGATGCCAACATTCTGCCATGTCCCACCAGGAAGTGGAACACTCCGTACCGGACTATTGCACATGTATGTGTAACCTTATCATTGCACTGACATGCACTACAGTGACGAATACCATCCTCTACTTTGCAATCCTTCAAATATGCACTGTATGAGTGGCCCAGGCCCCTAAAGCTCTGCCATTTTGTCCGGATCCATTAGAAGGTCTACCACAACACCCATACATATTCATGACTAAAAATGAATAAATCTTTTGTAAGATGCTTCCGAGTAACGTACGTTTGTATATGTTATGTAACATTAAGACCATCAGCTTACTGCAAGCGCAATAAATGCACACTAAATGCACAACAACTTAAATCAGTTAAGTGTCACAATAAAACTTATACGCACAAAAGTTATGAATAATGTAACACTGTTATTGATATCATGGCGATAACTGGTGCTTATCGGCCCCTTCAAATGATCAGAAAGAGGCGGGGCCTAATGCCATTCGCATAATGATATCCGCATGTGCTGCTTTTCGTCTAGTAAATTAATTAATATGTCTATGGAGTGGCTTAACCTGAGTAAACATAATGCAACATGAAAACTGGTTTGTCTTTCAGAGTATCTTCATACATGTCTTTTGGAAATTCACATTTTTGTAAGTCCCTGCCACAAAATAAACACTGATGAGGCTTCTGTCCGATGTGTATTATCATAGTTGTTTTGAAATGACCCGAATAAATCTCTTGCCACAGAGTGAAAGCTGGTGTGGCCTTTAGTGTGTCTTCATATGTCTTTTTAAACCTCCCATCTTAGTAAATCTCTTGCCACAAAGTGAACACTGATGAGGCTTCTGTCCGGTATGTATCATCATATGCGACTTTAAATTTGACATCTGAGTAAATCTTTTGCCACAAAGAGAACACTCGTGTGGCTTCTCTCCTGTGTGTACTCTCATATGAATTTTAACGTTTTGCTTGGTAGTACTTCTGTAAGAACAGCAATCACACTTGAAGGGTTTTTCCATGGTATGTATTCTCATATGAATGTGAAGACGTGTCTTCGAATTACTACTGTAACTGCAGTAGTCACATTGAAAATGTTTCTCCCCGCCGTGTACCATCTTATGGTGTTCCATGTCCCATTTGCTGCTAAAGCTCTTGTCACAGGATGTACACTTATATGCGCCTGTATGCATCCTCATGTGAACATCAAGAGTTTCTTTTGTGGAACACTGGTAACTACAGTGATCACACTTAAAGGGCTTCTCTTCATTGTGTTTCCTCACATGTGTATCAAAAGACTCCTTCTTTGAAAAGCTGTTACTACAAACTGAACACTGATAGGGCTTCGGAACAGCATGGGTGCTTAGATGCTTCTGATATTCTGTCATTTTACCATAAGATTTAGAAGTCTTTTTAACATTCTTGCAGCTGCCCAAGCCTACAGAACATTGATCACCAGAGACTCTCTTGGAACTGAGTATATCACAATTGATGGTAGAACTTGCAATGATTGTTCCATCTGTGAAGGAAGAGGAATACACTTTCAAGTTCAGTTTTAATGTCACCTGATTATAGTTTAGTTCATTAACTATCATTTAAACTTCTATTGTATATTTGTTATTACTTGATGAAGATCAAGGTACTTTGGTTTCATTTAAAGAACCATTCTAACCTGTAAATTAAACTTTAACTTTGACAAAAAAACTCCTCTGGTTTTCCCACTCAATGCACTATCTTTAAAAATTGTACATTTAAAATGGCCATAACTTCTTCAAAAAATATTGTAATCTTTGCTCAATAGCCAATAAAAATAAGTTTTTTAAAAGAGAAGTCCAGACGATTTCATTAAAATTACACTATAAAGCTTAAAACTCAAGCTAACAAATAATGCTACTTTCATTTTTCAACGTGATTTTTAAATACCGATTAAGTGTTGGTATTTTTACTCCAAATAATTGAATTTCCCACCAAAACCCCAATATGGTCATTGGTCGTGTGACGTAGGAGATGCATTTGCACTACGCATGCGCACATATTCCCTGCATGTTCTATGCAAAATGCCGATATGTCAAGCTTTTGGGTGTACAAATCACACCAGTTCTGTTCCAAAGAGGTTTTTTGCAATCCCAAATCCCTTGACAGACAAGGACAAATTTGAATTCAAAACTTATAAAGATTCGAAGTAAAGGAAAGTATGCGAAGACCACTTCGAGCCGGAATGTTTTCAAGTGCCGGTGGATAGGGTCTATGCGTGCAAAAGTGATGGGCTACAAGCCCATGAGAAATTGTAATGTCTTCGCGTCGATCACCCATCGTCAGATTTAACAGTCTTTACAAATTCTGAGGCTAACAAGTAGGTACAAGAAGCATAAATAAAATCAGAAATGATATGGATGTAGATCTACTAAAATTCAGAAAACAAAGCTACGGCATGCGTATGATATGACAGAAACTAGATGAATCTTCGACCACGTGTGGTCGAACTTTATGCCTCCGCCTTTGCCAAATCAGAAATAAATGGCACTTCATGTTGATTTATTTTCATTTATACAGTGACATTTTTTACCTTGACCTTTGACCTTGTGACCCTCAAATCTAATAAGATCACTGTCTCTCCCATATGCATACATGTGCTAAGTTTGAGGTTGATCGGTCAAATGGTGGTTGGGTTATTGTGAAAACAAACCATTTCTATGTACATAATGACCTCTAAGAACTTTGACCTTTGACCTTGTGACCCCAAAATCTAATCAGATCATTGTCCCTTCCATGTGCACACATGAGCCAAGTTTGAAGCCAATCTGTCAAATGGTTCTTAAGTTATCACGAGAACGAACCATTTTTATGTGTATTATTACCTCTATGACCTTGACCTTTGACCATGAGACTCCAAAATCTAATCAGATCATTGTCTCTCCCATATGCATACAAGTGCTAAGTTTGAGGTTGATCGGTCAGATGGTTGTTGAGTTATTGTGAAAACGAACCATTTCTATGTACATAATGACCTCTTTGACCTTTGACCTTGTGACCCCAAAATCTAATCAGATCATTGTCTCTTCCATGTGCATCATGAGCCAAGTTTGAAGCCAATCTGTCAAATGGTTCTTAAGTTATCGCGAGAACGAGCCATTTTTATGTGTATTATTACCTCTATGACCTTGACCTTGGACCTTGAGACTCCAAAATCTAATCAGATCATTGTCCCTCCCATATGCATGCACCAGCCAAGTTTGAAGTTGATCCGTCAAACGGTTCTTAAGTTATCGCGAGAACGAAAACGGGACGGACGGATGGACGACCCGAAAACATAATGCCTCCGGCAACCACCTACGGTGGGCGGAGGCATAAAAATCAAACAAAATATGTACCTCTACTGCAGTGGATCGTACAGCTCGCACTAGCGCTATGATATGCACACATATACACGCACTGTACTATCGTTCGCAAAAGCCTCGCATCATATGCATCACCGGTGTGCGGTGCATCTGCTATGTCACTGGGACAGGCTGCGAACTGTATTGTGGATGAAAACGGGCTCCTACTAGAACTTCTGTTTATACAAGTTAATTGTTGATTACTCGGTAATCCTAGGGTATGTTGTGTAATGTAAGACATTTTCTATCAGCTGAATTTTATCTCTTTATGATCCCTGCTTACAGAAATTGCCTTGACTTCTCCTTTAACCCCAAATCTAGGCCTCCAACAACTTAATAAACAAGAAATATCACTTAAGGTGATTTATACCCCTGGCCCAATGCGTGTGCCTAATTTTATGAGCATTGCTTGAAAAATAAAGAAGTTGTTCAATCCGCACAAGTTTCCCCTGATTTTTCTGCAACATGCTGTTTCTATGGCAACGCAGTTTCTGACACATCAAAAAAAGGGTCTTGCACATCTTCATGCCAAGACAAATGTGTGTGTCAAATTTCATGAGCATTGCTCGAAAAATGAAGAAGTAGTATGATCTGCAAGATATGCAACGGACTGCCCGCTCACCCGACCGTACGCTAATTCCTAAATACCCCCTTCAAACTTCGTTTGGCAGGGGAATAAAAATTTTTAGTTACTCTATGAAAGATCTGATACAAAAATCTCACATGGCATGAGAGAAATAATCTGCCTTGTCACCTCTAAAGGATCCATCAAATGTAATAGAGAAAACTGCTATCAATCAGTTCCAGTGTTACTTCATATGTGTGTTCAAGTATTGAAAGAAAAGTTAGAGCTGAGAGCTGACAGGGCTACATTGTAGGTGTAAAAATATCTTCAAATGCATGCGAGCTAAAATGTCCCATCTGAGAGAATCTCTTTCCACAAGATGTGGATTCAGTGCATCGTCATTTGTGCCTTTAAAATATCTATTTGAGTAGATTTCTTTCTACAACAATTTGGTGCAAACAGCTGTTGCTTCTTTAGTGTGCATCATATCCACTGAAGTGTCCCATCTCCATACATCTCTTGCAGCAAAGGGGTGTGAGTTTCAGTGAGTCTTCATATGTGTCTTACAATTCCCCATCTGTGTAAATCCCTTGCCACAAAGTAAACACTTATAAGGCTTCTGTCCTGTGTGTATCAAGATATGTTTCCTTAAATTTCCAATCTGAGTAAATCTTTTGCCACAAAGAGAACACTCATGTGGCTTCTCTCCGGTGTGTATTCTCATATGAATATTAAGGTTTTGTTTGGTAGCACTTCTGAAAGGACAGCAATCACACTCGTAGGGTTTTTCCTTAGTATGTGTTCTCCTATGAACTTGAAAATCTGCTTTCCTTGCACTGCTGTAACTGCAAAGGTCACATTTAAAATGTTTCTCTCCGCTGTGTACCATCATACGGTGTTCCATATCCCATATGCGGTAAAAGCTCTCGTCACAGGATGAAAACTCGTATGCTCCTGCATGCATCCTCATGTGAACATCTAGAGTTTCTTTAGCAGAACACTGGAAACTACAGTGATCACACATGAAGGGCTTCTCTCCTCTGTGTTGCATCATATGTGTATCAAAAAACTCTTTCTCTGAAAAACTCATACTACAAACTGAACACTGATAAGGCCTCGGACAAGTATGGGTGCTTAGATGCTTCTGAAACTCATTCCTACAGAAATAACTCTTACTGCAACCTGAACACTGATACATGTATATCATTTTACCATCTGATCGAGAAGTCTTTTGATCTTTCCTGTTGCTGTCCAAGCCTGCAGACAAGTGATCACTAGAGACTCCCTCAGGACAGAGCACATCACAATTCAGGGTAAAACTTGCACTGATTGGTCTATCTGTGAAGAAAGAGGAATACATTACACTTTCACACTCAGTTTTAACGTCATCTGGTTACAGTTTAGTTAATCAACTACCATCATTCACCACTTCTCTTTTGTCTACACTACTGCTTGATGGAGGTCAAGGTACTTTTATCCATTGGTTTCACTAAGGGAGCTATGCAAACATTCAACTTTAATTTCATACATGACAGAGACCTCTACTGGTTATTTCCACTTTAATGCACTGTTTAAAGTTTGTACATTTAACGTGCCAATAGCCACGTGTCTCGCCACATCCGTGTACAATCATTCATGCTGGTATAATCGTAATTTGACCGCATCTGACCTTTGATCTACAAGCATGACCTTTGACCGCAACCAACACTGAGGTCCCTGTAAGCCATCTACCAAAATAGATTTGAAATGAGCTAATGATTCAAAATTTACCAACCCTGAAATTCTCATAGGGTCCAAAGTAAACTGTAATACAATGTAGAAACTTTGGGTGGTTGGGCTCAAAAGGAGCCCCGGAAAAAAAGGAGGAAAAAAAGAAATATGTCTTCAAAATTTCCATTTGAGTAAATCTCTTTCTACAACAAATTAGTGAAAACAGCCGACAGTTTTGTGTGCCTCATATCCATTGGGTTTCTCATTGATCTGCATAAATCTCTTGTAAATAAAATAATACCGGTTTTAGTGTGCTTTCTTATGTCTTTTTAAACCCACCATCTTTGTAAACCTCTCGCCATAAAGTGAACAATGAGGCTTCTGTCTGGTGTGTATCATCATGTGTGGTTCCACATTACTTGATTGCGTAAATCTCTTGCCACAAACTGAACACTGATAAGGCTTTTGCCCTGTGTGTACCCTTATATGCACTGTAAGATGTGACTTTACAGAACTCCTATAATCACAGACATTACAGCCATAAGGCTTCTCTCCACTCTGGGTTCTCATATGAATTTTCAGACTTTACTTTTGTCCGGTGTGTCTCATATGTCGCTTTAAATGACTTGATTGCATATTAAAGGCCCAGCGCACACTGCAAGATCCGAATTTTCGAACAAATTGCGTTTTTCATTTGATATGAAAGTTTAAACAAGTAAAATGATCTTATACATGTATGAAGTTCTAGATAATGATAGGAATACTAAAATAAGAAATTTAGTAAACTGCAAGCCTTTTGGTCAGAGTAAAGGCCAAATTGGCTTCAAATCGTAGATAATCGCAGGGCTGCCATGACTCAGTACGATTCAGAATTGACTCCTCCTTTATTCCTTCAAGGAGACTCGCAATAGCCCGGGATTTAGATTTTAGTATTCATACGACTATTTGAAACTTTGACATTAAGATGACACACATGTGAATGGTCATATCAAATGCTATGACAAATTTTTCAAAAATCAGCTCGCAGACAGATTGTATAGTGTGCGCCGGGCTTAAATCTCTTGCCGCAAAGTAAACACTGATAAGGATTTTACCCTGTGTGTACCCTTATATGCATTGCAAGATGTCCCTTCTGAGAACACTTATAATCACAGACATCAAACCTATAACGTTTCATTCCTCTTTTACCATCAGATCTAGAAGTCTTTTGAACTGTCTGGTTGCTGTCCAAGCCTACAGAAAATTGATCATTGGAGACTCCCTCGGGATTGAGTACATCACAATTCAGCGCAGAACTTGTATTGTTTGTTCCATCTGCGAAGAAAAGGGAATTCAATTTCACGCTAAGTTTTTATTTCCTGGTTTTGTATCGTTGTTTGATCCTGGACAGAACATCTTTATCCATGGACATCATTTCATGAATCATGTTTGTATTAACAGAAAGTTCATCAGTGACAAGAGCAGTCCACTGGTTATCTTCATTGTCCATACCGATGCTGTTTCTACAATGTACATCTTCAAAATTGTGCACCATTTGGCATCTCAATATTTCAATACCAACCTCAAGATTTATATCTCGTAATCGTTTTTTCCACAACCAACCTATATTTTGCTCAGTTTTCTAAACTGTAAGCTCTCATATACATGTAAGCCTGCGACGTGTACACAGACAACCTGTGTACTCGCCCATTTAACAACTACATGTACAAGTGTATCATTTATGCTGTCCGCATATCAATCAGGGTGAAAAAATGCACAGGATGGCGGGTGAATTCTCCCCCGTAATGTCAAAACGAGGGCCCCAAAATTCTGAAAAATCACATTTTTGAGGGCAAAGATATCCAATAAAGTCGCCCGGAAATCGTGCCGCGGGATCTCATACTTTACTGACATGCCAACCTGAAAATATATGGTATATACTGGTACTTTAAGCTAAGCAGCATGTTCAGAGCCAATTTGAAGATCAAGAATTGCTGTATCAATCAATGTACACGTCATGAGCACTGGTACATGTAGTTGCGCTGTACAAACACACGCTCTTCAACTTGAGAATAAAATGGGAGACCAGCATTTGCTGCTAGTGCTACCTTCATATCTACATGTATAATGTGGAAAGCAAAGACGCATACATATAGGTGAGGTGGATTATCATGTGACTGTCAGTGTGTGAGTTTCTGTGGGTTTTTATGTGCAGTTGCTATTCCTACATGTATTTTTTTTCTTTTACAATTTCTTCTTACATGTACAATGTGTAAATGTCATTATTTTACCTGGTTTATTTTTTCAAGAAATTTTGTGCCTCTTGGTAGCATACAGTATGTGACCGGTCGGCTCAAAACCACCAATAAGTAGCAGGCATTACAACTGAGAAAAAGACTAAGAAACGTCATGTTGGTTGGATTGGTCTATTTCTAATTTTTGATAGAAATAGATAGTTTCATTATCATTTGGAATCGTAATTCGCCCAAGAAATATGATTTCTAACAATTTTAAAATGACTCCTAATTTTCCCTTGACACAACTTGACAGCATCTTGGAGCGTTAGAGCGATTTCATTATACATTCATTCATTGCAATCCCAGCCAAAAATTGTGGACCAATTTGGATGAGTCATGTACCATTGGAAAGCTGAGAATCTCTACTTTCAGATGAGCCATAAAACAGCAAAATGAATTTGGCGACTTATTGGTGGTGGTTTTGAGGCGGCAGGTCAAGTATATCCGTATCTCGCATGAATTTAGCCAAACATTGAGACTTGACCTGAACGTACCATATGTGTGGTGTGGAGTCAATTACTATACTATACTATACTATACTATACTATACACATGCAGATGTTTTTATGCAACGAGCTAAATTTTAAGGTGGTGGACCATCCTGGATATATGTTCAATATTTGCCACCCATGCAACTGGCATCTGACATGTACATGTACATGTATGTACAAATACAGGATTTGCTTTAAAATTGTATTTAGAGGTATTCCTCACCAGCTTCCATACGTTGTGATGGCTCTTCCTCTGCATGTCTTTGTTGAGATGTTGTTTCGATGTTACTTCTATCCATATCAACATCACTTTGGTCTCTCTCAAGTTTGAGTAGTGTATCTGGATATTGATCGTCTTCTAACGCTTCTACTTTGATAAATGTGGTACTGACCACTGAGAAAAAAAGATACACGGTGAAATTAAAAACACTTTTCACCATCAAATATAATTTCATTCCATTCACTTTCCAAATTTGTGAGGTATTTTTTACAAAAGATGTAAAAAGATAAACACAATAAAATATGTTTTCAAATAAGCTTCGTCGCATTGGAGAATGAAAGTTAAAGTTAAACTTAACAAATTGCAAAGCAAATGAAAACTGCATGGTACACATAATAAATCATTTTGTTGGATCACAAATACACAGTATCAAATACATGTACATGCTTGAAATTTCAAAAGTACAGTGCAAACAGATGCTGCAGAATAGGAGAGAGAGAAACTCAGAGGTTGAGCCAAACCCTTAACATGTAAAAGGGGGTTAGAGAGAGAGAGATAAAAGAAAAAAGAATGTTGAAAGAAACATTAAGAGAAATGGTGGGGGGGGGGGGGGGGGAGGTCACAAAGATCAAGTCTAACTTAAAATTGCACTTAAATTCTTAATTGCATGCTGTATATTACGCATCACTGCATTGGTAAGAAGGGGACATGCGCTATAGGGAAGTTTATAAATGAGATTACACATTAAATACCAATGTGTATTTGCGCTTAAGCATTTGCGCTTAAGCATGACTCTTAGTCAAACTTAATGTAACTCTTTGTGAAATGGTAGAGGCAGAGACGACACTGTACTTGTGTGAGGACTTTTTTCTATCAACCACATCAGTACATACAGTACATGTAAATTAATCCACAGTTATTTTGGTCATAGTTGATGCTTTTTTCAAGTTCGATAAATTTAAGTATAAAAGGAAGGTTAAATACAAATTTCTTGGTTGGTTCATTTCTAGTTTTCAGTAGTTGTTTTTTTTTTAGTTCATAAAAATACCCATTTTTCTACATATTTTTAAAACTCACAGTTATAATAATTTTTAAACATGTTTGCAAAACTCAAAGGAAATTCCCCCCATACACAAAGATTCTTATGTGAACTTGTATGAATTCTTGTGTCTAGATTTCAGTCAGTCTGCAGGTCCATAAAAAATGGCTTCTTTCATGCAACTTGTATGCATGAACGGAACAGGCTCTGCATATATGAGTTAGAGCCGGTCAGAAAATCAGTTTCATTTTGACCCTTGCTGCTCTAATACTTTATCAAATTTGATGTTTCTGGTATTTATGCAAAGATGAATAATGAATCACTCATACATGTATCATCTGTTTGAATTTAATGAAAAAATGAAAGAGGTGAAATTGTTGATCTAAAAACGATACAAAAATGATTTTTTATTTTTTTTTGCCTGCCAATTGTTGCTATTATGTAAGGCTTTTTATCTTATCTGAGCCCAAATAATTTTTTGCATGACCACAGAGCCGAATATCTACATGTATGCTCTATAAAAATACAATTTTAACACATGATGCAATTTAATCAGGTCAAGAGCACACTTTACACAGACCAACTGCAATTATCAGCACCAAACCATAAATGCTTCTCTGTCCAGACAGATCACACACTCATTCTCCAATCTTTACGGCCACTTGCTGAATCACTGAAGGTCACACTCCATATGTGGTAATCTGTTCGAAACAACCGACCTTGCATGTTTCTGTCCTTATTCAGCCGATCAGAACACTGAATTTCATGCTGATCAAAAAATTAAGAAATCTTGTCCTGAACTTCGTTGGGAAAAGTGTGCTCTTAACCGATTAAAAGGTGCCCCACATTGAGAGTGGTACATGTATGTATTTTGAGAAAATACAAACTTTTAGCTTTATTTTGATGCAAATATCATTTAGGCTCAAAATAAAAATTTTTGCGCAATCTGCAAGAGAATTGGGAGGAAGAGGATTGTGTTTTGAAGCATTTTTTTCACCATAATTTACACATATTAAATTTCCCAAATATGCTATCAAAATGAATGGAAAAATGTAAAAGTGTGATATTTACATGTACATGTAGAGTCTACTCTTTTCACTTTTGTATTACCCAGTGATTTCACTTGATGATAAACTAAAGTAGTCAGATTCTTCCAGAAAGTCTCATAATTCATGAGATTTGATAGGGTTGGAAGATTTGGCCGTGAGAGCATTTGCATGAATCCTGCTTATTTGCTCATAAGCATGTAGACCTGCGGACTGGCTGATTTACACGTAATAAACTTGTCTTGTACATGTACATGTACTGTACCGGTACCTCTTTCAGCAGAAGTTTCCTCTAGAGTCTTGTGAACATCTGATTGAGCTTCTTCATCTGGACACCAGATCATTGACAAGGGGGCAGAGGACTCACCAATATCCTCAGTATTGTCATCCACTTCACCTAGTGCATTCAATTGAAGTCTGTAATACAAATACAATAAAGTGCAGGAACGGATTTATGTTTTTTTTTTTCCCCCTTCAGTCAGATCATCTGATATTCCACTCATGATTTCCAGTGACTTTCAGTACAATACATGTATATACATGTACACTGTACTCAAACTGATCACATACTAGTACATGTAGTAATTACTTGTGTATACCGGTAGGTCCTATAGGAAGCTGCAAGCCAATAGCTTTTGTGTGTATCAGTGGGTGTTTTGGCTTGCTCAACAAATATACATGAGAGGAACATAATTATTCAAAATTTCTATTTCAAATTTGAATCCTTAAATTTGTGGTAGGTGAAGAGTCCCTGAATCATAAAGTCCCAAGTTTCCCGTTTTCTAAAATGCAAATTCTGTGTTCTTTGGTGTTCTAAACTTCAAATTCCATGTTCTTCGGTGATATGCACAAAACATATGATAAAAAGCAATTGTAAAACAGTAAAAATCTTAGAAACAACATAAGTTATCCTAATATACACAAACTGCAGTATGCAGATAAAGCTTGGTGAACACATGCTAAACACTGCGAACAGGTTTGATCCAGATTTTCCACTGATGCACTGTTTTGTTTCATTGGATTTTGCTTTGTTTTTCATGATTTTCAGTGTATTTTTCGTATTTCGTATTTCAAATTTTTTTGGCCTGAAAAATTGTGTTTTCCATGAAATTCTGTGAATTCCGTGTTCTTTCCGAATTCCGTGAAATTTTCCGTTTTCCGTATTGCGGAAAACTGGGGACTTTACTGAATCCCATTCAGGATATCTAGCAAATTCAAGAAAATCATATCTTACTTAGGGCAATTTTGTTGTCTGTTCTTCACTGCTGAAACGGTGAATATTCGACACAGTCCCACACAAGTTTGGGCCTTTGACTAAGTATGAGTGACTAGGCCCTAACTGCCTCAGTGAAATTCTATTTTGTTTTATTTCGTTTTAATGCCATTTCAATTCACTTTCAACTGTTCAAACTTAGTACTTTGACTCACACCATTCTTTAGAAATGGGCTGAGGGGTTCTGAGTCATCTGACCTACATGTACACTTAGGTCCCCAGTTCTGTTTTCTATGATGCCAATTCCATTTCCTTCAGTGTTCTAAACTTCAAATTCTATGTTCTTTGGTGACAGTATGACAAAGCAATTGTAAATTTAGTTAAAATCTTTCTTTCAAAAAAAAAGTATTAAAGTTACCCTAATACATACTGCAGTAGGCCTATGCATGCGCAGATGCCATACAGGGTACAATTAATGGTGAGCTGTGCAAATTTATGTGAAATGCTGCCCTCTATAGTTGAAGATAGAAGTCATGTACACCTAACTGTAAGAATGATGAAATATTCTTATTTCCATTCAATTTTTCCATAGACAAATGGATGTAAGTCAAGTGACTTTTCAAAAATATTTTTCTGCTCACTGGTGACACTGCTCTTGCTCCTTTGTCCAAGAAAAGTCAAAGAATACTACTTTCCTATTGTCAGCAATTTGCACTGTATACATGCAGGCTAGACCGAAAATTCTGTCTCTGGTTTCGTCGTTAGCCTCATATTTGGGTCAGCTCTCCTCACTTAGAGACAGAAGCGGGCCAGTGGGGGGTCGAGTATGCAATCCGACTGTAGAGTACTTTACAGCAGGAAACCTTCCAAAAAACGGCCAAAATTCACTGTTTTATGATTGAACTTATTCAAATAAAATAGAAAAGAGTAGGCTATATAATGTTTGCAATATCTTTAGCTTAATACCAATTTCATAATTTTTTCCTTTTGAATCTCCATTCTCAGATAAATCCAGGGTCCTACTCCTCTCAGTTGAAAATCTCGCAGCCAACCAACCGTATTCAAACTTTCAAACGACCAACTGTACGCTTACAAACGATGATGTTGTTGTTTCATACGCATACATTTGATCGTTTGAATACGGTTGGCTGCAATATTAATTTCAACCAAGAGGACCTACGTCCAGTAGGACCCTGGAAAGTCAAAAGGAATAAATCATGAAATCGGTAAGCTAATATTTCAAACGATAGTCTAACGTTAGACTCTAAAGTTACTCTTTTTGATTTGAATAAGTTCAATCACAAACCGAGAATTTTGGCAGTTTTTCGGGAGGTTTCCCGCTATACATACTGTACAGTCGGATTGCATACACGACACACTACCACTGGCCTGCTTCCAAGTTCTAATGTTAGCTTCTGTGCATGAAGTGAGGAGAGCCGCCGAGTCGCTGACCCTAAGAGGCTAACGACGTAACTAGAGACAGAATTTTCAGTCTACGTTAAACAGTAACAAGTTACAACAGTGCAAGGAAGGTTATCTGATGACGATGTCTGTGAATAACTTGGCATCGATTCGTATCGTGCAGACGCAAGCTCGAATAGACGCTAAACACTGTGAACTGATTCTATTTTCTGCTGATGCACGGTTTCGTTTTTGAGGCCCTATTATTTTGCTTTGTTATAAATATGTTTGTTTTTTTTTTCTCAATTTTTTGTACTTCAAAAACCCGTTTTCTATGAAACTCAGTGAAATTTTCCCTTTTCCTTATCACACTGTTCACAAAAAACTGGGGGAAAGAGTTCCATATGTACCCCCCCCCCCCCGCTAAAAAAAAAAATGAAGTTCAGAGACACCGTATTTTCCACTGTTTTCTTCTCAGCTCTTTGTTTTTTCTTGACTTCCATGCTTGCCGACGTGACTCGAACCCGGGACATCTACCTCTCAAGACCGACGCCTTACCTATCGAGCTAGCGAGAGATCGCTGGAAGTGAAGGGTCTCATAATGATTATAAGCTGGAAGTCGACATTAGTCTCACTCCCAGGATGCATTGCTCATATTTTTCTGACTAAATAAATCGATGTCTAGACCCTATGTGAAATGCAGAGTTTACGGGTAAGCTCTTAATTCTGACAGAATAAACCCATATTTCTTAATTTATAGCATTTTTCCATGTTCAGTATTTGATATTATGATTAGACCTATCATTCCAAGTCATATCCTTATATTTTTTTTCAATTTTAGCGGGGGGTACATACATGACATATGGAACTCTTGCCAAACTGGGCCTGGGAACTTTAGCCTAGGCCTAAAGGAAATGGTCTTACCGAATGTCTGTTGTTTCTGTGGATGTTGACACATGTTTTTGCGGGTTGTGGGCTGCAGCTACGCGGGATCGGGAATGGGTAGAAGTACATGTAGCTTGGGCTTCTTTCTCCAACGGCGCTCCGCCTCGAAGACAGGGTTCTTGTGTGGAAGGACAGGCCTCGCACCACTGACGGTGGACAGCCAGTAAGTGCTCCGTGAATTCATCTTGAAGTTGACTTGAAACTCTTATTCTTTCCAAAGCTTTACTAATAGCTTTAAGTTCCTCCTCAATAACAGCTCTAGCTCCATACCAGTTATCGGAAAACGAGTTCAACCTCACAGAAATTGACATGATTTGGATTAACGTTAGCTATGTCAGTAACGAACGGCACAGCTGATAGTAGAGCCAGCTAAACGCTAGCTAATAATAATACATGAACTAGCTTAGCTAGCCGCGCCGAAGACCTTAAATTCCAAGACAAACTACTCTCACCTACTTCCGTAGTGCATTTTGGCAGGGATAAATCATGCTGCATGTGAAAACGGACTCGGAAAAATGCGTCCGCCATTTGGTATAAGGGTTTAACCAGGGTATAACCTAGACCTAGGGTGACCAGATTTTCGATACTGAAATACGGGACTTTGTTGGGCCTCGACTCCAGAGCACAAGACACAATATTTAGGGAGATTGCGAGCGAGCGCAGCGAGCGAGCAAAAATCATGAGAATCATCTTCATTGGCATCCGTCTAAAAGTTGACACAAAACAAAACTAGTGTATTCATGATCAGCGGAATCCCATTATGAGAAGGGTGATTAAATTAGAGGGAGGAGTTTCTCATATTGATTCTAATTTCTGCACCTCTTCCCATGGATGAGGTGTTTTATGTAGATCCTCAGTGACACAGTCCTGTATTATATATTCTTTTCAGACGAATGAGGCGGTGTTCGTTGATAGATTTATGGTTAAGTAAATTTGTAGATAATGAAACCAACACTGAACTCGTATTGCAATTTACGCCAGTATACCGAGTTTTGGTAAGGTTTGATATGGTAATGATAAAATGATATTTTCTACATACTTTTTCTATTAGGTTGGTTGACAAAAATACATCCTGGGCACTTATAGTTCCGAGGTGCAGATCAGAATTTTCACGGAAGTAGGCCAACATCGACAGAAGAGGGAAAGGGTGCAAAATTTCTAGCTTATTACTTCGCTTTTTGCTTTGCCATTCAGCGGTTGGCCTCTTCTTGAGAAAATAGATACTTAAGTTGCTAGTACAGTGATGTTGCATTTCAGTGGTTTTCAAATATTTCGTCCCCACCTTTTCTAATAAAAGAATAAAGGATCGCTTCAAAATTGTTAAATTGTTCTCATAATTGGCGCTGAAGATATGTCAAGCCATTCACATGGATCTTGACTGAAGTTAATACCCAGATCATGACTCTTTGTTTAGTGAAATATTGTACTTTGTGCATTTCTACTACTAGTAAAGTACAAAAGAGGGGAGTGGTATTATGTTTGTGCAGGTAATGATTAATCAAAACTAAACGAGCGAGCGAAGCGAACGAGCAAAAAATATTGAAATTATATACTTCCTCATGATCATTTTATGAATATAGTATATCTGATTTATCTACTTTTGGCTAAATATTCCATTATTTCAACAGTAAGTTTAAAATACGGGACAAAACGGCGTCCCGGGGAGGGTCGTATGGGACGCGGGACAACCTTGATAGCAGAGACTGGTAAGAATAACATCATATACGCCTTTTTAAAGTCGTGTCATACGTCTTATTAACGTATTATATATACGTCTTTAAGACGATACTGTGCACCAGCACACGACTTAAAATAAGACGTCATATTTTTACGTCAATTTTACATCATATTGGTCAGAAAAGGTCTTTATGACGTCTTTCCGACCAAAAGGAAGCTCGCAGACTGGTAAAAATCACGTCATAAAGACGTCAATGCTGGTTTATAAATTTCAGAATATATACAACATTATGATGTTTTCTCTTTGTTAATGCTCTGGCCTATAGATCGTCGTATAATAGTTCTATATCCTAACATCCTATACATCCTATACCTAACTACTGATGCTTTGTATCGACATTACCATGATTACTATATATATATTGACTGTAGTGTAGCTTTTGAAGAAGAAAAAACAGGTACAAATTACAATTCTTGATGCATTCTGAAATACCCTGCCCATGACATTGACTGAATGGTGTTCAACATGGAAGTACATTTTTCATTCATCAGCAGTGCAATCATTGAATAAAATGTTAAAATTCAAATGTCATCTTCCTTTTTTTCACAAAGTTTAGTCATTTCTGTTCATTCGTGAATATTCATGAATCACGATCAACTATTAAAATCGTATCACGACAGCAGGCAAGTGAAAGCAATTGACTTTGTACACGTTTCACAGCGGTCTTCCCAGTCAGATCGAACTTCAAGGAGAGTATGTTCCCTAAAACGAAGGAACTCAGGGTTCCCTCTTAAAAGGGAGTCTCCCTGACTGATAACAGGCATGCAAATGCTTTCTTAGGAGTCACGTAAAATAGTTAACCAACCATTAACCATTTAACTTATGGGGTCGACTAATCAGAAGCATATAAGGGGTGGTTTTTTTACATTTCCGTTTTGTGCAAGTGCCACACACACACACACGCACACACACTTATTCACAGAACTGCACTCCAATGCACACCTGTTGCTATGGACTATTGTTTGACATGCGAGGAACAGTGTTCACAAAAATTTTAATTTGTTCACTGTCTTTGCTTACATAGTTATACAATTGCACATGCACGAACACCATACACACAAACACACACACATTAATATTTCATGCATTGTAAACGAGGAGACATGAGTTACCATGCCTAACTGTCCTAGACTCGCTAGGTAGGAGCAGCCACATGACATTATGGTGTACTGTACTTTTACTTTGCACCAATTGCACGCATCACACGACATTGGTCTTCGTTATATTCTTTTAAAGATAAAATTTAGGACACCAATATTTTGAGGGATTATGCAGAGTTGCGCATGCAATCATATCTGGAAGTGCTGAGATTATATAGGTGCAGTCACACACGATATCCAAATTTGGAGGGCCCTAAAAGAAGAAAACTAATGAGCGAATTATTTAGAACCGTTTCCTATCCCTCTGCGTCCCCAATGAAATGTTCTTCTGTGCCTCTTTGCCCCATGTAATGTTTGTTTTCTTACCATTTATACACACGCAATAAAATGTTACATAAACAAATATCTGACAAAGCCGTTTTTTGTTTGTGTGTGCCTGTGTTTGGGCGCGCTTATATGTCCACTGGGTCCCAATAAGAACAGACAACAAATATTTGACAAAGTCTCTGTTTTACTGTTTGTGTGCGCCTGGGTATATGCGTGTGTGGGTGGGTGTATGTGCGTGTGCGTGGGTATGCGTTTAGGAATGATGTTTCTTGCGTTTAAATAAAAATGGTGTCTCCAGTGCAGTCTTCAAAATTTGCGTGCATTGCCAACATTATCATAATGTACATAAACAATGAATGGCGATTTGATTTCTTTTCTTTATTTAAAAATCTAAAAATTGGTTGAAAAATACAGGCATTCATTCATGAAAATTAATATATAGTGAACGCTAAATGATTTTTTGACTTCAGTTGATTATCATACAATTATTGTTTCCAATAATCACCTAGCTTAATAGAGCTGATCGTTGTGCAAACAAGGAAAATATAGGAGCAAAAAAAATTTGAAATTGGCGAAAAATATAAAGAAATCACAAAGGTATTTTTGCATGGAATGATTAGATATTCGTTTGTCTGCATCGAGCTGCTGTTTGGTAAGAAAATGAAAAATAAAGGAAATACACGCATATTTTTTTAAAACAACCAAATGGTCGGCAAAGAAATAGTTTGTAATTACATGCAGTAATAATCACGTGCGGAAAAAAAATCTACTGCAACATTAATGAATATAAGAATCTGTGTCTACATTCGAGTACACATGCCTGGGGAGGGGGTACAATTTTTTAAAAGCACTGGGATTCTGATTAGTCTTCAGGCACAGACCCTGGTCAGTCGAAACAAGTACTAGGGTCTCTGAACTATAAGACTATTAAAGTGAGGTATATGGAGCGTCTGTAGAGCCACTCCTGACACAACCATTCTTTTCTTATTCTTCTTCTTCTGCTTCTTCTTCTTCTTTTTCTTCTTCTTCTTTTTCGCAAGCAGACAAACTTGACTACTTTTGCCACTACTTTTCTTACATATATATTTTCAATCGTACCGATTTATATATTTTCTCTTTTTTTTTTCTCTCTATCTCTTTTTTTTAATTGTTATTCTTATTCATTCTTTTATTTTTCTCTTTTTTCCTCTCTTCATTTTCTTT
The DNA here is from genome assembly GCA_029962745.1 of Echinometra lucunter. Taxonomy (NCBI): domain Eukaryota; kingdom Metazoa; phylum Echinodermata; class Echinoidea; order Camarodonta; family Echinometridae; genus Echinometra; species Echinometra lucunter. Next base: position 9,962,669 of record CM057167.1, read on the forward strand.
TTTTTTTTTTGTTCTTTTCATCTTTCCCTTTCTATTTTTCTTTTCTTTTCTCCCTGCATGTCTTTTCTTTGCTCACTTTTCTTTTTTAACCTTTCTTTTCTTTTCTTTTCTTCATATCTAGCACATCGCCAGCATTCTGAAACTTTGTTTCTTGTTCTTTTTCGTCTTCGTTTGATATCTGTCCTTGAAATATATACATTCTAGTTCTTTGTTATTTTTTAATTCTGATTCTTTGACTTTGGCAAAAATCTGGCCCTGGGTTAGGCTTCCCTCAAGACTCAATGCATTTGAATAAGGTGTCATAGGGTCTGTGCTTGCAGACTAGCATCTGATCGGGTTGCCACAGCAAGATATTTGAAACATACAGTACGTAATGAGACTATTCCTTAATAATACAGAACAAGAACATACAAAGGGCTAAATGGTACCAAAAATGTTTTTCTCAATACAAGCACTATTTTCCCCAATGCATTGAAGCCATACTTTAGAAAACTAATTTCTAGCATTCATCCACTTTCCTGTGCAAATATACTTTGATGTCACTTTAAAAAGGTCGTAACCACCCTCCCCCCCCCCCCGCAAAAAAAAAAAAAAAATCATAATTGTGAAAAAGTGAATGAGCCTTCGATGGAATGACTGATTGCTCGGGAAGATAGTTTTATAAAAACACATTTTCCTGCTGAAAAGTTGCTATGGGATATAGAGGAGACGATTGGGAGAGCCTTTTCCAGGATCGAGGACCATGCCCTCTGTTGAGTCGTCCATGAGTTTGGTCTTGACTTCCCCTGGGAGCATTCCGGCAGCATTCGATAGAGCTATAGCGGCAGCACCTATCAATAAAAACAACAACAAAGTATAGAATATTATCGGATCAAAATAGAGCACAACTTCTGTTCAAATAGATCAAAATTAAAAACAAATTCTTTACTTGTTACAGACGGAAAATTATAAATTCCTGAGACAATGACAATCGATTGAAACAAATGAGCAAAGATATTTTTCAAAGTCAAAAAATCAAAAATTGAAAATAACAAAGAACTAGAATGTATACATTGCAAGCATAGATATCAAAAGAAGATGAAAAAGAACAAGAAAAAATTTGCAGAATGCTCGCATTGTGCAAGATATCATAAATGGGGTAAATCATTTTTTGTTCCTTGTAAAAGGGCACAAAAATCGAGTTGGCCTACATTCATCGAAGCTCGGGTCATTTTCATCAGAAAAGCTGGAAACGGAAATGTGACGTTGTCCGACTATGCTCTGACGACAATAAAACATTAATTTCATTCATTCTTAAAATTCAACCCAGGAATAAACACTTATCTATCTCTAACCCTTACCCTATAAACCTATAGCCTACAACCTGAAACCAAATTACAAACCTAACCCGCCAACTATTACCATGCATCTTTGACGAAATACAGCCCGGAGCAATTTTCGTCTACGAACATGACGAATGGTTTCAGTATTTTCGGAGCACCAGTAAGACATCTTCCAGTTTTATTTGCAAAGCACAAATTACCTGAAACATGAGGGCAAGCCATAGAGGTGCCACTAGCCATGCTGAGGAACTCCGGACTGTTGATAGCCGCACTGGGGATGTTAACGCCAGGGGCAAATACATCCACACAGTCTCCGTAATTGGAGAAAGATGCCCGACGGTCATTGCTAGCCGTAGCACCCACGGTTATTGCCTAAATATGAAAGCACATATTTCAATTTAATAGCTTACGAAGATCACTAAAAGCATTCTTCAGCATCTGATGACCAATTTAAAACATTGTACAAAACATATGCGCGACAAGATACCTACAATGACGTCACTGGGTCAACAGCAGTTGAAACTACACCGCGGATGTACCAAAAATAGGCTGAAATCTTACCATATTTTGGTTATTGCTTGGCAACACGACTATTTTGGAACTTTAGGCAGATGATTTTCTGCTAATAAATATCTGCTCTTTTAACTGAAGGAACATTGTTTCAGCATTGGGTACACCCTTATTACTAGCGAGCGAGGAAACGCACATTCTTTCTGATGACAGATGTAGTTATCCCTTCTGAAAATTACACTGTGAGCCTATGAAACATTTCAATTATTTATTCGGTCACCTCACTGGCCGAAATTGTTTGCTTTCCAAAACCATAAACGAGCGTGCGCAGCGAGCGAGGAAAAATATGCCCTTTTCCCTGGGCGCCATCAAAATACATTATACACGTTATAAGGGTTATAAATCTACATGTCTACATGTACATCCAAATAATATATTCGGTCGCCTGTGTGCCGAATATGACTCTATTAAGCTATCTCGCTTGCCTTCCAAAACCTTGTTTTCTATGAGCGAACAAAGTCAGAGACCGACGAAAAATATGGATTCGTCATCAAAATGTAGTAAATGGCTTTTGTAAATTTGTCAACCACTTCGCTGCTATTATTTTGGAATCTAGCTGCTAAAATAAGCTGCTTGCTGCCCGGAATCATCTTGTTTCTAGCTTTTGAAGCGAGTGTGATATAGCGAGAGAGCGAACGAAAATTTTGTGGTTTTTTTTTCATATAATCCATCATCTACTGCAAGTGTATCTATTTTCAGGTCAACTTGCCGCTCGATTTCTTTTACTCTCAGAAAAGTTGATTAAACATCTTTAGGTTTGTTAAAATATGAACAAACGAATTGTTGGTTAAATCTAAATTTGTATGAAAAACATATCGGATTTTCTTTTAACCAACAGAAACTGGTAGGTTCATACTTTTAACCAACCTAATTTTTTTCTGAGAGTATGGAGTGATATTGAGGCCTGGTAATATTGATAACATTCTGTGAGTATTAAAGAATAGTATATTAGACATTAGATAAACACACAAGATGCAAACCAATTTCCTTCCAAAAGAATAGTGATTATCATCGGCATTAAATAAATTGGAGCGAGCGAAGCGCTTCCCCGTTTCGTATTGTCTTACTGCATGTACTGTTTCCTCGTTTTCCGCTTTCTTTCACTTTCCCAGGCGCGGTACTATACTTTGGGAGGCTACTGGGGACTTAGAGGATATGTGATAGAGCTAGAGCAAAGCGACTCAGAGGTGGGAGGGGGATACCCCCCCCCCCCCACACACACACACACTTTTTTTTTTTTTTTTACTAACACATGCACACGTTGGTATCAACATGCATATAACACATCACTTTATTTGATAGACGATAAAACAGCAATGTAGATAAAAATGCCTTGCTCAAGGGCAGAAGTACCGTGCTGGGGATCGAACCCCAGACCTTCGTGTCTCCAGTCACGCGCCTTAAACCACTCGACTACGGCACCTCTACACACACACTTTTTATTTTTCCATAATGTTTTACTCTGATTTCATCACAAAGAATGACATTTCAATTTAAAAAATCAACATTTCATATTAAACAAATTAACATTTCAATTTTCGTATTTCTTCACATTTCAATAGCTTGATAGGTTATATACAAATCATGTATAAATTGAGAAAAAAAATAATGATGAAATCAGTTATAAAATAAAAAAAAGATAATTAAACCCCTAGAAACGTTTCGCTTTCAAGCTTGTACTTGTACACACACACACACGCGCGCACCCACTCCCTCACACACCCACACACCCGTGCCACCCAAGCCTACCTCACTCTACTACCGAGGACAACCACTGGAGTACTATTGTTTCCTGTCCTCGCAAGGCTGACGGAATAAACCCAAATCCTTTGTTCGACAACAGAGGACTATTGTTCTCAGGAATTTTCTGTGTTCACTGTCCTCGCTTTTAAAGCTATACAAACCCACGCGCACACGCGCGCGCGCGTGATAGGGACTTTCGAAGATACGCATCTACTATTTTTCTAATTTCCGAGCGAGCCAAAAATAATCACTTTTTGCTGTAATTGTCATCAAAATGCATCATAAACTGACATATTTAAATGGTCTATTTGGCCACCTCGCTAGATGTACCTCGCTGGCAAATGTTTGCTGTCCAAAACCACCCTATTCCGATTAAAAGAGCGCGCGAAGAGAGCAAGGAAATATAAACACAACAAAAAAAGTAAGTTCACCCCTAATGAAAATGCTGTAACTTTTTAACAAAGAGGTTTTGAAGAAAATGGTTTGGCAGAAATGTTTCTACACTTATTGACCAGCTTCTGTGTAAAAATGAGATTGATACGTCGAGTCATGGATGAGTGAGCATACATTAAAGGCAAAAACGTCACTTTTCAAAAGTCACAAGAGTCATTTATGAGGGTCTGTGAAACAAGATTTTGGCAAATTCTGTTTCTGGTGTCTGTTTAAGTGCTGTTGTTGTTTTATTATTCAATGTTTGATCGACTCACACCTATCCTGACACCTTTCACGCTTTTTCACGGTTGGGTGAGCACAGTTCTAGGGGGGAAATGGCAATGTTCAATCCTCCTGAGATTGCAAAATCCATGATTTATTGCAAGAATCGATATGAAATATTGTTACTAACAAGTATCATCACGTGTTGTAGGAAGATCAGAGGAAGCATTGGTGTCATGGTTGAGTGAGCACACTTTAAAGATGAAGCAAGAAATGCAAAAATTCCTGTGAATATGGCATTAATGCATATGCAGGATAGGTGTGATTCGATCAAACATTGAATAATAAAACAACAACAGCACTTAAACAGACACCAGAAACAGAATTTGCCAAAATCTTGTTTCACAGATCCTCATAAATGACTCTTGTGACTTTTGAAAAAAAAATGATTTCGGGCACGGTAATCATATTTCACAAGCGAGTTAGCAAAGCATCGTAATTTGGGCAGCGAGGAGATTCACAAAATTGCACACAAAAAAACGACCCCCCCCCCCAAAAAAAAAAAAAAGCCCATCCACTGTATTGTGCTGACGAATCTATATATATTAATGTATTTTGTAGGGGAATGGGTGGGCGTCACTGACTTTGCTCGCTTGTAAAAACAGAATGGATTCGGACGGTGAGCGAGGTACCTAAACCGATTCATATTCAGCTCACAGAGGATCAAATAGATTATTTAGATAATAATATTTCGATGACGAACTAACAGTTCTACAATGAAAAAAGAGTACAATTTTCTTCGCTCGCTGCGCTCGATCGATAAATAATTGTTTGATTTTTTTCAGAGTAAACGAATTGGGCGAGTGAGGTACTCACAATGTAATTTGCTGAAGGGGTGATTGTGTGCTTCCTCGCTTGCTTCGCTCGCTCGTAATGATAAGAGACATGGTAGTTTCGGACTGAAAAAATAGACCTGGGGAGCGTTTCATGAAAGGACTCGTCGGATGTTTTATCCGACAAAGTCTGTTTTATCCGACAGTTGCCATAGTAACGATGCTTCTCAGCTAATCAAAATCAAGGAAAGATGTCAGATCTGACAACTTGTCAGACAACAAATGTTGATGAAACGCTCCCCAGGAAAATAGAGTCATTGGCAGCGAGGTGATTAGATATTTAATTGAAATAATAATCTGAGCCTACAGTGGTCCGATAATGTATTTTGATAACAAAATAACATATGTTTTTATTGCAAATCAAGTTGTAGGTTTTCGGCTCACTCCCTTCGGTCACTCGCAAAATTTAAATACTATGTGGTATCTAGCAAGATGCATCATTTTCCAAAAATTTTAAAACGCTTCACGTCCCTAAAGACACCTTAATTCGAGATTACTGTGACAGTCGTTATTGTTAACATGTTAACCACACACACCCCCGTACAAACTTTTTCACTCGGTGGCTGTACGCAGCAGGGGGCAGGGTGGAGGTTGCCTCCCAGAAATTTTGAATATTCAACATTTTTTCCCGAAAGTTGTCCAAACATTCCACCAAAAGTGTGTACCAGATCCTTCAATTACAGTTTTAAAAATGCAAAAGTGCCCTTATGACCAGCTCGGTCGCTTCGCTCCCTCGCTTTTGTATTTCTTCTAAAATTTTATGTGCCTTGCCCCCCCCCCCAAAAAAAAAAAATTCCGCATACGGCCATGCTCGGTGCCCCCCCCCCCCCCCATGCGATGACCCACGGTACGCCACTGTCTGGTTTTATAAAGAGAGATCTTTCCACTTACTCGATCTCCGCCTACCTGCCGCAAACCGAAGATTACGTGGTCCCTTTCAAATTCGTACGCCTAAAGATTTCTTTTTCCTCTTCACGTTCGCGGAAGGAATCTGAAACACGTACGGCTGGAAGCAGGTGGGGGTGGCGTAATAGCGGGGCGGAAAATAGCTCCTAAAATTGTCTAGGTTCTGTACGGTATACGAACCAGGAATACCAACCTCTTTGACTCGAGCAGGGGAGAAGTAGCAGGCGTTGTAATTCGAATTCCCAGCGGCGACAACAGTGGTCACCCCCGCACTGATCATACCTCTCACAGCGTCATCCACTGGGACAATGGCAATGGTCCCTAGGGACACGGAAGCCACCGCGGGGGCCTCGAAATAACTCGCCACGTAGTCAAAGCCTGCAAGCACAAAAGGAGGGAAATATGTTCATGATAACAAAAGAATGACAGTCATGATTTCAACACTACCACTACTGCTACTATTACTACTACTACTACTACTACTACTACTGCTGCTGCTGCTGCTGCTACTACTACTACTACTACGTCTACTACTACTACTATACTACTACTACTACTGCTACTACTACTGCTACTACTACTACCACTACTACTACTACTACTACTACTACTGCTGCTGCTACTACTACTACTACTACTACTACTACTACTACTACTACTACTATACTACTACTACTACTACTACTACTACTACTACTACTACTACTACTACTACTACTACTACTTCTTCTTCTACTACTACTACTACTGCTGCTGCTACCACTACTACTACTGCTACTACTACTACTACTACTACTACTACTACTACTACTACTACTACTACTAGTACATACTACTACTACTACTACTACTACTACTACTACTACTACTACTACTACTACTTCTACAACTACTACTATTACTACTGCTGCTGCTGCTGCTACTACTACTACTACTACAACTTCTGTCACTATAATGGGTAACAGTTTATTGCGTCACTCGGCCGTTGATCACATGGATCACTGTTCAAGTCCCACAATGAAGTCCTTTGGCAAGACATTAATCTTTATTTGCCACTCCCCACCCAGGGGTAGTAAATGAGTATTTGTTAGGAATTCTTCCATGAATGCTCTTATAGCGTCTCAGGAGAGCTTGGCTAAAGCCAAGGTGATACTTTGAGGGTACCTTGAACATTACCATGGGATGGGTACAGTGGCGTGATGAGCAGGGGGGGGATTTTTTTTTTGGGGGGGGGGCTGCGCTTTCCAAAAAGAAATAGGAAGGGTTCAGCTGCTGACAAGCAAGAAAAGAAAGGTCCTCAAGGAAACTGAAGGATAAGAGATTTCAAAAGGGTCCAAAAGGATAGATATTCTTGGTTTTCAACCTCGGTCCGCAGATAATTTTATTTACTTTTTTAATAGTTGCATGACCCTGCCCTCTTCCCATATACTTTTCTTTCTTCTCCTTTTTCTTTTTCTTCTTCTTCTTCTTCTTCTTCTTCTTCTTCTTCTTCTTCTTCTTCTCCTCCTCCTCCTCCTTCATCTCCTTTCTTGATCGCTTTAAAAATCAAAGCGGTAGGGGAGGGTACGCCCCTGACGTTCATCATCATATACCTGCAATCATGTCAGCAATGCTACCGTATCCCTCGCAATTGAGCACACGTACTCCAAACAAATTCACACCCGGAGCTACTCCGACTACCTCCCCACCGATCGTACCCGCACAATGTGTACCATGTCCATGGCAGTCAATGCCCTGTAGGAATCAAGAAGAAAAGGGCTAGTTAGACCCAAGCAGTAATTATGACGATTTCACTTAACCCATTAATGGCAGCTTTATTAGATCAGCTTCCTTTTTCAAATTGGAAACACCAGTATGATTAATGTACTTTTAGTGCTATATTTTTCTTTCAAAAAGTCTGAAATTAGCCTAACATATACTGATTGAAAAAATGTTGACAAGTTGAAAATTTGCAAATTTGCAAATTCGCATGGAACAGCAGTGCAGACCTCACCGGTAACCGGATTTCAGTTTATCCATTCATGACAGAAAATATCTGAATGCTTATTTGATCAGCTTCCTTCTTCAAACTGGCAATTGAATATGAATATTGATAGGAAGTAATTTGAGAAGTTAAAAGTTCAAATTTGCATGGAACAGCAGTGATTTTGAACTTTTCATTACGTTGGAAATTTAAAGATTTTAATGCTAATTACAAAGATGTATCTGTGGTGCCTATTTTCCCTTAAAGAATTTGCTGCATCAAACGACAAATGTATTTTATTCAGTTTCTACAAAGAATATCATATTCATCATTACCCTACCAGGTATGCTGGGCTTTTTCATTTTCCAAGAACTTTTTTCAATATTTACTATTTACTGGTTCAAAACCCCGCAACTCTCTTACAGATCCAGTCAGAAATAAGTCCATACATTATAGTTTCAGTAGGGGGTTTAAAAACTATTACAAAATTCATCTATGAGCTAAAGTCCCTCTCTCGCTCTCTTCAATTTTTTGTATAGTGCAGCTTTGTCTTGTTTCGTCTTGTCTTTCTTGTTTCCTTTCCTCTCTTTATCCCCCCCCCCTTTTTTTTTACTGTCCTGGTTTTGTTCTGTCCTGTGTTGTCCTGTCCTGTCTTATCTTATCATTTTCCGTCAGTATTTCCCATAATCTCAATTAAATTTTAGCCAAAAAATATACTTCGCAATAAAAATGCTAGTAAACAATAATAATGTTAACCTAGGTCTGCATATTTCAGCTTTAGCTGATGCGATAATGATTGAGAATGTCATGTGGCTTGCCATATTCAAGACGTTCGTAAAGTCATTCGTAACTTTAAGGACAGCTTTATGAAACACCCCTCAGGTCACATTTGTTCTTTAATGTATTTCAACCATGACATCATCTTGCTAAGAAAATGTTCATCATCACAGGCAGATTCAGGATTTCATGACTCTATAATCATATATGTTTTTCATGATAAATATGTCAATATTGTATTTTTCAAATATGTATTTCACTTCCAATTTGTCCCATGCTTTTATGATAGATGTGTAATATAATATTTATTCCAGGGAATCCTACACAAACAAGCTATGCTTTTTAGCTAGTAGGTTCCCATTTCATTTCATGATTTTCTACTTTGTAAATTATGTTGTTTTGTATTATGGAAACTTCGAAATGAAATAAACATCGCATTGATCAATCAATCAAACAGTGACGCAGTTAAAATGGGCGAAAAATCAGTCACTTTTTCAGAGCAACGTTCACTAAAATCTACTGCTTCAAAATTAATCACATTTAGACGCAAATAAGCTACAGGTCTCCTTATGATGCACATTTGAAAATCTTAAAGATCAGTTTTGCCATAAAGGAGAAAAATCTGATGAAATTGCTTAAAGTCACTTTTTAAAAATCACAGAAACTGCTCACTGGGAACCTCTGCGAAAGGCCCCCTATTCAGAACGTTCCAAAGCTGTTCATCATGTTCATTCAATTTCAAAGGCGGGTTATTGTTACCGCTGGACTGGCCATTGTCCATACCGAGCACTGTCCCTTGGGAGACAAGCAGTTTTTGTGATTTTGAAAAATTACCTCTTGCGATTTCACCTTATTTTATTCCTTTTCTACTCAACAAAATGTAAATATTTTAGTTGTGCTTGGTAAGGGATATTTTAGCAAATCTATGCCGAATTATGATTCATTTAAATGCATTGGATTTCAATGTGTGTCACTCTAAAGAAGTGATAAGTATTTTGACGCTCAGTTTAGTACGTCTTTAGAGCTGTGTGTGAAAAGTTATTGATCCAAACCCTCAGTTGTAGACCCCCTGACGGCAATGGTTTAGCCAAGCAATGGCAACCTACTAAATTTTCTGCAGTTTTTGGCTAAGGTTTGTTAGTAATATCGCAGCTGTAGAGCAATATTGCATCAAAATCTAACTCAATATTATTTACTTAATTATTTTTGTAAAAAAATGATTTCGTTTCCAGGTACAGAAAAAAAAGATAACGAAATGACAATCGCAGGTGAAAAGGGCAGAAGAAAAAGAAAATGCATGATAGTAATCTAGTAATCTTTTTTTTTTTAAATAGCAGAAGAAAAGATGCAAAGACATTCAGAGCTCAACACGAGACCACTTTTTCATCAATATTCTGCCGACTGTAGATACAATGTTCGAATTATGTAAATTTTTATTTTAGTGGTCCCGCATTGTTGACTTTTTAAGGTTTTGAAGGCTCATGATACTGCTTTCACATCAAGGTACGGTCGCTGCGACCGGTCGCTGCGACCGTACCCAGCGACCGATCGGACGTGCTTTCACACCTCCGTCAAAATTTGGTCAGGCCCAGAGCGATCGGTCGCTGTATAGCTGACCTAGCCGGAAGCGGAAGTAGAGATAGTGCGTAGGCATGTATGGGGGTCATTGCATTTCGATCGGTCGCTGAGTACGATGTGCTTTCACATCTAGCTTGCATCGGTCGCGATCGGTCGCTGAAGTACCTCACCGACCGTGCTCAGCGACCGATGAAATGCTTTCACATTATGATTTCATCGGTCGCAGCGACCGTACCTTGGTGTGAAAGCAGTATCAGACACGCCGAGGAACTTGATCGCACACGCCTCGGTAAACCAAGACAAAACACACAGAAAAACAGCAAGGTTTTAAAGGGTTTCTCGTCTCTTATTTTGTTTCTTTAATGCAACACACAAGGAAAGGGGTACGCGTAGGAAATCTTTCGTCACTCACCCTTACTTTTGTTTAGGGGGGTTGTTGTTGTTGTTGAATGAGCTCAAAATGTGGTTAAGAGGATGTATATATTGTTTTATTTTTCAGAGTCTGAAAAAAGTGACTGAATGAGGTATCCTGTATAAAAAATTGGCCCGACTTATACAGAGGGCGGTCTATGGTTTAATGAAAGAGTGATATCGGTGTAGAAGTCATTGCGAGTGAATAGTGTAATGACCAAGCGCAACGTTTCGGATTTGGGTTCGCAACAAAAAAAAACCAATAATCATTTGTTATTGACTTTACCATGCACACAAACATGAAATAAAATAAAACATCAATCAAACAACAAACAAAAAAAAAGAAAATAAAACGAAAAAAAAGCGATTAGTGTGTTTTGAGAACAGTCGGTTACAGGTGTTATTTCTCTTGGAGCTTCAATTTATTCTGGCGTGAGATCCACTGACTGAACAATCAATTTGTGATTAGTAGCAGAGTGAAGTGGAATAACGCTTCATGTGGAACAGGCTTCAGTAGGACACTTACGTAAACTCCAGTTCCGACGGAATCGTAGGCAACCTTAGCTCGTCCCCCAAAGTACAAACTGTCTGGAAAGATTCCGGTATCGATGACGTATACATTGACCCCAGAACCATTACCTGTAAAATTAAAAAGAGGAAGTGCACTGCGGTCATTCTATAAACACATTGTTAGGAGGACATTCTTTTGTATATGACATCAAAAACTATTTTTTTACGGGGACGCAATAAACCCCAATAGTTAATACGTCCCCATACCCAGATACCACTAGTTTTATCAAACTACATATATATATATATATATATATATATATATATATATATATATATATATATATATATTTCTTTTTTCGATTCTGAGTTTTGAAAATGATTTGGAAATTATTTTGCTTCGATGGGTTTATTACAATTTGTGAAGAAATAACCAGTGTAAGTAATTATTCCATATGCACGTAATCAAAATGATTAACTCAAGATTTCATTTTACAATTACTTTTAAAAACATATCATTCTTCCATGGCGCAAAAAAAAAACCCGTATCATTCACCGTCCAGCTCCTAATTTCAACAAACGAGCCTACGATGTGAGCAAGGCCCATGGAACGATTTCGATTGAAAATCTTACCCTTGGGACTATAGGTTCCATCGAGCGGCATATGGCGCTGCCCACTGCGGTCCAAACCCCACGAAGCCACTGCCGATGTACGGACAACTCCATCTTGAGATATGTACTTTATCTCCTCCCTGCCTAGCAGCTAGTTAAAAGAAGAATACATGAGACAACGCAGATGACATTTTAAGTCTTATAAAACTACTTGCAAAATTAGGCCTGACCAACATGAAGCTTCATTTGCTGACACTATAGGACTGCGTCAGTGACTGTTAAACGACAGAAGAGTTTAATTTTAAAAAAATGGTGTAAATTACACAAGGCCGTACGCAAGAATTTTTTCGGGGGGGGGGGCAAGATTAAATACTAAAAATGTTCAGGGAAAATACGCAAGCAAGGGAGTGAAGCGACCGAGTTGGTCACGAGAGCGCTTTTGCATTTTTAAAATTTAAATTGAATAATCTGGTGCACCCTTTGGGAGGCAGAGACTCCAACCCCAAGCACCTCTTCAGCGGGAGATTCTCCCGCCGAGACCCCCTAGCAAACGGGAGACTCTGAATCAATGTGCGCGTAGCCCACATCACCAGCGCAAAGCACAAAATTCCTTGCAGCCGGAGGCCACTTTTAGGGTTAAAGAAGCAAAATCCAATTATTCAGATTCATTTTTTCAAAAAGATGGTTGGGCGGGAGAAAAAAGAAAGAAACACAGCTAGGGCGGGAGAGATTCAAACTCAAGCGGGAGAACGGAAGATTTTGTAAAAATGGACTCAAAGCGGGAGATCTCCTGCCGAAAACGGGAGAGTTGGAGTCTCTGGGGAGGGTTTTGGAACATTGTCATCAAAAAATAATAAGGCTTGAAACAACTGCCCCCTGCCCCTTCTCTCCCCCCCCCAAAAAAAAATCCAATTATTCAGGTTCATTTTTTCAAAAAGATGGTTGGGTGGGAGAAAAAAGAAAGAAACACAGCTAGGGCGGGAGAAATTCAAACTCAAGCGGGAGAACGGGAGATTTTGTAAAAATGGACTCAAAGCGGGAGATCTCCCGTTTTCGGGAGTCTCTGGGGAGGGTTTTGGAACATTGTCATCAAAAAATAATAAGGCTTGAAACAAATGCCCCCCGCCCCTCCTCTCCCGCTGCGTACGGCTATATACAAACAACCATGTTAGTCGTATTGTGTATGGGGAACTTGCCACAGCAGGAGGTATCGACGCAGTCGCCGTAATGGCCCCTCTATGAGCCGGGCCTACAGACATTTCCGCTGACATCGGATTTAAAATAAATACCACATTAATTACGTGTGTACAAGTTCTTTTCTTGTAAAATGCATTTTTTTTCTCTCTCTCTCTCTCTTTAAACTCTATGGGACACTACGAAATTACTCTCGGTTGCCTTTGAAGGAGAATGCAACCAGGCTTCAATGTGTTCTTAGTGAATAAAGATGATCAAGAAGAGTAAACAGTGTAAGTTTGAGCAAAATCATCGGACAATCTTTTCAAGAGTTATGAATTTTGAAAGTTTCAGTAGCTCCCTGTTATGGTGATCCATGAGTTGGCAACCGTACCAGCATCTGTGATGTCATCATGGAAAACTCTCAATTCATTTTGCACATAATTCCCCCCCCCAAAAAAAAAGATTTATATGAAATTTCAAGTCAGGAATCAACATAACTCTTCCCAAAATACTTGCAGAATTGATATAGCCATGTCATACTCAAACAATAAATAAAAAAAAAAAATTTTGAATAAAGAAAATGTTAAATTCTGTGTACAATATGAATGGAGAGTTGTCCACGATGACATCACAGATGCTGGCAAAGTTGCTAGTTCAAGGATCCCCATAATAAGGATTTACTTAAAATTTCAAGGTTCATAACTCTTGAGCAGATTGTCCGATTTTGCTCAAATTTTCACTGTTTACTTTTCTTGTTTTTCTTCATTCACTGGAAGCACACTGATGTCTGGGTTGCATTCTCCTTTAAGTCTAGTAAAGCGTCGGTGTGGGTAATCTATATCGATGATCAATCCAGGATGAAGGTTGGGGGGCAGTGCATTACGTGCCTGTCTGTCGTATCAGTGGAATCTCGTCTCGGGGACAAAAACATGTCTGTCATCGGGTATTCTATGATTATCAAGGGTCCAGACGAAAGGTACACACAGAATATCATGGGTTCACCCGCAGAATTAAGGGTTACATATGTAGAAGATATTGTTTCGAGGAGGTCACAAAACAAGATTTAAAAAATCTACCCTGGAGAAAAGCTTATCAAAATCCTCCCGAACAACCCCAAACGACCTTTCTGGTCAGATATATTCCGAGTAATAAAAACGGCTGTCACATATATTGTCAGATAGCATTAAATGACGTCCGAGGTAGAGTAAAATCTTGTTTTAAAAATTGAGTGCGACATGAACAATACAAGCAATGCTTTTTGAAATTTTATCGGGGAACAAAGTTCGCGAGGGGAGAATGACACAGGCTCCGTATACGTGTGCGCTTGTGTGAGGGGGTGTCTGTGTGTCCGTGTGCGCTCAAAATGATAAATTTGCTTCTTCTGTCTCATTTCTTGGCCGATTTTGATTATGATTGCTCTTACTGATTTTGATTGCTTGGTGGGGGCTTCCTAACTTTTACACAGAATTTTGAAAATCATTAATTATGCAAATTTATGCAAATTTATTCAAAACTCACGACATAGTGCTTCTTCTCCTTCATTTGTTATCCGATTTATCCATCTGGTAGAACTGAGGTAGCCTACACAAAGTTCAAAAATTTTGAAAGTTTGTCTCAAACATTATTTATGCTAATATTGCAAATTTGTTCCAAAATCACAAAAAGTGCTTCTTCTCCTTCATCTGCTGACCGATTTTGATTTGTTTGTTTGTTTGTTTATTTCATCTGGTAGAACTGCATGAGGTATACCACAAACATCTTCACAGAATTTCGACATTTTGTCTCAAACATATTTATGCCAATTTATGCCAATTTATTCCAAAATCACACCAAAAAAAAAAAAAAAAAGGGCTTCTTTTTCTTCATTTGTTGATCGATTTTGATTTCAAAACTTCTACACAAAATTTTGAAAATTCATTATCATACAAATTTAGGCAAATAAAAGCAAAATCAACGAAAAATACTACTTCTGCTCTATTTTCCATCGGATTTGGATTTTGTATCTGTTGTCTGAAAGGGCTTCAAAACTTCTACACAGAATTTTGAAATTTATCACTCATGAAGATTTATTCAAAATCACAAAAAATGCTACTTCTCCTCCATTCTTTTATTCTATTCTATTCTGTTCTATCCATCTCCATCAGAAATAACAAAAATTAACACCATTCAAAATTTCGGCGGAGACATTATCTAATTCAGTTGTTCATCTAGGTTCATTGATGTACGTTTTTCTCTTTTCTCAGCAGCTCGCCCCCTCCTATTCTTCCTTTTTATAGCGCGCAGCCCCCCCCCCCCAATATTTTGCTCATTACGCCACTGCATGGGGTTTCTAAATCGGTTATTACCCCACCATCACATGCCAGGTACCCATTTACACCTGGGTCGAGAGGTATAAACTACATGATAACCGTGGGTAAAACACCTTTTCCAAGGATGTAAGCCCTAATAAACAAGGACCAAACCCAGGACTTAATCTGCCGTGAGAGTCAAAAGCATTAACCAATACAGCACAGTGCTCTAAATTGGCGTATGGGTAATATTTGCTGTCACATGCTGGATCGGAGCAAGTAGCGACGCAATCAGAATGGTGCAGGTCTTGATGCGGCTGGCTGAAAGGAAAACAACACCCTCATGTCAAGTAGTTTTTATATCAAAGCTAAAACAGAATAAGGTCAAAGAAAAATTTGAACGACATCGGACAAGGAATAAGAAAGCAATTTATGCCGATATAAAATTATAGCTACTGGTGATATAATTTGTGGACAACTCGCAATGTATCTTGTCCACAGAATTTCACGTATTCTTTATTATTTGAAGAACACGAGTTTTCATTGATCCCAAATGTGTTGTTGAGAAAACACTTCCACAGTAATTTATATATCTTCATTTTGGCTTAAGAAAATGTGCAAATAGTAAAAAGAAAATGCTTAATGATGTGTGTGTACAAAACATATATTGAGTTGTCCACAAAAATGATGATTCATCAATAGCAATGGTTTTGTCAAAAAAATGTCAAACAGAGAATTTCATAAAGCCATAACTTCTTGTTCCATGTACGATAATGTTCAATTTTCGCTGATCTATTTTATTCCATCTTCTCTGTAATTTGTAACTACTTCTCAAAGGTGTTGGTTTTCTTTCAGAAAAGTTCGAAAATTTCTGTTAACCGTTTTACCTTTTCGAGAGCATTTTTGGACAGTTTAGCTGAGAAGCCGTTGATTGCCTTGGTGTAGGTGTGCTTGATAGTTGCCCCATCGAAGATACCCGAACGATCACCCAGGATAAGATTCTGGATCGGAGCCACGTCATATCCCGGCTAAGGACAAAAAGAGAGATGGACAGAATTGAAAAGATTATCAATGATTTTAAATATCTAACCAGTTGATGTGCTAACTTAAACTCCCAAGCAGGAATTCTGCCAGAAAACAAGCTAAATCACTAACAAGTTTCGATGGAGGCTGTACATGTAATCCACTGATATAAAGGAGTGTGTTGCGTGTGGCTTGCCTTTTCACTTTTTGAAAATATGTCATCCGTGTCCTATTAAAATGAAGAAAATGACTGTTTTATTTTATGGAACATTTTGAATAGTTTTTCCCCCTTTATAATATCATCTTATTTGCAAGTATGAAAAACTAAAGTTTTAACAATTCAAATTTTAAAGCTGAAGACTGTAACGATCAGTTTTTCACCCGTCAGCAAAGAAACTTGAAAATAAATATATGATTTTTTAGTTTTCGGCTTAAAGTGTAAAAATCACGTCAAAAAATAATGTACAGAAAGTAAAAGAGAAATAAACTCCCCCCCCCCCACACACACACACACAAAGACCTGATATTCTTACACTGATTAACGTATAAAGAGTTTGAAGAATATCATAAAGTCCCACAAATGGGACGTTTTCTTGCTGATCGATCCTGTAAACATACGTCCACCTTACCATTTGCTTTCATGTTAGTTGGAAGTATGCGAACTCCCAATATTTCTTTATAGAATTAATATTCAAAGCTCACATTTTTTTTTTTTTGGGGGGGAGGTATATATATATATATATATATATATATATATATATATGGGTATATATATATATATATATATATATATATATATATATATATATGTGTATATATATATATATATATATATATATATATATATATATATTTATTTATATATATATATATATATATATATATATATATATATATATTTATATATATATATATATATAAATATATGAATTCCGAACATACAGAGCGAAATATCTTTTATTGATCGGTACATGTTAACTTATTTAAGGATTTGTTTTTAGTCATGTTAATGGGTGCACTGTAGTCTTTTGGCGAAGGTTTTGACTCTAATACGAAATATCCTACGTTCAATCATCGCCTGGGGCTTACATCCATGGGCAAGACGTTTTACCTACGATTGTCCCACTCGACCCAGGTGTAAATGGGGATTTAGTAATAACGTTGCAGGGCCCTTGTAATAATAAGGACAGCACTGACGCTGTTGAGGTTTTCCTGAGTAAACAAGATCATCTAAATGTGGATTTTTTTTCTTTGCAATTGTTATTAAGTTTGAGGATGTTTAAGAATGAAATTAGGCCCACCTGTTTGTTGAATTTTCATTGCAAAGTGTGTGGGGAGACTGAATAGTTTATATGGCACCGTGTAAACCCATCTTTTTCTATATAGGCCTATACTTTCCATTTTTATCATTATAATCATCATCATCATTACTATTTATAATTATTATCATTATCATTAATGTCATTATTGTCATAATCATTATCATTATCATCATCATCATTATTATTATTATTATTATCATTACCATTATCATCATTTACTATTCTAAGAAGCACATTTCTCGATTAATGGCCCCATTTCTGCCTACGACGAAACGAGGCCCCTTGATATAATGACTTAACCCGTTGAATACTGAATTTTCTTTTCCATAGACTTTATACAGGGGCTACCCGGTTCCAGTAGCCTATGGGTTAATACAGAGGTGTAAAAAACAAGTCTTCTTTTTAGCTGTATTAGGAATTATTTCGCTTTCGGAGTTGAATCCCTAACATATTCAATTTAGTTCACTCTTTTAAGAGTGGACTATATTACTTGAGAGCGGATTTCAGTTCCTAAACGAAGTCATCCCTCCTCAAAGAATGGATTTCAATTCTCACCTTCATCACGATGATGTAGTGGTCATCTATCGGTTCATCCACCTTGTGAAATGTCACATTGTTTGCCGTCCCGCTTGACAAAAAGGCGGTCAAAATTGCCAATATCAGCATCATCGTTCTGGATATACTCAGTGCTTTTGAACACTTTCCTGTCAGCTGATGCACCCTAGTCCCAGATGCACGATCTCGAGTTGTATTCCACAAGTCCTTCTTCTGTGGGCAGCACAGGGTACAATGACTTTATTTGTACGATGCAGGGTGTTTTTGTTTTTGTTTTTGTTTTTTTTTTCCATGAGGTACGCCATAGGTCAAGTGAATTTATAAACCCTGGAAGAATTGCACTCAAAACTATTTTCATTCCCATGGTTTGTGATATTGTGTCTTTTGCGCTTGCTGTTTATCGTACGTATTCTTTTTTAGATCTGATATTAAATACTGACTGAAAATCATAAAAATGCTTGTCGGTTATATCTTACACAATTGTTTTGTTTTGTTTTTTGTTTTTTTCAATTTCACTTTTATGAGCCATTGAGAGGCTGAAAATATAAAAATGCATAGTAATTATTTTTTCACCAAGTTGTCCAGGTGTACTGACAATAATACGCATTTCATTTAAGAACAAAAATTAAAATAACAAAAGAAAATCGAGTCGGACTGAAAAGGGAGAAAGAGGAGGAGACGAGAAACCAGAATTTACTCTCATTTGGCCCAAGGTGCTGATTGGATAAGGGGCGTATACTAGCATTCAGACATGAAAACATACGTGCAACATCACAACATAATCAGATTTGAAGCCCTAGGGCTCAGGCATAGGTTCACATAACCCATTTAATGTTCGAAAAAGTAAAATAAAGAGAAAGAGAGACGGAAAGAGAGGGAGGGAAAGAGAAACTGAGAAAAAAAAAAAACCTTGAAAAAAATAATCTGCTCCCATTTCCTATTTAAAGACATGTCTGGATCTATCATAATAGGCTAAATTCATCCAACGAGTAAGACGGGCGCGAATACCCCTTGCCTGATATGTCTGAATCTATGCCAGGCGCGAAGTCAGGGGGCGATGGGGGTGTCGTTCCCCCCCCCCCCCCCCAAAAAAAAAAAAAAAAAAAAAAAAAAAAAAAACTCCAAAAAAAGGGAAAACAAGGGGGAAAGCATGAGCAAGAAAAGAAAAACTAAGAGAACGTAGGAAGAGCTGGAACAGACAAGGAAGAAAGACAAAGAAACGTCGGAATGACAAAGAATCGAGAAACATCCCTGCACCCTCCCCCCCCCCCCCTCCCCATGGAGCGCGCTTCGCGTGCTCACTACCGCCACCACCACCCCCCCCCCCTCATGAAATCCTAGCTACACCACTGATCTATGCTCCTGTACTGTCATGACTGTGTCTGACAATTTTAATATGATTTCAACGATTTAACTGACAGTGTAATACCAGTTTCTTTTTTCTTATCTGAAACACTCTTTTAGAGGAGAAGGCGAGGAGAAGAAGAAACAAGAAGAAGAAGAAGAAGAAGAAGAAGAAGAAGAAGAAGGAGAAGAAGAAGGAGGAGGAAGAGAAGAAGCGTTTGACACAGTCATAAAATTTCAACAATGGTTGAGTGAGAATTTCGAAATCCATACTGACATGACTAATTAGAATTGAATACTTTGTCCCTGTCTAATGAGAAAGCAAGTAAGCTGATTATGCATTTTCTCTCCAATACTTCCTAGAAACTATATTGAGACTGGTCTATAGTTAGCAAAATGGTCGAGGTGCTGTCTCTTTTATGAACATAAATAACCTTGGCAAGCTTGAAAGAAGAAGGAAACACACCAGTAGATAAGGCCTAAGGAAAGGTCACAAATGTGTCCGAGAGGGGTTAGGATGGACCCAAGGATTTGCTTTAGCAGTGTTAAACTAATTTCATCATGACCTGAAGACCTACTGTTTTTCAGAGAACAGACAATATTCAGTATTTCAAGATAATCAGTTGGCGTAAAGAAAAGAGACAATTGAGACTTCTCTTTCAGATATTCCCTGACATCATTTCCAACCTCATCTATTTTATTCGCTTGGTTAGGACCTATGTTAACAAAGTAATTATTATTAAATACATTAGCAATATCTTCTGCAGAAGATATTTCATTATCCTCATGAATACATTTTTGGGCAGCTTCAGACCTACTTCATAAAAATAGTTGACAGTTACTTTCCAAGTAGAGGTCATATTACCGCTGACATTTTCAAACTTTTTAGAGTAATTTAAGCTCCGTGATGACCTTATAACTGATGTAAATTATTACGATATTTCTTGTATTTTTTAATGCTCTTTAGAGGGTTTTTTTGACACTTCTCTTGCATTATACATTTCTTCTTACAGACTATGTATCCTGTTTGAAGTTTCTTTATTTTCCACATAATGCAAGTCACACAATTAGATAAACATACATATACTAATTCTTGAAATAACAGAATATGAAGTAAATTTGCATATGAGAAATAACACATTTTACAAAATATATCTGTAAGTATTGATTTAAGTTAAATTAAGAAGAATAAATCAGTGGAGGAGTCTATTTCAAGAAGCAAAGCTTGTATTGTATAGACCCTATCTGGCTTACAAAAATAATGATACAATAATAATGGAATACAAAATGTATGTGCTTTTATGTTATTCCACCCCCCCCCCCCCCCCCCCCCGCAGCCCCTCTTGTAATCCATGGATGTTTGCCTAAGCTTTTGTTATTATGATTTAACAGAGGGAATGATTCGATCGAAACGATGATAAAATTTCCTGCCAAACAATTCAAAAGCCTTTCAACATCATCACATTCCAATACGTCAGACCAGTCCTATGACAGATATTAAGCTTGAAATGTTGTCTTTGGAAATTCTACGGCCATTAGATTGTATATCATGAAGAATACAGAACACAGGTAGATAATTAGACATTTCACTATACAACAAACCAGAATGAGAATAACCTTTTACGGTTTTCACAAATTATTGTCCAGATGTGTCGATGACTGGCCACTTATTCGTGTAGGCCATTGCACAGAAAGCATTAGAATTGAGAATATTCTCGAAACGGAAGTTTTAGCATTTTTTGTCAAAAGATCTTTATCAAAGTCACCCATTACACATGCAGATTTATCAGATGTATTAATTTTTAACATGAATGAGTCAATATCACATAGAAAGCTGTCAATATCTGCACTGGGTGGTCTATTTACTATGCAAACAAAGAAATTTTTCTCAGCGGGTAGGTCAACCTCTATACACAAAAAGAAAAAGAAATTTTGTAAGAATTTTGTATTTAAAAAAAACCCAGAACGCCTCCTCCACGTCCATTAATTGGCCTGCCTCTTCACGATCAAGTTTGTAATCTGCTATCATAAAAAGAGGCGGTGAATTTGCATTCAACCATGTCTCAGATATACCTATTACTGAGCAATCAAATTTCAAAAGGGAAAATAAAATATTAATTTTATCAAAGTTTTTGGAGAGACTCCTGACATTACAATGTAAAATATTTAAACATGGTAAATTTTGAGAACTTTGTGAAGAGACGTCAGGGTCAAATTCATTAGGTACATTATACCTACAATCAATTTTTTGTTGTAATTGATATTCCTCTAAGATCATTTGAACATTATAGTATAATCGAGATAGACCAAACACTTTCAAGCAATAGAAACAGAGACATGTAATTTAACAATGTTATATAATAAGAGAAAACAAGGGCAGAAGGAAAGACAAGTTGAAAAATCATACAAACGGTGTACATGTGATATATGCAAGTAAGCAAAATATGCCATACATTATGGCAGAAAATAAACACAAAGACATGCTCACAAAATAAACACTGTAAATTACAGTAAAATACAGCAAAGAAAAAAAAACAACAGTAAAATTACTAAGGCTAGACTTGCAAATATGTCAGAGTATAGTGCCAATTTCATAACAAAATTAATATAATAAGAAAAAAAGTATACAAATAATAAATGTACGAGAGTAAAATGACAGCAAAAACACACTCCTTAAAGCAATACATGATCATACAAGTGAACAAAAATAGCTAGCCATTTATTTACATCCTTGCTGGTATCCTAGAAATTAGAGAATAACCGTTGAGCATTTTTTCAACAAAACTTTCAGGATAAACTTAAATACAGAGACAAGTAATGGCATTCATCCAGAGACAGCCAGTCATTCTTTCATAATTTATTTCTGACATAAGTTATTTCTAATATAATTGAGCTAGATAATGGATTTACTATATCAGGATGAAATTCAAATACGATTTTGGGAATTTTTTTGATCTTTTAATATAGATCATGTCTCATTTTTTATTTGCAGGGCATTCTCATAGACAGGACATATGAACATGTCATGCATATTATTCACATAAAACTGAAATCGCTTGAAATAAAGAGACATGATCTACAGTCGCCACTCTTCAGAGCCTGGTTGAAGAATACACAAACAGGGTACAAGGTACACAAGTTTAAGAATACATTAACAAGGTCACTCAAAAGAATTACTCCCTATAGACCAATTTCACAACGCAAGAGGGCAGCAGACTGTTCGACACAGTTCGATATACTGCGGTGGGCGCTCCAACTTTTATAGTATACAAGTCAATAGCGAGTTATGTACATTCCTTCTATCTTTTGTCTATTTTGAACAGTATTCGCAGATTTCTTTTAATATTTGCAATGAGAAATTGTCACAGAAGTTCAGGTCGCAGCTGTGCGGTGCTCGAATGCCACATGAATTGGAGAAAGTTAAAAAATTGGAAGCTAACTGAGTGCGAAATTCACTCGCTTTTGAATAATGAAGCCTGTTTGTGTGAGAAGCCGTACTCCCTACACAGGTTTCCATAAGCAATGCGAAAGAATCCATCGCCAGTGGGAAAAATATCAACAGAAAGGACTTTGAAGTCAAGAAACATTATCATTATGTACTTTGGCGTAAAATTTAATGAGTGAAAACATGACTTTGTAAACAGGGTAAGATTGAGGGCTCCCGTTTACGACGGCTTCTATGCTGCAATCGAGCTTATACTGACAAAACTAAGTTGAAAAGCTATCGAAAGTACAAAAATACATCATACCTTCATCTGTCAGATCTGGCCATTGTCTTACCTCATCTACCCATGTATCCATGCTTTATTTTATTGATCTAGAATAAAGTAAATGGAACAATATTAGGGCATATCTTATATCTTACATTCATTTTGTACACAGAGCCAATCGCGGTCAGCGCGCTTGCCCACCGCAGCAATGGCGTCGGTGATAGAGGGCCAAATACATAAACCGGAGGTGAAATTGGTCTATATGCTAGGATTAGATGTAGAATCGAACGATATGGGTGCGTTAAATGTTTTATTTGCTATTAGACGCTCTTCCAAAACGCAGTTCATGGGAATACCTTTTATGTTCAACATTTTCGGCCTCGAGATAGAGCAGATTCCGCGAACATGGATTGCGCATGCGCTTGCTACATTAGCCAAGGAGGGCGGGTCATAATCGGGGCGCGTGGTTTTTCGAAGGTTTTGAGTGTTTTATTTGTGTTTGTTGAGAAAAACCTACTTTGCGCAATATTCGTACACTTTTAAAACGGTTGTTTAAAAATCATTACGTTGTTTAACATATGACCCTACCAACTGTTGTTTTTTTTTTAAATATCCCCATTTGTTTTACACACATTCTTTTAAAACAATAGTCGGTAGGTTCATATGTTAAACCCAAAGATTTTTAAACAACCATTCTAACAGTGTTAGTAGCTTGCGCGAATGTGACGTTTCGTTAATAATGCTTCCCCAGGAATCGTGTTTTGGGAGAAACGCCGATCTCAAAGCACCATTTTGTGCGTTTGAGATCAGCGATTTCTATCACCGTTTAAACAATAGTGAGTAACTAATATTCCACCATCATTGCCAGTCCATCGTTACGATAAGAATCCTTTAACATGTTTAGTGTTTTCTTGAGTTGACTCCATAGTCCAATTCTGCTTGCACTGTGGAAGCCACAGATATACATACACTCTAAAAAAAATACTGGGTAAAATGTGCCATGAGGGTAATTATGTGTCCAACCAACTTTCGCATTTCATTGGGCATTTCTGTTTATCGAGTTTGATCGAAATTTTACCCATTTTAAAGTAATTACTGCTTATTGTTACCCTAACTAGACAATATGCTTCCCGCATTGGTAGAAATATTGCCCAAAGTTGGTTGGACATATAATTACCCTCGTGTAGGTTAAAATTTTACCCAATATTTTTTTTTTTACAGTGTACGAGCTCCCCTCTCTTTCTCTCACTCTTCTCACTCTAAATTGTTCTCTCTCTCTCTCTCTCTCTCTCTCGCTCTCTCCCTTTCCTCCTCTCCATCCCTGTACATTAGTTATCTTATTTTTCTGTCTGTCTCTATCCTCCACGATCTCTTTCATACTCGTACACAAAGTCCAAAGAAGTATTAGAGTGTTTGAACTATGAGACTAGTTCTCCGTATGACACCGAGGTGTAATTATGGAGCTCCTGTACTTTTGGCACTCCTGGGGCAGCCATCAGGCACCTGTGTTGGGCTTCCCTCAAGACTCAGTACATTCGAATAACGTGTCATAGCGTCTGTTCTTGTGGACTAGAATCTGACGGGGTTGTCATAACAAGACATTTGAAATATACAGTAGGTAATGAGACCATTCCTGTCTGATACAGGAAAGAAAATGTATGCAAAGGGCTAAATGGCAAAAAATACATTTTTCTTTAATGATACAAGCACTGTTTTCTCTTAATGCATTGAAGTCATGCTTTAGAAAACTTATTTCTAGCAGTCATCCACTTTCCTGTGCAAACATACTATTTTATGTCCCCCAAAAGATCGTAATCAACCCCCCCCCCCCCGAGGAAAGAAATCATGATTGTGAAAAGTGATATATCCTTCGATTGAATGAGTGCTCGAGAAGATAGTTACAAAAAAACACACTTTCCAGCTAAAAAGTTTCTATGGGATATAAAGGAGGCGATTAGGAGAGCCTTCTCCAGGATCGAGGACCACGCCCTCTGTTGAGTCTTCCATGAGTTTAGTCTTGACTTCCCCTGGGAGTATTCCGGCAGCGTTAGATAGAGCTATAGCGGCTGCGCCTATCAATGAAAACAATAACAAAGTATGGAATATCATCGGATCAAAATGGAGAACAACAGAATATTCCAGTTAGATCAAACGGAAAGAACTAACTCTATTGTTTCAGATGGAAAAATCATAAATTTCTCAGACAATTACATTTTATAAAAAAAAAACAACAACAAATGATTCAAAGTTAAAGAAACAAAATTTAAAAACAACAACAAAGAACTACAATGTGTACAGTGCAGGGCCTGGCACAGACATCATCATCCAGATTTCATAAATGGAGTGAATTATTTTTTGGTTTCCTGTAAAAGGACGCAGACACCGAGAAGGCCTACATTCATCGAAGCTCGTGTCGTTTTTACCAGAAAAGCTGCAAACGGAAATGTACGACTCATGCTCTGACGACAATAACTGATAACACATTAATTTCATTTATTCATAAAATTCAACCTAGGAACAAACACTTATCCACCTTTAACCCTTACCCTATAAACCTATAACCTGAAACCCAATTGCAAACCTAACTATAACCACAACCTTGCATCTCTGACTACGCCCGGAACAATGTTTTCAGCACTTTCGGAGCACCAATAAGTACGGAAGCTTTAAAGTACCATCTACTTGACGAGATAATTTATCTTGCCATGTCGAGTGTCGACATAAGGTATCTTGCCAAGTCGGCTTTTAAAAAGTTACATGTCGACATGGCAAAATACGTTATCTTGTCAAGTAGACTTATAAAAAGATGTCGTCATGGCGAGATACGTTATCTTGCCAAGTCGACTTTTAAAAAGTTACATGTCGACATGGCGAGATACGTTATCTCGACCTAAGTCGACTTATAAAAAGTTACATGTCGTCATGTCGACATAATAAGGCTATTAAGTCGACATGGCAAGATAAAATATCTCGCCATCTCGTCAAGTAGATGGCACTTTAAAGCTTCCGTAAATAAGAGATCATCCATTTTTATTTGCAAAGCTTTACACACCTGAAACATGAGGACAGGCCATAGAGGTGCCGCTAAGAGAGACGATCGTCTCTCGATCGTCGATAGCCGCGCTTGGGATGGAAACGCCAGGGGCAAAGACATCCACACAGTCTCCGTAATTGGAGAAAGATGCCCGACGGTCGTTGCTAGCCGTAGCACCCACGGTTATTGCCTACATATGAAAGTACATATTTCGATTTTATAGCTTACGAAGATTACTAAAAGCATTCTTCAGAGTCTGATGACCAATTAAAGAATTTGTATAAAACATATTTCAGTTTTTTTTAATGGAGATTACCAATAAGTTTATAACATGTATAAGGTCAAGTTAGTTTTATAATTTCCACAGGGTAATAGCTTCCACGCAGAAGAATGCTCAACGATGTACAGAACATACATAGGCACCGGAAGCGGGGGTCAGAAGCGGCGATCCCCGCATTTTCGCCCCCCCCCCCCCCCCCCCCCCCCCCCCCCCTCTGGTGCTTAACCTTGCAGGTGTCTTTGATTTGACGTGAATGAGAAATATTTTGAAATGTATGTATGAGTGTCATGTAGAGGGAATGTAAAGGTGCGTATGTCTATATTTTTGTTAGTGTGTGGGTGAGCGTGTGTGTGTTTTATATTAGGTATGAGAAGATATGAACCCCTGAAAAGGTGAGTCCACTGGGATGTTCCCCCCCCCCCCCCCCATCCCAAAATGCTTCCGGCGCGCCTGATGACGTAGTACGTTTGATATGAAGTATGAAATGGTTGGAAACTTTGGCCTTGCCACGATTACTGATAATGATTTGCAAAAGAAATTTCGAGTCAGCAGAGATATGCTCGTAACCTAATGCATTCTGGAACTGGATGGTCATTGTATTAAGCAAATGGGATTCAAAACATTCCATAGTCAATGGGTTAACCCTGATATCATTGTCTGACCACAAGTAATTCCTTCATGAGTAATGAAACTTGATAACACAAAAATAAAAAGAGCGTAGTTTACCCTGCCTGAATGGATGAAAAATCTGGATTAAAAAGGGAAAAGAGGATGAAAAAAAAAACTTGGTTTTTCTTAAAACACAATACTCGTGATACCTGCTATTCGGACTGAATTGATTTGCAAATATGTTCTATAGGAGTTTTACACCCAGCAACACCAACTGACTTTGAATACACTAGACTAAGTCCGGAATATGTCTGATTTTATAAAGAGAAATCCTTCCACTTACTCGATCCCCGCCTACCTGCCGCAAACCGTATTTGTTGCGCATTGATTGTGCATCATTGTGCATGTTTTTAGCTGATGGGCGTAATGTTTTAAAACATGCACAAACGCACGCGACTCCTTGGAATCATCCTACAAAATGAATTATTCATTCTTGTTCATAAATATTGATGATGCTTAGGTCGGCCTTCTAATGGATCTGGACAAAAAGGCGGAGCTTTATGGGCCTGGTATAATACGTGCTGCAAGTGGTTAAATTTGCATCAAGTGACGTCGAAAAATTTTGTTATATTGCATGACCGTGCACTATAACTTTGATTTTTGCATGGTTAGGCGCGTACAAAAGTGTATGGGACGGCGCATCAAAAGCACCTTGCGCGTACCCATTGTTACCATTGTCTTACATGTAAGCTGCGCGATTGTGACGTGAGCTGAACTGAACGAGACCGCCAAACGTAATCGAGAACCAAAAAATGTCGTACACTAGATCTTTCTAACATTGGGGGTCTATTTACTGTAATAAATAGTGCATGTTCTAATGATGCACCATTAGTGGACCATATGTGAACTCCAAATAATAAATAATCCTCGTGCAGGTCTATTTTACCTCGGCCTTCGACCTTGGTAAAAGAAAACTGCACTCGGGAAAATTTAGTATTCGTCGTGCACATAATCCAGTATAGTGCATGATAGACCATGCACTATTTATATAACAGGATCTGTACGGTATACCAACCCGGGATACCAACCTCTTTGACTCGAGCTGGGGAGGAGAAGCAAGCGTTGGTATTCGCATTCCCAGCGGAGACAACAGTGGTGACCCCAGCACTGATCATACCTCTCACAGCATCATCCTCGGCGACATAGGCACCGCCCCCCAGGGACACGGAAGCCACCGCGGGGGCCTCGAAATAACGCGCCACGTAGTCATAGCCTGGAAGAAAGAAAGAAAAACTAGAAAAGAATGTCCACAGGACACGGAGGCCCCCGCTTAACATGCTTAAGAGCTGTATGTCCTGTGGCTAGTGACATACCCAAAAAGATTAAAATCCATCAAACATTTCAGAAGTTATGTGGATGGGGAACCACATTTTTGACTGATTTGCATTATAATGAAGTGTGACCTTTGACCTTTGACTTGCGGACTCCAAATTCGAACTTGACCTGACTTGTAGTGTCATCTACTTACACACCAGAAATTACAATCCATATTTTTCAAGTTATCGCGCGGAACCAATTCGCATATAATATGAGCTCTGACCTTTTACCTAAGGATTCCGAATTCGAACTTGACCTGTATTTTTAGTGTAATCTACCTACACACCAAAAATTATTAAGAATTTGTCTAATATTCTTCAAGTTATCGCGCGGAAACCAATTTGGGGATGGACGGACGGAAGGACGGAAGGAAGGACGGAAGGGAGGAAGGACGGACGGAAGAACGGAAGGATGGACGGACAGGTGCAACGCTTCTGCCGGGGCATGAAAAGAAAGAAAGAAATAAAATTGTGAACGGAATTAAATCAATAACAATAAGAAGATTTTTAAAATGTATAATAGTTATACTGTATTGATGATGACAATGGTTATAATGATTTTTATCAACAATAGGCTTCTACTACTGTTGTTGCTGCTGCTTCTTCTACTACTATAACTTCCACTACTACTACTTCCACTACTACTACTACTACTACTACTACTACTACTACTACTACTACTACTACTACTACTACTAAGACTAAAACCCGCCGTACACAATACGATTTGTCTGCGATCTGATTTTGAAAAAAAAATGTTCCAGCATTTGATATGAACATTAAAACATGTAAGATTTTAATGATGAAAGCTCTTAATAGTCGTTAATATTGAAATGGAAATTCCTGGCTATTGGAAACCTTGTATGGATAAAAGCGAAGTCAATACCGAATCGTTATAACGTCATAGCAAGCTTGCGATTGGCTACAATTTGAAGCCGATTTTGCCTTCATTCAGACCACAAGGCCTGCAGTTAAACAAAATGTTCATTTTAACATTCCTATCATTACTCCGAACTTCAAATAAGATAGCTTTACTTGTTTAAACCTTCATATTAAATGCAAAATGCCATGATTTGTTCGAAAATCGGGTCTCAGTCGGATCGTATAGTGTGCGATGGGCTTAGACAATAAATTAAAGCCATGAAACCGCCCGCATCCAGGATGGCTAATTCTTCAGCAGATGATCATGAAGGCGTTAGAAGCAAGGGACAGGGCAACCCTCCGGCTTCCAGAACCCGTTCTAAGACGGAGGGCCGTCACAGTACTTTGAAGGTAAGTTGAACATTCCGTGAGATGGATACAGTAGCGTAATGGGTCAAATATTTTAAAGGGGCTGCGCTGCCCCCCCCCCACAAAAAAGGGGGAAATCCAGCTGTTAACCAGCAAAAGTAGTTCTCAAGAAAGATGAAGAATAACAGAATGAAGAATCTAAAGGGGCCAAAACCGCTACATATTCGAGAATATTCCATCTAATAACAATGCTGAAAACAATAGTTGCAAAGAACATTTTGGCGGGCAGCAACTAGTTTTTCATTATGTACCTATAGAGGCCCTGAAGTACGCTTGACAACAGGTCATGTGCGACGTGAATTTCGCGGCCAACTTTGCGCGCCCCAGTTGCGAAATTCGCGACCCGTGACGTGAACTTTGCGTCCCAGTCGCGAAATTCATGACCCGTGACTCTAAGTTCAGGACCCGGGATGCGAAATTCAGGACCTGGGATACGAAATTCATGACCCGGCATATGAAATTTACGTTGCACATGACCTGTTGTCGAGCGTACTTTAGGGCCACCATAGGCCTATATACCTGCAATAACGTCAGCAACGGTACCGTATCCCTCGCAACCAAGCACACGTACTCCAAATAAATTCACACCCGGAGCTACTCCGACTACCTCCCACCGATCGTACCCGCACAATGTGTACCATGTCCATAGCAGTCAATGCCCTGTAGGAATCAAGGAGAAAAGGGCTAGTTAGACCCAAGCGGTAATTATAACGATTTCACTTAACCCATTAATGGCAGCTTTTTTAGATCAGCTTCCTTTTTCAAATTGGAAACACCAGTATGATTAATGTACTTTTAGTGCTATATTTTTCTTTCAAAAAGTCTGAAATTAGCCTAATATATATTGATTGAAAAAATGTTGACAAGTTAAAAATTTGCAAATTTGCAAATTCGCATGGAACAGCAGTGATTCTGAACCATTCACTGCGTTGAAAGTTTAAGGAGTGCGGATCATGTTATCTCTATGGTGTTTATTTTAATCTAATGAATTTTCAGCATTAAACCTAAGAGTTATCACAGACCTTGATCAAACGACAAGTACTGACCCAACCAAAATGGGCACAAGAGATTTTTCTCTCTCTCTCTCTTTCGGCTCATGTATGGGTATGTTTTATTTAGGGCTCTGCGTGAAAGGTTATCTGTCCAAACCGGTCCAAACCTTACAATGTGGACCTCCCCCCCCCCCCTGCATGACATGAATGTATTGAGGGTTCAACCTACAAAATTTTCTGCAGTTTTAAGCTAGGGTATGTTAGTAATAACCGAACAGCTGTAGAGAGACATAGCATCAAAATCTTGTTATCAAACTCATTGTATTTACTTATAACTCTTTTTTAAAGATGATTTCATTCATTTTCCAGGTACACGAAGAAAGAGAGAATAAATTATAAGAAAATGACAATCACAGGAGAAAAGGAAAGAAAAAAAACTTTATAGTAGTCACACAAAAACTACCAGAAGAAAAATTGCAAAGACATTCAAGAACTCCACACTAACCATTTAATCCATATATTCTGCCATTATTTGTCATTGTAATGGTCGTATATTCTAGAGTTTCAAAGTTCAAAGTCTAAGTTTTGAAGGCTCGTTCAGACAATCCGAGGAACTTTATCAAATTCGCCGCGTTAAACCAAGACCCCCCCCCAAAAAAAAAAAAAAAAAATAATTTAAAAAAATTAATAATAACATTAACGCACAGAAAGAAGTCTTGTAAAGGGTTCGCAGTCTCACATTTTCTATCTTTCAATATAGACACATGAAAGGGGTACGTGTGGCACTTTTTAGTCATTCACCCCCACTTTTTTTTTTTTTTGTTTTGTTTTTGAATGAGCTCAAAATATGATTTAATGGCTATAGTATTTCTCGCGTTTCACAATGCATGCGCCACCAACGTCCGTACCATGAGAGGCCTTTTTTCCCACACGTGGGTCGACAACTATTTCCAAGATAGCAGACGCCACGAGTTGCGAGTTGACCCATTGAAGAAATGTTTAACTGACCAAGGAATTCCAAGCGCAGGGAAGAAGAAGGATGAGTTATTAGAACTAGCAGTGAGGGCTCAGGGAAAATAATTTATGAATTGTCAGAAGTCTGTAATCACTTATAAAAGTAGCAGAAAAGGCGACTAGCGCAAAGTGTTGATGGTACTGTTGTCGACCCATCTCCCGGAATTACCACGCAAGAGTGACTGTCGCAACTGAACCCAAGGAGGAGCAAGGATTGCGCAATGGGAGAATATAAATATTGTTTCTATTCTTTGAAAGTCTTTAAGGTCGATTGCATGCATCAGAGACTGATTGTGTATAAAACACAACAAAACAAAACAAAACAAAACAACTGGCCCGACATATACAGGGGCGTAATTGCTGAAGTAGGGACCGCGTCAGTTTCTGGTCCGGAATTTTGCGTTTAATGAAAGGAGAATATCGGTTAAGAATTGACTGCAAAGTGAACAGTACAAACAACACTTCTAAATAACAGGGGTATTGGTTAATTATTGCTCTTCCAAGCTCGATTAGCGCATGAATTATGACGCAAGCAAAATGACTTTTAACGTGAGCCGGGCCCACTTGGCATGCATCATCCCCTCGACCCACCTTCCCCCTCCTCTCTACTAACCCATTGGCTACAGGAACGGGGAAGTTGCCCCTATACAAAATCTATGGGAATTTGAAAATTCAGTAGTTAAGCCCGATATACAGTAGGCGTTATTTCAATCGCGCCATTGAAGGACACCCCATCGTATCAAAGAACTGAACAGGTCACAGTTGGTGTAATTTTGTAGCCATTCACGCAATTTCCTAAACACTGCTAACGCTAAGTGTTATGGCCAAGCGCAACGTTCGGATTTGTTTGGGAAAAAATATCAATTTTAACTGACCATAAACATACATACAAACATTAAAAATACCAAGCAAACAAACAAACAAAAAAGAAGAAAAAATAAACGTAAAACAAAACGATTACAGCGTTTTGTGAACATTCGGCTAATAATAATAATAATAATAATAATAATAATAATAATAATAATAATAACATAATAATAATAATAATAATAATAATAAAAATAATAATAATAATAATAATATAATAACATAATAATATGAACACTTATAATGCGCCGGTATCCATCATGAGTAGATGCTCATGGCGCAGTGAAAAGGAGATAGAAAACAGAAACAATAAGAAAAACGAGATAATTCAGAAAAGCTTGTCGAAATGACCAGGTTTTTAGAGAGGTCTTGAAGAGGCTACAGCTTATATTATCTCTTTTGGGCTCCAATTTTGATCCGGCGTGAAATCCATTGACTGAACAATCAGGTATGATTAGTAACAGACTGAAATGGAATTATGTGCAACAAGCTCCAGTAGGACACTTACATAAAGACCAGTTCCGACGGAATCGTAGGCAAACCTTAGCTCGTCCCCCAAAGAACAAACTGTCTGGATAGATGCCGGAATCGATGACGTATACTTGACCCCAGAACCATTACCTGTAAAAAGAGGAAGTGGAAAGCAGTCACCTAATATAAACAACGCGTGCTCAAAGTTTGAGTCTTTTCATCAATCCCTCAATCAAATGACACCATAAATCTTTGAAAATCTTTCACTTGAGAGAGGAAAACTAACTTTTAGTTAAGTTAAGATGTAAGTTATTAATAGCGTATTTTGTTTATTTGTGTAGAGGAGTGATGTGCATAGACTGTATGAGTGCGATGTGTGAGACTGAGTGGTAAAAGACTTTTGCAAGAGCGTTTGTGCAATTTCAGTAGCCTATGATGTGAGCAAGGACTATGCATAAAGCCCAACTCACACTTTACGATCCGACTGGCTCACGACTGGTCCACGACTGAGGTGAGATGAGATGTGACGTCACAGCTCTGGTCAGTCGTGAGTCGTAGACCAGTCAGAGGCCAGTCGGAAGGGCAGTCGAAAGGATCTGACATGTCGAATCTTCACGACTGGATCGCAAGAGATCGCAGGCTAAATCCATCTTCCAGCCAATCAGACAGCAGTATTGGTATGACGTCAGAGTAGTCGGGTGGGTCTGGAATCGCCAGGTGGCGGTGTCGAGGCTTACGACTGCCCCGCAACTCACCTCCTCTCACCCAGTCGTGAACCAGTCGTGAGCCATCGGATCGTAAGGTGTGCGCTGGGCTTAAGAAAGAGTTCAAATGAAAATCTTACCCTTAGGACTGTAGGTTCCATCAAGCGGCAGATGGCGCTGCCCACTGCGGTCCAAACCCCACGAGGCCACTGCCGCTGTCCGGACAACCCCATCTTGAGATATGTACTTTATCTCCTTCCCTGCCTAGCAGCTAGTTGAAAGAAGAAAACATGAGACAACGCAGATGACATTTTCAGCTTTCTGAAATTACCTGCAAAATTAAGCATGACCAACATGAGCGTCATTTGCTGATGCTGCGACTGCGTCAGTTACTGGTACAATCTCTTGCACGTCACGAGGGAAGAGCCGAGGGGGGGGGGGGGGGGGGGGGGTACGGAAATTGGTTCCGCCGGGGGTGCGCCGCTGAAGCCTCCATAACCGTACCCATTTTTAAGGATCATATTGTAGAAAAAGGTACCCATTATTAGGGATTTTTGCCTTATAATGGGAGAGAATATCATTCTAAACAAAAAGTTACCTATGTTTAAAGAGGGAGGTGCATGTTCAGCGATTTCCGACTCAAACCATACTTCATGTTTAGGGATTTCTTGAAAAAAAAAAACAGGAAGGTTTCGTTTAATATCAATGGTGAAAACAATCATTTCAGTAGTATGTGTATGGGTAACTGCCAGAGCAGGAGGTATCGGACGCAATCACCGTAATGGCTCCTCTGTGAGTCGTCTTTTTCATGTGCACTGCGCCACAATGCGCTGATTCAGATTTAAATGAATACCACATATACGTGTTTACAAGTGGTTTTTTTCCTGCAGCAAAACTCTATGGGACACCATGAAATTACTCTTGCGTGTTTTTGTCTAGTAAAGCGTGGGTGTCGGTAATCTATGATCTATCCAGGATGAAGGTGGGGGGGGGGGGCAATG